>CM059187.1:38104685-38279685 GCA_030323885.1 Branchipolynoe longqiensis | reverse complement strand
GTGGTCTGCACTGACCTCTCAGGCAAGTAACCACATAGACAGGTAGGCATGGGGAGTGTATTGATATCAGGGAGCCTAGCTGGTGTAATGGTTAGCACACTGGCCCGGAATGCAAAGAGATGTGGGTTCGAGTCCCGCTCTAGGCGCAGTATTTCCCATTTTCATCACCCCCACGACAATATGATCATTTGTTTGCAATAGGGAAGTCCCACCACCAACACCAGATGCAGTAGCCGAATGGGTATAGCGCAGGCTTCCAGTGCAGAAGGTAGGGAATACGAATCCCAGCCGAGTCAAATCAATGACTTATAAAATTGATACTTGTCACTACCTACCTAGTATGGCGCTCAGTATTAATCAGTTCATAGGATAGAAGAAGGATTGGTCAGCTCAGTAGCAGGATGATGGGACTGGGTGGGAAATCGGGTCATGGTACTGGGGGGGCCTGGTCTCCCAGTGGGGCAGGACTATAAATATAAAGTCGCCATGAGTGCGCACTGTCACAGGTCGGTCATCATCATCATGCTGTCGTTCACGATGCGACAAAGACTGCTTTCATTACTTGACTGCCGCTCTCCATTTAGCTCTCTGCTGTGAGAGTGATGTCCATGAGTCGGTCTTAATGTCTCCCAACTTCAGGTTTCTGTTGATGGTATCCTTGAACCGGAGACAAGGACACCCTCTCTTTCTGTAACCAGAAGACAGTTGAGAATAGAGGATCTGCTTTGGTAGCCTGTCTGATGACATCCTCATGAGGTGTCCATTCCACCGGAGATTCTTTTTTATCAGAAGATCTTCCATAGAGGGTCGGTACTGGTCCTGATATGAGGTTAAATGTTGCTAGCATGTAAAACAACAACAAACTACAAACACCAACTCCATCTCCAACAAGAGGAATCGGTGGCCGAATCGGTAAGAGCGCTGGCTGGCTTCCAGTGTATGAGGTTTTTGGTTTGAACCCTGGCCAAGTCAAAACATTGACATAAAATTGATACTTGTCACAACCGAGCTCAGCGGTCGGCATGAATAGAATGGGGTAAGGACTCATTTTCTGAGTGTCATGGTAATGTCATGGAATACCGGGTCAGGGCACTATAAAGTCGACATGAATGCGCACTGTCACAACTTTCCACCCGTCCTGTGATGACCTTAGATGTAATTAGGATGTAAAACCCCAACAAACACAAATCCCCCACCAATCTGCCCCTCTGACATCAGTGGAAGAAGGTACTGATGTTCACCACTGTGCAGTATACTAATAGGGGGGGGGCTGGTGAGAATATTGTCTACATTATTCAAGTAATCAGGAAAAACGCGAACACAGCAAATATAGTTATGGCATTTTTAATTAAGGAAAGTTAAATGTCAGGTTATACAAATGTCAGCTCACAAATGCTTAAGAAACGAGGCTAGAGATGCTATGGCCCTACTTTCCACTTTCACATGTAGGGTGGGTGGGAGGCCAATTTAAGGCTGGTTATTGTCTCCTGGCTCCTCCGGTCATAATGACCAAACCCCGTCGCCGCGCCGCCTTATATAGCGAAAGTCTACCTGAAAAAGGGTGCATCGGCAGCATGAGTGTACTGCGTAATACGTCATCAAGTCCTGTTTACCCGATCGGCGACCAGGTTTAGAAAAGACCCCAAGAGACGTCCTTAGTACTGGCACGCCTTGGTCTGCATTCACGATCCTGATTACCCGCAATGCCAAAGCATTACGCACAATGTGGCGACTATCAAATTGTAAGCACCGGTTGTCGATTGAACATTGAAATTAAGCCTGGTTGGACTTCATTATTACTTAGATTAGTGACCACCTTGACATACAATGTATTTGTACACATATTGCTGATGCAGGCTTATAGCCCACCAACTCACTAGTAGTAGTAGATGAGTAACATTGATGGATAGAAATCATGTATTTTTGTTATCTTTGTTCTAAAGTGTGCGTGAGGGTGGCTGAGTTTCTTAGCTAAGTAAATAATGGAATTTAAAATAAAATTACTCATTCCCAGACAGAGTCATATTTGCAGATATAGCAACACATGTGTAACTCACTGGTTCGCTAGTACCCGCTCGTATATACCGACACCAGCCACTTGAATGATCACAACTGGTGGCCACAAGCAGAACTAAGGCGCTATCCAACGCTCTCCTTTGAGCAGCTAGGCGTGCGCATAGCGAGCAGCTCACACTTCCGGTGAGGATAATGGAGAGACAAAGAGGACTTGACAGCTATCTAAGTCTAAGCAGTAACACAACCGGAAATCCTTTTGCAGTACTGTGAAGCACTATCTTATTGTCTTTACGATCCTACCTCAGCCAAGTGTTCTCTGTGGCAGAGTGGTTAGAGTGTTTGACTTTTTTCTAGGTCGGACTCCTAATCTGAAGGTTGGTGGTTCGATTCCCCATGCTCCCACCTCTGCCGCTTTGGATTTCCACCGCTGTTTATAACTTACAGCATCCTCAAAGGCCGGTTCCTCTCATACCATGTCTATGTGGAGTGGGAGGTTAAAAATCCCTTGGGTCGGTAAAAGTGTAAGATCGGGCTTTCTATCGACAAACTGTCTAATGGCGAAAACAAGTCTATTCAGACTTATCCATGATATGCAGTATAAATCTTCTTCAAAATTCCAACTCAAGCCGATAGCGTCTCGTCAGAAGACAACCCCGCAACATTTTCCAATATCATTATCAGTGGAATAACTGTTTCGGGAAGAGGTTTTGCAACGGAACAATAATTGTACACCAGCGTGTTGTATTTGTCAAAGCAAATTTGGTTTTAAGATGTGCAGCTTAATGCATATTCTTAATGCACATTCTAAATAGGATTGCATGGTCTTGCAATCCATTCTAACTCCAAAGTGTTCCGATATTTAACACCAGAATTTTACATGCAATTTAGCTTGATAAATATAAGTTCCGGGCGCAGGTGACAATGTTAGCACCCGAATTTGAGGTCGGGCGGTGGTGGAGCCACCAGTACCTATATGAGTAAGGAGCAAATACATGCAGAGAGCCCATTGGCTAATAATATAATATCAGAATAATATAATATAATAAACATATAGAAAATCCCTTATGCGGCGTTATACTCGCATAATGCTTATACATCACATATCTATATATATATATATATATATATATATATATATATAGTGAGAGAGATCCGACCCTCCATGCCGATTAGTGGTAGATAATTCCCACATGTGGGTGGTGCAGCTGTGGTAGAAATGAGAACTACATTCCATAGAAATAGCATGCCACTGATATGTGTAGGTTAGATTAAAGTTGCATAGTCCGATGGCTTTCGAATTGTTCCCTCATTTTTTAGATAAATGTATCAGGTTGACCATTATAACCTAATATGCATTCATCTGGATTCACTTTGATTAAAAAACGCCTAATATTGGAGCAATTTGAACTGAAAGAACCTAAAAATAATTTTGGCAAGCTTGCCAAAAGTCCAGTTGTTGTGGTCCAGATTCACATCTCGCGATGGTCACGTGATGAGGAGTGACCTACTAATCTGTAAGTAGTCTGGTCCCCTATCAATTTCTACTTGCCAAGTGTGTGTAAAGGGCGGGAGTAGGTGTGAGGAATGGGTGTGAGGAATGGGTGTGTGGAGGGGAGGGAGGCTAGAAAGTGTCAGTGTGTGTGTTGGGAGGGGGGAGTGGGTGAGCAACTGACCCAGCTATGGGTGGGATACCATCAAACCTCTACTAAATGTCCTGGAACCTGACTAAAGCCATATATGGTACTGTAATGAGGGCCAGACTAATGAGGTCATGAGATTGACCTAATTGATCAGTGCCCTCTCTACCTAATGGTTGTCTCAAAGTAGGCGTCCAAAAGGATGGGGTAATAAATTCACTGATTATTCGGTATATGGTCTACCAAAGCATTAGTTAATGCACCAGTACCTAACGTAGATATATAGAATCAAATATAAGTAACTGTTTTGGTTTTGACAAAAATATGTTTCATCGGACCATGCAACTTTAATATGGGAAGAACTGGTATCTGGTCTCTTTGTTTATGTTCCCAGAATGCACGATGGAGTATATACAGTGAACCCTTCTAAATGCAAATATGGTTTTATTCAAAACATGTGGAGAAATATATCATTTGACAGTGACAGTCATTATGATACTAATCTGCAGGACTTCTCTCTTAGTAACATCATATTGAATGTATCCTTTGTATTCATCTGACCTATTTAATTAATATGAATCGGATCAATTTGGGCATATAATCTTGAATGCACTATACATATTTAACCGTTAGATTGGTTGGTTGTTGGAATTGTATGTCCTGGCAACATATGGGTACCATCTTGTGACAGTGTGCACTCATGGCAACTTTACATATAGTGCTGCCCCACTAGGAAATCAGGCTGTCAGCACCATGACCCAATATCCCACTCAGTCACACTGTCTTGACACTGAGCTAACAGGGCCTTGCCCTATCCTATTAATGCCGAGTGCCAAGCTTGGAAGCGACAAGTATCATTGGTTTTACTCGACCGGGAATCAAACTCCTGATCTCGCGTACAGTAGGCCAGTGCTCAGTTGATTCGGCTACCACGTCCGGTGTACATACATAGTATTTGGCCTATATAGTATTTGGCCTATATGTGATGTATAACGTATTATGCGAGTATAACAATACAAATGGAATTGTTTCCATTATATATTATTTTATTATGTTATTTGATTACCATTGTTATTCTCCGTAAGACTCTGCACTTGACCGGTGACACCACCTGCGCCGACCTCCCCTCCATCGGGTGTCAAGTGTCAGTCGCACTGGAGGATTTTTTCTATATATATTACACAATGTTAAGTCGTGACCGGAATACCTACACATTCGGCCACCATGTCCAGTGTACATATCAGGCCTATATAGTATTTGGGCTATGTATATATATATATATATATATATATATATATATATGTATATATATATAGACAGAGAGAGAGATGGAGAGAGACAGGGAAAGACAGGGAGAGACAGCGAGAGAGAAATGGAGAGACAGGGAGAGACAGGGAGAGCCAGGGAGAGACAGGGAGAGAAAGGGAGAGACATGGAGAGACAGAGAGAGACAGGAAAGACAGGGAGATACAGGAAGAGAGATGGGCAGAGAAGGAGAGACGGAGAGCAAGGGAGAGACAGGGAGATATGGAGAGAGACAGGGATTTTCAGGGATATACAGGGAGAGACAAGGAGAGACAAGGAGAGATAGGGAGAGACAAGGAGACAGGGAGAGACAGGGAGAGACAGGGAGAGACAGGGAGATACAGAAAGAGACAGGGAGAGACAGGGAGAGACAGGGAGAGACAGGGAGAGACAGGGAGAGACAGGGAGAGACAGGGAGAGACATGGAGAGACAGAGAGATACAGGGAGAGACAGGGAGAGACAGCGAGAGACAGGGAGGACAGGGAGAGACAGGGAGCGACAGCGAGAGACATGGAGAGACATGGAGAGACATGGAGAGACAGATATATATATATCAATATATATCATAGAATACTAAGTAGGTTGTGACCGGAATGCCTACATTTTGCAGTCAGGGTGAAAATGCCTTCCGGTGTGGATAAGGCGTTAAACGAGCGGCCCTCCTTCGCTCACTCAGCTGACCGGCGAACATGATGAGGGCTGCCCAGGACAACTTTGTGTGTGTGCCGATTTCTGATCTCACTCGTGACCCCTCCCTGGGAGCACGTCCACCATTACACCCTGCTTGTCCGTAGGTCGCACAGGTCGGCATCCTTCACACCCTGGTAGAACGCCCCAGCCCGTCCGCGCTCTACTAACATTTCACCGAGCATTCACGCTAGCATATATAGCGCGTGTTGCTATGCTCTCCGCCAGCGTTCCAAATTTGATCCCGCAATAAGAAAAAGGTATAATGACGAACAGCTAACAAGGTTGTGGTTGCTGGTGCAAGAAGACATCACTTTGCTATTTCTAAGTAAATAAATATATACCCGTGTGTTAAATATTTGGCATTTTGAGGGGATAATCTGTTGGAATGTTAAAATGCTCCAGACACACCCAGACTTCCTACGACGAGGTCAGCCTGACCATTACCAGACTGACACTTTTACCTGGCTGACCAGATGTGGGGGTCAAGGGCTACCCCTAAGCACTACTCCCCCCCCCCCTCTCCCCACCCCTTACAGCCACCCCAGACTCCTACACCCACACAACCACACTCACCCCCACACCCCGACACCCCCACACACCCACACACCCACACTCACACGCCTACCCCCACACTCACTCACACCCACACACCCCCACACCCACACACCCACACACCCACACACCCACACACCCACACACCCACACCCCCACACACCCACACACCCACACACCCACACCCACACACCCACACACCCACACACCCACACACCCACACACCCATACACCCACACTCACTCCGACACCCCCACACCTCCAGACACCCACACCCACACCCACACACCAACACACCAACACCCATACCCACCTCTGCTCCACATTCTCTCAGGTGGAGCTGTCTTGGGGAGGCCCAACCTAAAAAGTAAAATGGACAGTAGCTTTTTGACATACACAAATTTACCAGATTAAGTTAAAAAGTGCTGACATGTTGAACTTATGAATTTACCAGCCATGAACATCTGAGAAACAGACGCAATAAAAAATAAAACAAACAAAAACAGCAGTTTACAACGAACTGACCTTTTCCGCAAAGGTATTACAATGTACCACGCCACCTTAGTTATTGTCACTACCGCCAGAGGGCAGGGTTCGTGGTAGAAATCCTCTATATAACTATAAGACCTTTTCTACGGAGCCTTCTGCACAGCCACAACATTAGTTCTGTAGCATTTCCAACAGAGTGCAAGTTGCGTGGTGGGTGGGAATCATCTAAAAGACCTTTTCCTCAAAGCCTGCTGCAGAGCGAACTGCGAATAACCTTAGTTTTAGCGCTGCCTTAGAACTAAGAGGGCGAGTTGAAATGATCTATTACATGCTTCTCTAAGTATATGGGTCATTCTCTAAAACTGGGCACAAAAGTGTGACATGGGAAGCAAAAGTGAAAACCTTCCAAATAATAGCAAAAATCCTTCAAAATAATAGCCTAATCCAATGTCCTATGATTAAAGGTTTGCATGTTGTGCATATGTCAGAGTTGAAAAAAATAATTTCACTTTTTGAATTAGATCTTATACAAATTGAGCTGTCTTATCACTCGTGTAACATGAAAATCAAAGACACATCCAGAACCTCATTTTAACATATACAACATAGTGAAACAAGATTTTCTTGATTACTGTTAAGCAGACAGGGTTTTATGACTTACAAGAAAAAAGTTTAAAAACAAGTTTAAAAAAAGTTTAGCTACAGGTATGGTGTCAATGTGTAAATTTTCACATTTTCACCCTAGTGCAAAATCATACAATTATAATTGTGGAGACCAAATATGTGGTGCCCAGTTTTGGAGAATAACCCATATCTATTCACACAGTTTCGGCATAGGACACATCTAGACTGTCAGTAGTCTGGTGGATTTGATAACACGAAGTGTTGGTGACTTCTTCATGAGCAAGTCTATCTTCCCTCTGTACTATGTTGAAGAACTAAACCCCCTCCCCCCTCTACTGTTATATTTGATAGCCATAGGCATCAATATATCTCCGTCAACACGTGTGATGCGCATGATGAATCCGACACCGGGCACTTGATGGAATTAGTAAGGAAAACCGCCACGAGAGGTCGCCACTGGTAGTGTTAGACTGCATTATAGGGAATACAATATTGTAACATCCATGATATTCACTGAATGAAATATTCACATGTCGATTTTTTTGTGTCCCACATTTAGACATCGAATACATTATGGAGAACCTAGTTTATGTTTGTTTTTCTTCTTCATGAGCTGATTAAGCAGCGGGAATCTCACTCGCGCGCAATTGCTCTCCCTCATTCCACTGCTCCTGCTAATAGCCATGGGGTATGCACACTCTCATGGAACCGTTTGTTTGTTTGTTGTTGTTGTTTTACGTTCTAGCAACATCTAAGGTCATATCCGGACGGGTACTGACTTGTGACAGTATGCACTCATGGCGACTTTATAGTGCTGCCCCACTGGGAAATCAGGCCGCCGGCACCATGACCTGATGTCCCACTTAGTCACATTATCCTGACACTGAGCTAACCAGTCCTTGCCCTATCCTATTAATACCGAGTGCCAGGCTAGGAAGCAACAAGTACCAATTTTAATGTCATTGGTCTGAATCGACCGGGAACCGAACTCCCGACCTTCCACACGCGAGGCCCACGCTCTACCAATTAGGCCACCACGCCCGGTCTCATGGTGCCGAGTAGACCAATCTCGAGCTATTGGATTCGAGCTCAAATAGTCCAGTATTAGTGCATACCTTTCATTAAGTTACATCGAATATTCATCTAAGTAATACATGGTAAATGCGCAGATCTTTAAGCAATATTTGGCCAGGAGTGGAGGAAGGAAGAGCTATTTATGGATATTAATATTGTACTTTGTTTTAATTAGTTTTTTTAAATTTATTTGCAATTGTATCTAATCCGCGTTGTACCTACTTAACTGATAAATATATAAATATATATATATATATATATATATACATATATATGTGGCATGTGGTTATACATATATATGTAGGTCATGTGGTTCCAGACTTAAAAGTTTATATTTATATATATACATATATACATATATATATATACATATATATATATATACATAAATATATATATATATATATACTTTTAAGTCTGGAACCACATGACCTCCTCCATGGCCAACCTCCCCCCCCCCCCCCCCCCCCTCCCCTCGCGCTAAACAATGCTCTCTCAACCTCATTCTCTGCTCTCGGTCATTGGGTGCGGAGCCGCCCCTTCATCCCGCCCCCGACCACTCTAAACGTAATGCTAGGCAAAAATATCAGAAAAGTTCTTTTTCTTCACCCCCATCCCTCACCACCACCATCTCTTTCGATCTACTGAGCTGGTGGTGCCTCCGGCGAATCAGGCTATTAAAGTATTGGTAGGTTAAGTTGTGGCCGTCGTTGTTCGATGTTAAAGCTGCATAGTCCGATGAAAACATCAAGTTTTAAGAACGAAAACAATTATTTAGATTTTATTCTACATATCTAAATTCGATACTGGTGCACTTATTAAATATCTGTCACCATATAGAAGGGAATACTGAGGCAATTAAATAGAACCTGTTCGTTGCTGCAGAAGCCTGTGGTGTCAGAGTTTTGGCGTGCTTGCAGAAATTGATTTAGCATGTTTGTACTTCAAATATGCCAGATATTGCAGAAATTGCAAATATTGCAGAAATTGATTTAGCATGTTTGTACTTCAAAAGCCAGCAGCACTTCAAACACTTTTGCAGGCAGCTTTTATGAAATGTACAACCGCACAAAAGGAGAGAGGCAGTGAAGTAATGAAAGCAGTCTTTGTCATATCGCGACCGACAGCATGATGATGATGATGATGGCTTCAAATATCTCAAAAGTTAGCCATTTAAAATCAAAGTTACTTCAAACTGAAGTCAGGTAGATTATAATGATCAACCTAATATATTTCTCTCAGAAAATGACAGAAACTCAAAACCATCACACCCCATGCAACTGCTTCGCCTTCTTCTTTCTCTCTCTCCACCCCCCATGCTTGTTTTGCTACATCACTGCTCTGTCAAAGTTCGCCACATCGAAGCTCCATTCAGCCACACTGCCATTTAACCAGACTCATAAATGGTATAACTGAAAACCAAAATGCCTCACTTAACCGTGGGCTACTCCCACCCACAGTAAGAACATCGCCGCCCCCACCCCCACCCTCACCTCTACCTCCACCTCCGCCCCCACCCTCACCCTCACCCCCATCCCACCCCCATATCCACCCATACCTCCACCCTCACCCCCTCACCGCCATGCCGCCCCCACCCCACCTCCACTTCCACTCCTACCCCTACCCCAGCCCCCGCCCCGCCCCCACATACCCGCCTACCCACCACCTCTCTCCCACTCCACCGTCCACTCTCCTCTCCACACCCGCCTACACATAGCTATTTCCATCCACATGGTACTCAGCATGTCTATAGGGTATCACCAGCCAGTGCTCATTTGGAGATAAAACGGCCCACGCGGTGTCATTTATTGCATCGTGATAATGCAGGTCTCTGACTAAGCCGACCTAGCGCCCGATCACCTCTGTGCAAAACCACCGGATGTGTGGCAAAAGGGAACCGGCTGACTTAGACCGGCGCCAGACAGTCGATCCACGTTGGGCGCCCTCTCTTTAGTTAGTTGCCAGGGAGCAGGGGTTTAGGACATTCCTGAACACTAGAGGAGTTCCACCACCAACCCGCCCTCAGACGATAGAGGGAAGAACCATTGTGGTGGGTAGCAGATCACTGCGCAGCATGCTCTGTAGAAAAGATGTCATTGAGGAGTCTCACCACCAACCTGCCCTCTCGCGGCAGTCGGAAGAACTAATATTGTGGGTAGCAGTTCACTGTACAGAATGCTCGGTGGAAAAGGTCTCATTGAACACTTCCACCACCATCCTGCCATCTGGTGGCAGTTGGCAGAACTACTATGGTGGGTAGCAGATCAATGTCCAGCATCATCTGTGGAAAAGGTCTCTTTGAACACTCTGGTGGCAGTCGGAAGAACTAACTCACTCTACAGCATATGCTGTAGAAAAGGTCTCATTGAACACTATAATCACCACCCTGCCCTCTGTTAGCAGTTGGTAGAGCTAATGTTGTGGATAGCAAATCACTCTCTTCATGTTCTGCGACAAAAAGGTCTATTTGGATGACTTCTGGCATACAGAAGCAAATCATACTTTCATAGCTAGTTGTGTAGTTTCTCATTTTTGTAGGGACATGCAGGTTGACCGGGAGGTCTTGCTTTTCAATCCGCGGCTAATTCTAGCCAAATAGTTTTACCAAATGTATACTTGTCACTGGCGTTTCCCGGCGCTCGGCATTGCCAGGATAGAAAAGAAAATGCTTAGCTTAATGCTAGGATAATGTGACTGAGGCATGGTGCTGGCGGAGAAGTGTCCCAGTGGGGCAGCACTATGAGGTTGCCATGAGGACATACTGTCTACAAGTTGATAGCCATCCTACTGTAACCTCAGATGTTGCTAGGACGCAAACCCTCAAGTTGTCACTGATTAATTTAGGCATTGCAATGTGTGTAAGGGTGTCGATATGCATACATAGCGTTTCCAGTTAGATAATATTTCCTCTGTGTTTTACCTTTTCAGGAACAATGGCGCGAACGGTGATAGTCTTCTTGATAGGATCCTTGCTGTTTCAATTCACAAGCAGTCGTAAGTACACGCATTTATATACACATAACAGCTCACTATTCACCTATATACATTCCGATTTTCACGCTCTGATTCCGTCGTTCCACGCGTAATCTCGATCAAACAGCGAAAGGCCATTTGTTTCAGCACAATTCTAAATATAACAGTTCTTATGGGGGTTTCTTGTTGGGATTTTACTACACTCACTTATTAAGCAAGGGAGGGGGATTCAATGGTGGACAACTAATGTACAAAACAAAAATAATTTAAAAATGCTTACAATTACATACATGTATATGTAAGTGCATTGCCATATAGCTTGTACAGGATCCTGGTCATGGAACCAGTGTTGTGGGTGTGATTTAATGGGAAATATTGTCCCTAGAGTGGGACTCGAACCTACATCTCTTTGCATTCTGGGCTAGTGTGCTAACCATTACTCCACCTATGCTCCGTGATGTCACCACACTACCCACGCACACCTGCGGCTCCTTGCCTGAGAGATCAGTGCAGACCACTACAATACCGACTTATGACTATGCACTAATAGTGATTTTATCGTGCTGCCACACTGGGACTAGGAGAGCAGGCCGCTGACACCATGACCCGATTTCCTACTCAGTGACATTATCCTGATACTGAGCTAACAACTCTTTGCTCTATCCTAGTAATACCGAGTGCCAGGCTATATAGCGACAAGTATCAATTTTGTAAGTCATTGGTTTGACACAGTTGGGTTTCAAACTCCCCCACCACATCCGGTATCGCAGTTTGAGCGCCCTGCCAGTTTCAGCTGACTGAATACACTCAAACTCAAGGCATTGTCAATGGTCGTGAGCAATCTTCATACAGAAAATACAGAAGAAGTGAAATATCTCTAAAACCACATCACCTATTAACAAATCGCTTAGTACACATATAGAAAACATCTTTACCAAAAACATTATATTAAATTTATAAGGTTATGGTTCTTGATTTCTATTTATTTTGAATAAAACTAATGTTTTGCACTGCGCATACTGTCATACTCAAGGCATTGTCAATAGTCGTGAGCAATCTTCATACAGAAAATACAGGAAAAGTGAAATATCTCTAAAAGCACACCACCTAGAAACAAATTGCTTGGTACACATATAGAAAACATTTTGACCAAAAACATTATATTAAATTCATAAGGTTAGTGACGATGCTGTTAGATTTTGATGCATGCGCATGAAACTGACTGTCAGCTGAAACTGGCAGGGCGCTCAAACTGCGACACCGGTCGGGTCTATGAGTAGATCTTGGGAAGTCAAAAGAGGTGTCTTGGATAATCACTCATACAATGAACTAGAACGTCGTAGTAAGTGTATGGCGTAGGAGTTAAACAACGGCATCGGTTGGGGTTTTACGTCATAGCAACATCTATGGTCATATCAGGACGGGTAGACCTACCGACTTGTGACAGCGTACACTTATGGCAATTATATAATGCTTCCCCTGGGACACTGAGAGATCGGGCCGCTGGAATCATCACCCGATATCTCACTCAGTCAGATTATCCTAACCGTGATTAGCTAACCAGTCCTTGTCATATCCCAGTAATGCCGAGCGCCAGGCTAGGTGGCGACAAGTATCAATTTTGTATGTCATTGGTTTGAGTCACCTGGGATTCGAACTTCTAACCTTCCACACGGGAAGCCTGCTCTCTACCGTGTCTGCCACCGCGTCAGGGCGCATACATTCGAGTGAATGTCTGTATGAGGGTGGGGTGAAGGAGAAGACTTGCTTGCTTGCTTGCTTGGGGTGGTTTGTAACCGTACGACGGTTACTGGTTGCAGAACTGCAACATTATAGAGAGGCCCCGATAAATCGGCCCAATCTTAGGTTGAAGATTAATCTTCAGTAGGGAGTGTTGTAGAAGCTGGGGACATCTTTACAACATTGTAACAGTGAAGTGTCGGGGCGGCACCGAATCTCTTCGGTCCGGCGGTAGTTGAGCAGTAGTTGAGCACTTGTATCTAGCAGACTGCAGCAAGGGTTTCAAGGAAGGGCAGGTAAAGATGGGTGCAGTGGTGGTTCCAGCAACGAGAACAAAGTGAGAGAAACCTAAAGGTACAGGGCCCCCACCCAAGCACACAACTCCCGTGGTCAGGGTGAGGAGTATGCCTGGGAGAAAAAAAAAAAGGGTAGAGTCTAGAAAAGAGAAATGAGGAGAGTTGAGTCAAAGGACTGTGGCTGTTTGCTCTATGGTGATCAGCAGGCGAGCCAAAGACACGGACAGAGTAAGAGTAGAAAGTGAAATGCCGGCCTGCCCCTCCTGGAACTCTTTTCAGATGGTTCGCTTGTTGTGGTCCTATCAACATGTATGCATCACAGTGCGATGTGGGCAATAATGGTGAGTTTCTTGCCCAGACCCACTATGAAACAATGCTGGCCCAATATAACCCAATAACCCACTCAGTCACATTATTCTGACACTGAGCCAACCAGTCCTTGTAATATTCTAGTAATGCCCAGCACCAGTCAAGCTAGCACAAAGTATCATTATTGTAAGTCTTTGGCATGACTCAACTGTAGGTAGATCCCATGACCTCCCGCCCGGCAAGTGGGCGCCTCACCCACTCGGCGATCCAGGCCGGTTGTCACAGGAGTAGAACGGCGTTGTTGTTGCCCAGGTGTCCCACACGAGGGGATGTTTACATGTGTTTACCTGGACCACACCTCTGGTGCACATGGGTGAGGGGTGCACATTACACTCAGAAGTCAGCTCTCCTTCTGGCTGAGAGAGTTCAGTCACTACACAATTATGTCAGTGAGTGTATTCATTGAGCTATTTAACTTATACATATATAATACACTGTATAGTCCTATGGTGCCGAGAGACCGTTGGAGTCGGTTCCCAGAAGGAAGGGAGCAGAGAGTGCCCGGTTACAGAGGGACCTGCAGAGAATAAGGTATCCGAACAAGGACACCAACAAACTCTAGGGACTATACTTTATTTATATGCACATAATAAATTATATAGCATATATATATACAATGAATATCTGAGGTAGTGGCTGACCCATGGCCAAAGATTGATATTATCAAATGATGGAATAATAATGATGTTGACATAGTTTGGAAAACACATTAATTAAGGAGGTCAACTTGGGGCTGTTTTGAGCAACTATGTGCATGAGGAACCCTGGTGTACTTTGGAGATAGATGTATCAATAATACCCATCTCTTAATACAGATACACCACCAGACGGCCACGAGCCTGTCTGGGACTGGCAGTGGATTGTCTGATGGAATGCCATACCATTTCCACCTACACCTATCTTACAAACATCGGACAGATACCTGTTCGATATCCGTGTGTTTGTTGGGGTTTTACGTCCTATCGATATCTAAGGTAATATCAGGACGGTGCACACACTTATGGAAACTTCATAGAGCTGCTGGTACTATGAACCAATATATCACTCAGTCACATTAGTGAGATGCCCTATCCTATTAATCCTGAGTGCCATCTGTTTTCAACTTACCCTCTTCTATGCGATGAATTACCTGTACCCTCGACAATCAGGAGAATTAAAAGCAGAGGAGTTGCAGGAAATCGAAACCTATTCCACTTGCTTGAACCCCATGCCCACACTGTCAATATATACTACACCAATCAATAATTTCCCTTCCATCAATTTATATTTCAAATTGATTCTAGACATGGTGTAAAATCGCCAAAGCTCGAATCTGTGGTTGTGTAGGCAGGCTATAGTGAACTCAATACAGACAAAGAGAAAGGAAGAGTATAAAGTGTAAAGAAGGAGAGAGAGTCAAGCCCTCTGGTTTTTTATTTATATGGTTACAGGGGTTCATTGTAGAGTATCACCCCACCCCTTTCCCCCAATGGGAAACAAGCATTCTTGGCCCTACCAATAGGGATCCAGCATTTCTGGTCCCCATGGCTACCAGTGGTCTGCCCACCACCACCAAGCTGTATGGCCCCATGGCCACCACCAACCTTGATCCTTGAGTGTGGTGATCCCTATCCCAGCAGAGGGGGGGGGGGGGGGTAGGCCTTGAGTGCCCTCACACCCAGACCTGCCAGCACCACTATGTCTATTTACATCCTACTCAGGCACCACCAGCCTTACGTTTATACATGCATGTACCCAGTCACCTACACCGATCAGTAATAGAACATTTGCATTCCCCCTGTGCCATTTATCAGAATATTTTACAGTGGGATTCGTGATTTCAGTTCAATTTTGCTTCAAATTTCGTGTAGTGTAAGCTGGTAAGTCGGTCATTGGAAGCCAATTCCTCTCGCCAGCCCTAACAGTAACATCAGATGTACATGCTTGGTTGTTTGGTTGCTTGTTGGAGTTTTATGTCCTGGCAACATCTAAGGTCATATCAGGATGGGAACCGACTTGTGACAGTGTTCACTCATGGTGACTTTATAGTGCTGCCCCACTGGGAGACCATGCCACCAGCACCATGACCCACTCAGTCACATTATCCTGACACTGAGACAACCAGTCCTTGCCATATCCTAATAATGGCAAGCGCCTGGCTAGGAAGTGACAAGTATCAACTTTTATAAGTCATTGGGTTTGACTCGATCAGGTTTTGATACCCACGATTTACCAAAACGGGAGATGGATGCTCAACTTACTCGGCCATCCCATCCCGTCTGGTCCTGATGTATATGCTCAATGTAATAGTTATGCTGGGGCTGAATGGAACCGACGCGGTGGCGATGGGGGATGATCCGTGTAGGTATGACAGTGTGGACAGCTGCGGCCCTTTGATCTGACACGTGTAGCGAGGGGCTTGTCAGACAGTGGTGAGCGTTTACTAACGAATCAACGCGAAAAAAATGCAATAATATATTTTTTAATCCACATCATCAGCAGCAAATAGATTATCACCCTGGTAAATTCTACAGTAAGCCAACATTGGAAAATGAAAAACCAGGAGTTCTTAAGGGATGTTATATTAGGGGTGGTCTGGGGGTACTCCCCCGAAAAAGGCTAAACTCCTTGATGCTCTGTGGTGCATTTTGGACACAATAATCCGTGAGATTTATATAATTTTGGCAAATGATGATGGGGAGATGAAAAAAAGTGTAGACCTTACGGTGAAACAACCATAAAGCTAGGATTCCTTACAAGCGGTATGCGGCATGCGGCATGCGGCATGCGGCGTGCGGCGTGCTTAGGGGTTGGGTCCTTTCACCCACACCCACACCCACACCCACACCCACACACAGTGTCAGGTTTCCTCACCACTGTTCTCTATGGCAAACGCAGCAGCATTCGCATTCGCATGCCGCACCGATCGCTACATGGACCGATTCAGTATTCGCATGCCGCATGCCGCATACCGCATACCGCGTGTAAGGAATCACCCCCATTGATTTAGATGCTTTTCGATTTTTTGCCGCATTCGCATTCGCATTCGCATACCGCATACCGCGTGTAAGGAATCCTAGCTTAAGGTAGGTCCAACATAACGCGCTAACAATTATTAGGATCACAAGAGATGCTCTCAAAATTGATCGGCGAATTGTTAGTAGTCCGGTTGGCAGGTATGCATCCGTCGACCCGCGGCTATGGGTCCGGTCAGGTATAACCGGGTAGTCGGGGTAGCGTTACCTGCCTTCTGTCAGAAATGCTATAATAACTCATGCTCATACAAAGCAATCAGGCTTCTTTATTTTCACAAATATTACTCCAAGCTGAAGTGGGTGAGTGCTGATGGCGTCAGCTGATAGTGTGGATCTGTCGTGTGCTGCACGATAGGTAGGGAAGGCCTAGTTGGTTTGGGGGAGTGGGGGAGGGGGGTGCTTCGCAACTAGAGTAAGTCGGATGGCAGGCATGGAGGTGCGGGCGGAGGGGTTGTAGGATCAATCCCCACCAGAGTTAAAATCAAAGGCTTAACAAATTTATTCTTTTCAAATTCAAATTTATGCTCAACAAATTCACTACTATGCTACGATAATAACTGGTTGGCTCATTACCCGGATAATGTGGCTGAGTGGTATATTGAGTAATGATCCCGGTGCGGTATCCCCGCTGGGCATAACCATACTATAAAGTCGCCAGGAGTGCGGGCTGTCACAAGTTGGTAGCCATCCTTGTGCATCATTAGATGTTGCTAAGACGTAAAACCCCAATGAACCAAACCTACTATTGTTAGGGAGTTCCTACTAGTACTACTAGCCGTGTGTATTCAGCGGTTATATCCTCTCACCCCCCCCCCCCCCCCCTACCCCTACCAGAGAATGGTCCTGTTAAGAATGGCAGCACCCCCACCCCCCACGGGGGGGGGGGCCTTCTCGCCGCCGCCCCCATCCCCCGCCCCCCGCCCCCCCTTCACCCACGGCATACTTGAGAGTGCGCGTCTGGAGTCGTGTTTCCGAATGTTTCCAACACGTCCGTCCCGTCCCTGCTGCGGAAACTGACGGTTGTTTACCGTAACCGAACGCGCGCATTTAAAGGAATCTAGCGCCGAGGAAAATAACACAGCATGGCTGATTAGCTTAAGATTGTTGGAGTCGGGTGAAGGCGGGGGGGGGGGGGGGGGGGGGGGGGGGGTGGAGGTGGACGTTGGATCGGGAGTGGTGGGGAAGGGGCTGGGGAGGGGCCGTTGGCGTGGGCGTAGGTGTGGGTGTGGACGAAGGAGCGGGACTGGGGAGCGGATCCAAATTATCGGTTAATCCAAACAAAATTGTCGGATCCCAGGCCACTCCGGTATGGTTAAACCAAGCTTTCATGTGGTTATGAGGTCATTTGAGACCCCACTGACTTTTTTTATATGATAAATGGTAGTATTTTGCCAGGCCGCCAAAAAAAGTTTGGATTAACCGATCGTTTGGTTTAACCAAGCTTGGTTTAACGGGGTTATACTGTACATACATAAAAACCAATAATCAAAGTGTCCACATACATTGTATATTACATGTGCAATATACTCTTACTCAAAGTCAAAGTCGAAGCCAAAGCTCGGTTAAACCAATGATCGGTTAATCCAAACAATTTTCTAGGGTCCCTTCAAGTTTGGTTTAACGGGGTTATACTGTATAGAGAAGGGACTCACAGTGAGAAGGGGCAGGGTGGTGAGTAGAGAGGGGCGGCGCAGGGTGCTGGGGACAGGGTGAGGACAGGGAAGAGGACCGGGGTGGGGACAGGGAAGGGGGAGCTGCGAAAGGTACAAGGCACGGGATCTCGGGCGGGTGCAGGGAGGTGGGCGGGGACTGAGTGTGGCATAGGCACTTGAAACAGTTTGGGTTTCACTTCAAAAGATGTGACGTCAAGAATGAACGTGAAGGGTCTGTTGAAGTTGTGAGGCGGTCTGGGGGAGGTGCTACATGTTGGTATGTGGCGGGGAGCTCGGAGGTGCTATATTCATATATACAGTTAGACCTCTCTAAATTGACCGACCATGGGACCGACTTTAAATGGTCCATTTAGTGAGGTTGTCGGTTTAGTATTTTATGTGCGATCGTTTTGGACCGAAATAAAGCGATCGTTATAGGGGGAGGGAGTGATCGGTTTGTGGAGGTGGTCGGTTAGAGAGGTTTTACTGTGTATATATATATTTTTTTACCTCTGTACTACGCCTCTGGCTACTCGTAGCCCAGGGAGAAGGGAGAACATTCGGGTCCAGCAATTAGCATAATCAGCTCACAGCAGGAGGACGTTTGTGAGCAGCTCCGGCAATTTTTCTACATTTACTACAAAACCAGATAGGTTAGTATCTTTCAAACTCATTTGGGATTTGGCAGAGAAAAACAAAATATGGCTAACAGTACCACATATTTCACTTTGGCTGACAAGAAAAGCCGACATTTTCACCATCATTTAGAACGGTCTTTGAATCAGAATATTTTCAACAACATTTGTCACAAATAGGGCAAACCAGATATTGATCTATTCGCATCACGCAATAACAAAAAATTACCAAAATATGTGTCTTGGCATCCAGAGCCAGAAGGCCAGAGAGTAGATGCATTCTCATTAATTTGGAATCATAAGTTCTATTGCATATTTCCTCCATTCAGCAGTATCAGCAAAGTGGCCAGGAAGATCAAGATGGATCACACCCATGCAGTACTCATAGTACCAGCATGGGAATCACAACCATGGCTAGCGGCAATAACATCAGCAGCAAAAGACGTGATCAGATTCCCAAGAGAAAGGAACAACCTTCAACATCAAGGACCACTAACAGTCCATGGAGACGTGTCGACAACACCCCTTTTGGCATTCCTTTTTTAAGAAAACATTTAGAACAATTTGGTTTAGACAAAGTAATGAAAGAAAGACTTATTTCATGCATCTGGAGGAAAGGAATGGTGAAATTATACACAAGTTATTTAAAGAGATGTGGACTTCATTGCCTTCTCAAAGGACTCAAACCATTAAAACCTACAATAGCCCAAGTATTAAGATTTCTAACAATTCTAGAAGATGAAGGATTAGGATTTGGTGCAATTAATGCAGCAAGATGTGCATTATCGATTATTCTACCAAGAATCGATGGACAAACGATTGGGAAACATCAGTTGGTACACTGGTTCATTAGATTGGTGTATGAAAGAAACCCACCCAAACCAAAATATAGTAGGTTTTGGGATGTGTTAAGACCGACTCATGGACGCAACTCTCACAGCAGAGAGATAAATGGAGAGCGGCAGTCAAGTAATGAAAGCAGTCTTTGTCACATCACGACCGACAGCATGATGATGATGATGATGATGATAGTATCCAAGTTATTCAAGTCATGGCCTAGCAATATACATTTATCAATGAAGGAACTAGGATTTAAATTAACAGATCTTTTACTGCTAGTTACGGGACACAGAGTCCAAAAGATTGTGGCACTCTCAGTGGATGGAATAGAAATAGATAAGGATGAAGCAACATTTGATTTAAGGACATTGCACAAATCTAATTGCACAGGGGACCCACTGTCCACAGTACATGTAAATAGTTTTCCGGAAGATAAATGGATATGTATAGTTTCAGCCATTAGGGCTTATATATCCAAGTCATGCGAAATTAGAAATTCCAGACAGCTACTAATCAGCTTTATTAAACCGCATAAAGCTATCTCGAGAGACACACTCGCAAGATGGACCATCAAGATGCTTAAACAGGCAGGAGTCAACACTGGATGCTATGTGTGTCACTCAATGCATGGAGCCATGGTTTCCAAGGCAAGACAATTAGGAATCTCGCTAAAGAGAATCCTTGCACACGCTGGGTGGAAGGTGGCTAGATCGTTTGCAAAACATTACAATAAACGGCCTAGCGACTCACCTACTCACCAGCTAAAGACAGCTGAGAAACAAAATTTAATTTTGCACTTACATAGTATTGTTACATTAAAGTATAAAAGGATAACAAATGAGATTATGTAAAAGTCTCCCTGGGCTACGAGTAGCCAGAGGCATAGTACCGAGGTAAAATAGTATAGTTATGCAAATCTTACCTGGGTACAGATGATGGATAACTGGTGGTTTCCCAAGGTACTAGCCTCGGATAGTCATGGGTCAGGGCCCGCCCACCCCACCCTACCACAGCTATCATGTTTCGCTACAACGAAAATGAAAACACAATAAGTATCCATATAGAGTTAAAATAATTTGTTATCCTATAAAGTATGTAAAAGATTGCTGGACCCGGATGTGCTCCCTTCTCCCTGACCCATGATTATCCGAGGCTAGTAGCTCGGGAAAACACCAGTTATCCATCATCTGTACCCAGGTAAGATTTGTATAACTATACTATATATATGTATACATATATAACTACATAGTTACATATATATGTATGATATGTTTATATATAACGTCCCGGGGGGGGGGGGGGACGGGAGGGGTGGACGGAGATGTATGTGTGTGTTTGGGTTGGGGGGGGGGGGGTGATGTGGATATATTTGAAGGATATGAATGTGATCGGTATGTGTGTGAAGGAAGGGTGTGAAGTCAGGTGATTCATTTTATTATTCTCTGTCAAGAATATGTATTCATTGAATAATGTTCTTTTGTTAGCACTGAAGCAATGCTTTACCGGTCATATAATGCACAACATTTAGACAAGATGTGCGAAATTACCGTGAAATGCTAATGCCAAAAGAAACCACACACAACAACACACCACGCGCAATGCGACGAACCTAAAACACCAGCGACCATTATATTAATATACTTGTACTTTGAAAAGACTGAGCGCGGGAGAACAGGAAGGTGGCTGAAGACGTGCAATATGAATATCACCCGAAATGATGAAAGCACCCGTCCACTTGGATTGCAATCCATCCCCGGTCGGTGCTCCCACGGGCCGGCTCCGTGTAGCGGCCGGGGAGCGGCGACCTGCCGGCAATACTGATGTGCTCGCCCGCGGAGGCAGGGCAGGCCAATCCCAGCTTGTAGGTGATCCTCGGAAGGCCCTTGAGGCATGACGTCCTTCTCTCACCATGCCAGGCACCAGCAGCTCGCCTGTGTCATTACATCATTGCCGGCTTAGCCTGGTTGTACACAGTGACATCCACTATATCATTGGAAGGAATATACACAAAGATACACATATATACACGTATACACCTGCTGGCTGGAAGGTTGGTGGGGTTTTGCGTCCTGGCAACATCTAAGGTCATATCAGGATGGGTACCGACTTGTGACAGTGCGCACTCATGGCGACTTTATAGTGCTGCCCCATTGGGAGACCAGGCTACCAGGACCAGGACCTGATACCCCACTCATCAGTCACATTATCCGGACACTAAACCAACCAGTCCTTGCCCTATCCTAATAATGCCAAGCGCCTGGCGAGGAATCGACAAGTATAACTTGTTAAGTCATTGGTTTGACTCGACCAGGGTTTGAACCATTTAAAGAATAAAATATATAATGAAGGATAACGATGAGGCAAACAAATACCTCACTTCCGGTTTTGTAATCACGCTAGTTCTCAGCTTAACTCTTACCTCAACAACCAGCGAACAGTAACTCGGAATACATGTATTACGCAACCACCATATATTCTACGTCAACATTTACTGTCTTTAATCGATGCCCCCTCCTTGCTTTCTGAGAAAGACCATTATATAGGATACGGCACACTTGTTTATAGAAACAATGGCTTCCTCACGCCCGCATATAAGCCTGGCCTGGAGTCTAAAGTTGCATAGTTCGATGGTTTTGAGTTTCTGTCATTTTCTGAGATAAAGATATTAGGTCGACCATTATAATCTGTCTTGAAGTAACTTTTTATTTTAAGTGGTTCACTTTTGAGATATTTGAAGTGCAACCAAGCAAAATTAATTTTTACAAGCATGCCAAGACTCGGACACCATAGGCTTTTGCAATAACAGGTTCTATGACATTATATCAGTTTCACCTTCTATATGGTGACAAATGCTTAATAAGTGAACCAGTATTTAAGTTAGATATGTCGAAGCAAATATAGATAACTGTTTTAGTTTTGAAAATTTGATATTTTCATCACACTAATCAGCTTTAATGCTGAGATTCAACCAGGTGTATGGAATGTGTGCAAATTGCTGAAGTATTGATGAGTCGACAACAAAGACTATTGTTTAAATATACAAACAGTTTGCATCCATATCATTGGACACAAGAAACACATTAACTAGTAACTCCTGCAAATGACCCAGTAAGTGCTTCAGCCACTCGACACTCACCCATGCAGTCTCGCTGACGGATCTGCGGAACTCACTCGCTGATATCGTTTAGTGTATGCTCAACTTCACCAACGGTGTGCATGGAGATTTTGGCTTGTTTAAAGTTACATGGTCCGATGAAACATATGTTTTTCAAAACTAAAACAATTATTTATCTTTGATTCTATATATCCAACTTAGGTACTGGTGCATTAACTAATGCTTTGGTTCAGCATATACAGAATAATCAGTGAATTTATTAGCCCACCCCTTTGGACACCTACTTTGAGACAGCCTTTAGGTAGAGAGGGCACTGACCAATTAGGTCAATCTCAGGACCTCATTAGCCTGGCCCTCATTCCAGTACCATATATAGCTTTAGTCAGGTTCCAGGACATAAGGTCATTCCTCATCACGTGACCATCGCGAGATCTGAATCTGGACCGCAACAACTTGACTTTTGGCAAGTTGCCAAAATTATTGTAGGTTCTTTCAGCTCAAATTACTCCAAAATTAAGCCTTTGTTAATCAAAGTGACTCCAGAATAATGCATATTAGGTTATAATGGTCAACCTGATACATTTATCTACAAAAGGAGGGAAGAATTCCAAAGCCATCGGACGATGCAACTTTAATTGACGTCCTAGCAACAGCTACAGTCATATCAGGACGGGTACTGACTTGTGACAGTGCACACATATTGCGACCATATAGTTATAGTGATGCCCCTCTGGTGGAACCTGCACTCAAGAGACATTATCCGTACACTGAGCAAACCATCCATGCGGAAGAGGGCTGCGACAGCGGGGAATGGGGCCTTTGTTGATGCTGGTGTCGCCTTGGGCAGTGCCCACAGCTTGTGGAGGAAGGAGGCCGGGTGGAGACATCCCTTTGTGCTTCTTCTCTGTACAGCTGGCTAACAGAGGTTCATGCTCAATTAACTGTTAGCTTCCAGCAAATTCTTGTAGCTCGGTCCCTCCTGCTCCCTCCCTACTTCTCACGCTCTTCTCCCACTATCTCATTCCCTCCCCATCCGTCCCAACCTTTAGTTCATGCAGATGTTCTCGCGCTCTCACTCACTCCGTCTACCTCCAACTCACTCCAACTCACTCCAACGCACTCCAACTCCCTCCAACTCCCTCCAACTCCATCCAACTCCATCCAACTCCCTCCAACTCCCTCCAACTCCCTCCAACTCCCTCCAACTCCCTCCAACTCCCTCCAACTCCCTCCAACTCCCCCCAACTCCATCCTACTCCCTCCACCTCCTCCAACTCCATCCTACCCCCTCCACCTCCCCCAACTCCCTCCAACTCCCTCCAACTCCCTCCAACTCCCTCCAACTCCCTCCAACTCCCTCCAACTCCCCCCAACTCCATCCTACTCCCTCCACCTCCTCCAACTCCCTACAACTCGCTCCAACTCGCTCCAACTCCCTCCAACTCCCTCCAACTCCCTCCAACTCCCTCCAACTCCCTCCAACTCCCTCCAACTCCCTCCAACTCCCTCCAACTCCCTCCAACTCCCTCCAACTCCCTCCAACTCCCTCCAACTCCCTACAACTCGCTCCAACTCCCTCCAACTCCCTCCAACTCCCTCCAACTCCCTCCAACTCCCTCCAACTCCCTCCAACTCCCTCCAACTCCCTCCAACTCCCTCCAACTCCCTCCAACTCCCTCCAACTCCCTCCAACTCCCTCCAACTCCCTCCAACTCCCTCCAACTCCCTCCAACTCCCTCCAACTCCCTCCAACTCCCTCCAACTCCCTCCAACTCCCTCCAACTCCCTCCAACTCCCTCCAACTCCCTCCAACTCCCTCCAACTCCCTCCAACTCCCTCCAACTCCCTCCAACTCCCTCCAACTCCCTCCAACTCCCCCCAACTCCACCCGTCCCCAAGTCGCCGGTGCGCTGGTCCCCTAGTCGCCACCTGGCGGGCGTCGGTCGTAGCGCGGTTGTTGTTGCCGGCTTCCGGTGCAACTCGACACCGGGGCGTGGTCGCCTAGGCGCCGGTCGGCACTCCGAACTAAGGCCGAGATGAACACCCCGGTCATGTTGAACTGAGAACTATTAGTAAGCACCTCTGAACAACAGGAGATACATTTGGGATACATTAGTTCGGGAAGATGCGGGCAATTGACATAATTATTAATGTTTCTTTCTGATAAAGAGCATGGAGCGGATGGGTCAGAAAATGTCACAGCATGTATCAATTTCGGAAGTCTTTGGTTTGACTCGGCCGGGGATATTCAATAGACTGGAAGCATTTGGGACATAATGGTTTCACCTCAATTTAAAGCTGCATAGTCTGATAAAAACATCAAATTTTCAAGACCAAAACTATTATTTAGATTTGATTCTCCATATCTAACTTAGATGCTGGTGCACTTATTAAACATTTGACACCACACAGAAGGCAATAGTGAGGCAGTTGAATAGAATATGTCAGTGCCGAAGCCTATGGGGGTCACAGTTTTGGTGTGCTTGCCGAAATGGATTTTGCATGGTTGCACTTGAGATATCGCAAAAGTTAGTCATTTAAAATAAAAATTACTTCAAGCTAAAGTAAGGTACATTATAAGGATCACCCTAATGTATTTATCTAAGAAAATGTAAGAAACTCAAAAGCATCGGACGATGCAACTTTAATGGACCCAATTATAACCATAGCATGTCTAAATAAGAATAATTTATTTTTTAAAAGACCATGGGTTGCATATTTCGATGGATTCTGTCATCAATTTTAGATCAAATATATTGTGTTAATTTGTTATAATCGACTTGATTTAGTTTCAAGTAACTTTTACTATAAATTTACCAATTAATGAGATATTTGAAGTGAAAACAGACAAACTTACATTGGGTGTGTACACCGCAAGGCTAGACATCATAGGCTTTGGCAATAATAGGTTTGATTGAATTGACTTGAAAATCCCTTCTATCTAGAAACACGTTAACTTACAGATTAACTTACAGATTAACTTACAGATTAATTTACAGATTAATTTACAGATTAACTTACAGATCCTCTTCTGGCTGATCTATGCCCTATTGGACCTCTACTGCCAGCTCCTTATGGTAAATAAAGAACTATTTTGTTGCACACATATGCAGGTCAATGGAGCTCTGAAGTCTTATAATTGTGGGCGTCCTCTCGAATATCTATCGAGCCTGGGTAATATAGGCAGCAATATCTAGGTTGGATATCTAAGATAAAATATAGTGAAATGTTATTGATTTCAGTGTGATGCCTTCATCAGAGTTTGCAGCTTTAGAAATGGGATAACCCTTGAGAAAATGATGTATGCTTATATTTTAATAAGAAAAGGTGGGGTGTATCGGGCTGTCATCTTTTTAACTTGCTTGTACTGGACGCACAATGTGCACGCTTACCTTGCTAAACCTGAACAAAATGGCGGTATGGAGGTATGGAAGTAGGGGGAATTGCCCACTTACATAGGTGCTGATGGCATTGTTGTGCACGAAAGATATACAAATAACACACTGCTGTATGTATGTACCCTTTGAAAACATCTCTTGTTCCGTCATTTATGTTGACGCTAGACCGACAAGATAAAGAAATCCTTGTCAACCTTCTCTAAGCGAAGGAGATATCCCATTAATACATTTCATTTACTTCTTACCTATTTATTCATATATAGTTAAGCTGTATTTATAATTGGGTTTGTTTGTGTGTTGTTGTTTTGCATTCTAGCAACATCTAAGGCCATCTCAGGACGGGTACCGACTTGTGACAGTGCGCACTCTTGGCGACTTTATAGTGCTGCCCCACTGGAAAACCAGGCCACCATGACCTGATATCCCACTCAGTCACAATATCCTGACACTGAGCCAACCAGTCCTTGCCCTATCCAAATGATGCCGAGCACCAGGCTAGAAAGTAACAAGTATCAATTTTTAAGTCATCGGTTTGACTCGGCCATGGTTCGAACCCACGATCCCATGGTCTACCAACACGGGAGACAGATGCTCTAACTCATTCGGCCATCCCGTCTGGTTTTATAAGTGGGTCCTTTATGCAGAGGTGAAACCAAGATGTCCCTAATTGCTTCCGGTCTATTTAATAATTGAATGAATGCGAGAATCAAAGGTGTATGGATTAGAGAATGTTTAATGTGATATATTTCCAATAGATATTGCCTAGCAGCATTCGCAACAGGCAGTGTGGTCAACTGGGTAGAGCACCCGCTTCCTGTGAAGAAGGTCGTGGATTCCATCCCCGGCCGAGTCAAGTCAAAGACTTCCAAAATTGATACATTGTACCACCTTCTCTGTCACTTCACATTACTAGGATAGGTCAATGATGGGTTGGATCAGTGTCAGAATAATGTGACTGAGTGGGATATCGGATGGAGGCACTATATCCTACTGGAATACATAGTCGCGTATTATGGTGCTGTCACATTACGATGCTTCTCGCCAACTTGTGTTGATGTATGTGATTTTTTGGCTCTATGTTGGGATACGTCAGTTTGCGTTATGCGCGCGTTAAGTGCGCGTTGGTATACGTTGATCTACGGCGACGTTCGGCGGCACGCGTCAGTGGGTCAGCAAAGTTTTGTGCTTGCACAAAACTTTCGACGTATGACAACGCGCGGGTCTCAACGTAAAAAAGTGATTTTGCGCATTGGCAGCGCGCCGGCGAGATACGTCGTAGTGTGACAGCACCATTAGTGCGCCAAAACCGTCTTGCAAGGCACAGTGAAATGAGAAGAAAACAAGGCAGACAACGGAAGAGGTGAAAATACAACATCAAGAATTGAAGAGGCATGGAGTTTGGCAAGTCCCAGAGGACAATAGAGAACAGGGAAACTGGAGAAAACTGGTTACAAAGTCATCTATGGTGCCTTAATGACCCTCGCAGTTAAGGGGTTGGTGGTTAGTTAGTTCTTGGAGTGTTGCCTTCCTGGCAACATCTAAGGACGGGTACTGACTTGGGACAGTGCACACTCATGGTGACTTTTTAGTGCTGGCCCACTGGGAGACCAGGTTGCCAGCACCATTACCTGATATCCAACTCAGTCACATTATCCTGACACTGAGCCAACCAGTTCTTGCCCTGACCTAATATTGCCGAGTGCCTGGCTAGGATGCGACAAGTGTCAATTTTAAGATCATTAGTATGACTTGACCAGGGTTCGAACCCGTGGATTCGAATCCCACCATCTTCCAAAACGGAATGCCGGTGCACAACTCATTCGGACATCCCGATGATGATGATGATGATGATGACAAGGGTGCAGTATTAACTCATTTGTGGTATGACCTCAGAGGTTGCTAGGCGGTAAACCCTCTAACCAGCAACTTAGCAGTAACCAGTGTCCGCTGAGTTTGCACCCCCCCCCCCCTCACAGCTGTCTGAAAGGAGCTGCCGCCATTCCATATCAGCAGCCCTCCTCCGCCACAGTCAATGGGTACGAGATTGCAATGTAAATAAACGCGGAGACACCGGGCAGCAAACAGAATGTTGATATTAGACTGGGTTCTGCCTCCCACCCCTGGCGGCACGTTCATGCACCTGTTGCACTGTGCTCCCACGTATCTGTATATAGAGACACACCTGTCTGAGTCTAATATAATATGCCTTCTTTTTTCCCCCTTTTTCTTTCTTCTTTTTTCCTTCTTACTCGTTTTTTCCTTGGGGGGGGGGGGTGCTTCTTCTTTTTTCCTTCTTACTCTTTTCTTTCGTGGGGGGGGGGGGTGCTTGACGTAGTCCAATCAAGGCGCATTGATTGAACCGAATTTAATCGGTTTGTTTTGCACTAATATTCACACACAAATTCTAAACTGGTATTATATTTTTAAATTGTATTCACATCAATGGCACTGGCCTTCTAGTAGCGTTACCGAACATGGTACTGAATATGTAATATATAGATTTTAATCATTTTTTAAAGTTCAGCACATCTAAGACTAAGCTGACAGGAAACTGGTAGTTCATGTGTACTTACAGCAAATCAATGTTCTTTGGGCTTGACACTAACAATATCCATGTTGTGTTCAAGGGAGAGATTGGTGAACTTATGTGTAGTATAAGCATTTATACAAATATTATTAGGATGTAACCGTTTTACTAGTTTGCTTGTCGCAGTTAGGGTTCGAACCCGCACCCTTCATATCAGGGCACGGGCGTTGATGTGGCAGTTACAGCAGCCTGGTGTGCAGCCGGCTTGCTCCGAGGTAGGGGTTTGGTGCACTTTCTCCAGCGTCCAACAGTAATCCCCTGCATTGGGCGCATTTGATTCCGAAATCTAGCTTTAAGTTTTCTTTTGGGAATAAACAGGTAGGTCTTTTGGGCCAGCCAGATTGTCTACTCAATCCAGCTACATATGTCTTCTCTTGTGCAATAACTAATAATATGGATTATAGCGTAAGTTACTCAAAAGAAGGACATTAGATTATCCTGCGGGTTTCATCACGATACATTTTGATTTCCGCTCTTGCATGTGTACTCTTTGACAATTACTGACTTATGGCCGCATCAATGACCTATACTATTTCACAACAGAGCTCCGTTATAACCTCACCATGCTGCTAAGTGTTCCCTGTTTTCCATAATTTGAACAAATCTTATGACATGTACTTAGGAGTTGGATGAGTAGGATGCACGCAGATCATGTCTAATTGATCCTCAGCATCCAGCATGGCCCTGGATCCTTACCGGAAATCAGAGTGGATTCAAGACAGAATCCAAGTTCTGACTGGTCTCCAGCAATGGAATGGGAAATGCAATAAGAATACACTGTTACCTTTACATTTGAGCCCTAACCCTAGAAGTATGAGTTGACCTGTGAAAGCGCCTTACAGAAAATGACTTTGATTATCCATCGTCAGTTTGAGTAAATACATGCATTTAAGCTTTCATGTACATAATTAATTATACAATACATATGTATGTACTGTAAAATGCACTATGTCAATCTAAACAACAAATCATTCATCTGTGTATAATGTCTTATACAGTGAACATATGTATACATCTCTATGTGTACTTTATAATATATTATGTCAATATACATAACAAATCGGATACTTCGGCTATGATGAAAACCAAACCATGCTGGCTAACATTGAATGTCCTGCGAATATAAATAATAAATCTGATACTTCGATTATGATGAATTCCAAACTGGCTAACATTGAACATCCTGCAATGTTATTCCTATACTACTACTAGCGCACCACCGGCAATTCAGCACACTGCGAGCCGGCCGTTTTGCGGTGATACTGGTCGCTATACAGAAGCACGCACCCCCGACGTCTATACCTCCCCATTGCACAATCAGCAGTCGGCGGGCGGGGTGCTGTACAGGCGATGTAAATATGAGAGGCTGACATGAGGGTGGCAGATACCTGTTAGGGCTCTCAGGGTTTGTGTACTCACAGGGTCTGTGTACTCACACCAGCCATGTAGACACTGTGCAACCAGCCATGTAGCAGTGGTCAAACTAGACTCCCTGAAATTGACATTGCCACCTGAAAGGTACACCTGTTGGCAATGTGGATTAAGGGGGGGGGAAATATTGAAGGCAAAGGCGGGGCTAGAAGGGATATTTTACCTCGGTATACAGCCTCAGGCTAGCCTCAGGCTAGGGAGAAGGAAGCACGTGAGGTACCAGCAATTAGCATATACAACTCACGACTGGATTACGTGTCGTTGGGTTGCTCCGGCAAATTTAGTCTACATACAAGCTAATACGCAGTAAGTATCATAAAAACTGTGGTTAGCTTAATCATGATGCATTAGAGCATCATTATGGAAAGTTTAGACTTTCTTTGGTCCATTTTGGACGAGTTATTTGGTTATAAAAAACCAAGGATAGAATTCCTTCTCGAAGGATTGAAACCGATCATTAGCGGTTCTGTCAACACCCGAGTCACCGTGTGATTATGGGTAGAGATGTGGGCTCTGCCTCGTCTCCTGTGGAAATTCTCTCGTACTCTAATAGAGAGTAATGTTGGAGATGCTCCTGGGTTTCTTTTATAGACTCCCCACAAACTTTTTCAGGCGTTTCTCCGAGTTTCGTAGCATTTTCTCCAACTTGTTGACGTAGTAGTCACAGGTGGAAGAAGTGTGCGGAACAGAGGGATGGGCGGCCCGATACACTGGTCCCGACCCCGCGTAAGGTTTGGGCTTGACCCACAACCCACGCACAAATTTAGCTTATTACGCCTGTGTTATAACGGTATAAACACGTTCTCTAACACCAATAGATGTCCAAATGAGTTTGAAACAACCATATTGTGACATATATATATACCGGGACTGACCAAAATTCTTTGTTTCAGCTCCCGATGGCCACGAAGCGGTGTAAGCGCGGTGCAGCAGCAGCTGAGGGGCGTGTTCCGAGTGGAGGGGACGAGGAGTACGACTCCTCACCCGTGTTGTCGGCAGGGCCTTCGACACAGCCCAGGGCGCATATTCTCCAACTCCCTCCAACTCCATCCAACTCCCTCCAACTCCATCCAACTCCCTCCAACTCCCCCCAACTCCCTCCAACACCCTCCAACTCCCTCCAACTCCCTCCAACTCCCTCCAACTCCCTCCAACTCCCTCCAACTCCCTCCAACTCCATCCAACTCCATCCAACTCCATCCAACTCCCTCCAACTCCATCCAACTCCATCCAACTCCATCCAACTCCCTCCAACTCCCTCCAACACCCTCCAACTCCCTCCAACTCCCTCCAACTCCATCCAACTCCCTCCAACTCCCTCCAACTCCCTCCAACTCTATCCAACTCCATCCAACTCCATCCATCTCCATCCAACTCCATCCAACTCCATCCAACTCCATCCTCTCCTCCCACTCCCTTCCATCATCTCACTCCCTCCCTTTCCTCCTTTCCTCCTCCCTTCCTCCCTCTCCGTCTCCCTCTTGCTCGCTCCGTCCTACCCTCCCTTCCCTCTCCCCCACCCGTGTGTAAGGACAGAGTGTCACAGCTTCAGTCCGTTCTCAGGGACTAGCGGACAGTAGTAACTCAAAATACACATGTCATCGAAGTACATCTAGAAGGTAGCGAGCGATCCACTCACACGGTGCGGCGACCTGTGCACTGGTCCCCAAGTCGCCGGTGCGCTGGTCCCCTAGTCGCCACCTGGCGGGCGTCGGTCGTAGCGCGGTTGTTGTTGCCGGCTTCCGGTGCAACTCGACACCGGGGCGTGGTCGCCTAGACGCCGGTCGGCACTCCGCACTAAGCCCGAGCTGAACACCCCGGTCATGTTGAACTGAGACCTATTAGTAAGCACTTCTGAACAACAGAAGATGCTTCGGGAAGATGCGGGCAATTCACATAATTATTAATGTTTTTTTATGATAAAGAGGTTTGACTTTGAGAATGGAGCGGATGGGTCAGAAAATGTCACAGCATGTATCAATTTGGGAAGTCTTTGGTTTGACTCGGACATTCAATAGACTGGAAGCATCTGGGACATAATGGTTTCACGTCAATTTAAAGCTGCATAGTCCGATAAAAACATCAAATTTTCAAAACCAAAACAATTATTTAAATTTGATTCTCCATATCTAACTTAGATGCTGGTGTAATTATTAAACATTTGACGCCACACAGAAGGCAATAGTGAGGCAGTTGAATAGAATATGTCAGTGCCGAAGCCTATGGGGTCACAGTTTTGGTGTGCTTGCCGAAATTAATTTTGCATGGTTGCACTTGAAATATCTCAAAAGTTAGTCATTTAAAATAAAAATTACTTCAAGCTAAAGTAAGGTACATTATGAGGATCACCCTAATGTATTTATCTAAGAAAATGTCAGAAACTCAAAAGCAACGGACTCTGCAACTTTGATGGATCCAATTATAACCATAGCATGACTAAATAAGAATAAATAAATTAAAAAAACAAAGACCATGGGTTGCATATTTCGATGGATTCTGTCATCAATTTTAGATCAAATATATTGGGTTAATTTGCTATAATAGACTTGATTTAGTTTCAAGTAACTTTTACTATAAATTTGCTAATTTATGAGATATTTGAAGTGAAAACACACAAACTTACATTGGGTGTGTACACCGCAAGGCTAGACATCATAGGCTTTGGCAATAATAGGTTTGATTGAATTGACTTGAAAATCCCTTCTATCTAGAAACACGTTAACTTACAGATTAACTTACAGATTAACTTACAGATTAATTTACAGAATAACTTACAGATTAACTTACAGATCCTCTTATGGCTGATCTATGCCCTATTGGACCTCTACTGCCAGCTCCTTATGGTAAATAAATAATTATTTTGTTGCACACATATGCAGGTCAATGGAGCTCTGAAGTCTTATAATTGTGGGCGTCCTCTCGAATATCTATCGAGCCTGGGTAATAAAGGCAGCAATATCTAGGTTGGATATCTAAGATAAAATATAGTGAAATGTTTTTGATTTCAGTGTGATGCCTTCATCAGAGTTTGCAGCTTTAGAAATGGGATAACCATTGAGAATTTATGCTTATATTTTAATAAGAAAAGGTGGGGTGTCTCGGGCTGTCATCTTTTTAACTTGCTTGTACTGGACGCACAATGTGCACGCTTACCTTGCTAAACCTGAACAAAATGGTGGTATGGAGGTATGGAAGTAGGGGGAATTGCCCACTTACATAGGTGCTGATGGCATTGTTGTGCAAGAAAGATATACAAATAACACACTGCTGTATGTATGTGCCCTTTAAAAACATCTCTTGTTCCGTCATTTATGTTGACGCTAGACCGACAAGATAAAGAAATCCTTGTCAACCTTCTCTAAGCGAAGGAGATATCCCATTAATACATTTCATTTACTTCTTACCTATTTATTCGTATATAGTTAAGCTGTATTTATAATTGGGTTTGTTTGTGTGTTGTTGTTTTGCATTCTAGCAACATCTAAGGCCATCTCAGGACGGGTACCAACTTGTGACAGTGCGCACTCATGGCAACTTTATAGTGCTGCCCCACTGGAAAACCAGGCCACCATGACCTGATATCCCACTCAGTCACAATATCCTGACACTGAGCCAACCAGTCCTTGCCCTATCCTAATAATGCCGAGCACCAGGCTAGGAAGTAACAAGTATCAATTTTTAAGTCATCGGTTTGACTCGACCATGGTTCGAACCCACGATCCCATGGTCTACCAACACGGGAGACAGATGCTCTAACTCATTCAGCCATCCCGTCTGTTTTTATAATTGGGTCCTTTATGCAGAGGTGAAACCAAGATGTCCCTAATTGCTTCCGGTCTATTTAATAATTGAATGAATGCGAGAATCAAAGGTGTATGGATTAGAGAATATTTAATGTGATATATTTCCAATAGATATTGCCTAGCAGCATTCGCAACAGGCAGTGTGGTCAACTGGGTAGAGCACCCGCTTCCTGTGAAGAAGGTCGTGGATTCCATCCCCGGCCGAGTCAAGTCAAAGACTTCCAAAATTGATACATTTTACCACCTTGTCTGTCACTTCACATTACTAGGATAGGTCAATGATGGGTTGGATCAGTGTCAGAATAATGTGACTGAGTGGGATATCGGATGGAGGCACTATATCCTACTGGGATACATAGTCGCGTATTATGGTGCTGTCACATTACGATGCTTCTCGCCAACTTGTGTTGATGTATGTGATTTTTTGGCGCTAAGTCGGGATACGTCAGTTTGCGTTATGCACGTGTTCAGCGCACGTTTGTATACGTTGATCTACGGCGACGTTTGGCGGCGCACGTCAGTGGGTCAGCGAAGCTGTGTGCTTGCGCAAAACTTTTGACGTACGACAACGCGCGGGTCTTGACCTAAAAAAGTGATTTTGCGCATTGGCAGCGCGCCGGCGAGATACATCGTAGTGTGACAGCACCATTAGTGCGCCAAAACCATCTTGCAAGGCACAGTGAAATGAGAAGAAAACAAGGCAGACAACGGAAGAGGTGAAAATACAACATCAAGAATTGAAGAGGCATGGAGTTTGGCAAGTCCCAGAGGACAATAGAGAACAGGGAAACTGGAGAAAACTGGTTACAAAGTCATCTATGGTGCCTTAATGACCCTCGCAGTTAAGGGGTTGGTGGTTAGTTAGTTCTTGGAGTGTTGCCTTCCTGGCAACATCTAAGGACGGGTACTGACTTGGGACAGTGCACACTCATGGTGACTTTTTAGTGCTGGCCCACTGGGAGACCAGGTTGCCAGCACCATTACCTGATATCCAACTCAGTCACATTATCCTGACACTGAGCCAACCAGTTCTTGCCCTGACCTAATATTGCCGAGTGCCTGGCTAGGATGCGACAAGTGTCAATTTTAAGATCATTAGTATGACTTGACTAGGGTTCGAACCCGTGGATTCGAATCCCACCATCTTCCAAAACGGAATGCCGGTGCACAACTCATTCGGACATCCCGATGATGATGATGATGATGATGATGACAATGGTGCAGTATTAACTCATTTGTGGTATGACCTCAGAGGTTGCTAGGCGGTAAACCCTCTAACCAGCAACTTAGCAGTAACCAGTGTCCGCTGAGTTTGCACCCCCCCCCCCCTCACAGCTGTCTGAAAGGAGCTGCCGCCATTCCATATCAGCAGCCCTCCTCCGCCACAGTCAATGGGTACGAGATTGCAATGTAAATAAACGCATAGACACCGGGCAGCAAACAGAATGTTTATATTAGACTGGGTTCTGCCTCCCACCCCTGGCGGCACGTTCATGCACCTGTTGCACTGTGCTCCCACGTATCTGTATATAGAGACACACCTGTATGAGTCTAATATAATATACCTTCTTTTTTTCCCCTTTTTTGTCTTCTTCTTTTTTCCTTCTTACTCTTTTTTTTTCGGGGGGGGGGGGGGGGGGGTGCTTGACGTAGTCCAATCAAGGCGCATTGATTGAACCGAATTTAATCGGTTTGTTTTGCACTAATGTTCACAACAAATTTCTAAGCTGGTATTTTCTTTTACAATTTTATTCATATCAATGAACTGGCCTTATAGCAGCGTTTCCGAACATAGTACTGAATATGTAATATATCGATTTTAATCATTTTTTTAAAGTTCAGCAGATCTAAGGCTAAACTGACAGGAAATTGGTAGTTAATGGGTACTTACAGCAACTCAATGTTTTTTTGGCTTGACACTAAAAATATCCATGTTGTCTTCAAGGGAGAGATTGGTGAAATTATATGGATTATAGCTTAACTTACTCAAAAGAAGGACATTAAATTATCCTTCGGCTTTCATCACGATGCATTTTGATTTCCGCTCTTGCGTGCCTGTTTTAATAAGTACTCATTGACAATTGCTGACTTATGGCCGCATCAATGACCTATACTATTTCACAACAGAGCTCTTTTATAACCTGACCATGCTAAGTGTTCCCTGGTTTCCATAATTTGAACAAATCGTATGACATGTACTTAGGCGTTGGATGAGTAGGATGCACGCAGATCATTTTCTAATTGGTCCTCAGCATCCAGCATGGCCCTGGATCCTTACCGGAAATCAGAGTGGATTCAAGACAGAATCCAGGTTCTGACTGGTCTCCAGCAATGGAATGGGAAATGCAATAGAAATACACTGTTAACTTTACATTTGAGCCCTAAACCCAGAGGTATGGGTTGACCTGTCAAAGCGCCTTATAGAAGATAACTTTGAGTACCCATCGTCAGTTTGAATAAATAAATGCATTTAAGCTTTCATGTACATAATTAATTATACAATACATATGTACTGTATAATGCACTATGTCAATCTAAATAACAAATCATGCATCTGTGTATAATGCCTTATACAGTGAACATCTGTATACATCTATATGTGTACTTTATAATATATTATGTCAATATACATAACAAATCGCATACTTCGACTATGATGAATTCCAAACCATGCTGGCTAACATTGAATGTCCTGCGAATATAAATAATAAATCTGATACTTCGATTATGATGAATTCCAAACTGGCTAAAGGCCCTGTCACACTATGACATAACGACGTCAACGTAGGGAGAACGTTAAAAACGTTGAATTTCTCGGCGTAGTATGCAAATTTGGGCACAAGTTGAACATGGATGCAGTGTAGTGGACGAGAGCATAATGTCGGTAAAGGGTAGTGATGCCATCATTCAACCAGAGAGGACAACGTCATTACGCTCACGGAATGTTATGAACGTTATTCCATCGCCAGAAGAACGTTATATGATGTTACATACGTCATGAGACGGTGGCGAAACGTTGAATGCACGTTGAACGTACGTTCTCCTGACATTCTCCTGACGTTCTCCTGACATTCTCCTGATGTTCTCCTGACATTCCCATTACGCCGCGTGGACATTTCCACCCGGTTTAATGTGGGTCAACCTAGTGGAACGTAGTTGAACATAGTGAGCAGCGTTTGACTAACGTCCGTTTAATGTCATTGACGTTCGCTGAACGTGTACAGAACGTACGGCGAACGTAAACCCTTACGTTTGAGGTACGTCGAAAGTTTTGAACATGTCCAAAACCTCGACCTAACTCGACGTAACACGACGTAATGTGACATAGTTCGACGTCAGTCTAACTTCATTCTGACGTCATCATAACGTAATCCAACATACGTCAACGTAATGACGAAAAATCACCACGTCAGGCTTACTTTGGCTCGTTACATCATAGTGTGACAGGGGTATAACATTGAACATCTTGCAATATTATTCCTATACTACTACTAGCGTCACCACCGGCAATTCAGCACACTGCGAGCCGACCGTGTTGAGGTGATACTGGTCGCTATACAGAAGCACGCACCCCCGACGTGTATACCTCCCCATTGCACAATCAGCAGTCGGCGGGCGGGGTGCTGTACAGGCGATGTAAATATGAGAGGCTGACATGAGGGCGGCAGATACCTGTTAGGGCTCTCAGGGTCTGTGTACTCACAGGGTCTATGTACTCACACCAGCCATGTAGACACTGCGCAACCAGCCATGTAGCAGTGGTCAAACTAGACTCCCTGAAATTGACATTGCCACCTGAAAAGTACATCTGTTGGAAATGTGGATTAGGGGGGGGGGGGGGGGGGGAATATTGAAGGCAAAGGCGGGGCTAGAAGGGATATATATATATATACATATATATATATACATATGTATATATACACATATATATACACATATATATAAATATATATATAAATATATATATAAATATATATATAAATATATATATATAAATATATATATAAATATATATATAAATATATATATATATATATATATATATATACATATATATATATGGGAACTGCTATTGTTTCATGGTTTTCAATCTGTTTATTTTGACAATTGGGTAGGTGTTGAATTGTGAGTGAAATGAGCCACTTGATTCCTCTACGTCATACAACATCCGGGTGTAAACTGAGCAGTTGAGAGCAAGGAACAAAGAAGCTTAGTAATGGCTTAGAGTACAGTCAATCACAAACACACATGCAGAAAGGTAGAACAGGAAGTGGAGAGGATACTACAGAGACGCACACAATTATATATATTGTTGTTTTTTATTTGTGTTCACACGGCTGGAAGACCAGTGCCACGGCGCTGACAAAAGACTTTATTCAAAGAATAAACTATATTTACAACAACAACAAAATGTGGTTTTAGCTCTCTCAATAACGTATGTTGTCAGTGTTGATGCACTGGTCTTCCAGCTGTGATGACAACTGCCATTACGCACTTGACAATGTTATAGAAATATAGATGGATAATTACAAGAAAATACAGAGCGAAACATGTTAAGATGGGTAGAGAATGAGATAAGAGTAAAAAGAATTAGGGGTGAGTTAGTTAAGTTGAACTAGGACGACGTGATTAGTTGGGGAGGGGTATAACTGAATAGCTTTCTAGAGGTGACATACTTTTTAAAACGGTAGTGATGGTAGGGGTGTAGGGTGGGCCTTTGGAGTTGAAGTGATTTTCAGGGTAATAATATCAGGTAGGGCCTAGGGTTAGTGTTAGTAGGTTGATATTGGTTATTTATTTGCATCAGTAGGATTTAACTAGAAGTATGTTCTACTCAGGCGCTCTCTGTTTAGTATGTGGGGGTTTGGACTAGTTGGGTACTAATAGTCGAGGGTGTAAGTGTGCAGTGCATGGGGGGTAGGGAGGGAAGAAGGAAAGGAGTCCAAACATATATATACAGTAAAATCTCTCTAACCGATCAGCTCCACAGATCGACCACTCCCCTATATCCATCGCTTTATTTGGGCCCCAATGAGTCGTGTGTGATGTACTTACTGAATACTCCAACTCAAACAGCATTGATTGTAGTATGTCATGCATGCTGTCACATAGTCATGACATCAGTGTCACCGTCCAAATAGAAGATCAGCAGAGAAGGCAAATAACAATTATGGCTACTATATTTGGCTCTCCTTTTAAATGTGTACATAGTGGCACACAATGGAACTCCGCAAGTAGCCGCGGTTTTTAATGATTTTGAGTGACACCATGCTTGATTGATTGATTGATGATTGATTGGTGGTTGATTTACGCCGTGTCGGCAGCATAGGCCATTTTCACGGCGACTGTGACGTGAGGCTAGACAACCGGCTACCCCCTAACATAATGGTATAGTCTTATATCAGCAGAAGCCATGCATTGCTGTATTGCCAATGATAAGAGGTGGGTTAATTGTTTACAGAGCAGATGGCCCCCTCCTTCGGTGGTGAGGCAGTATTCTTGGTACAGTACAACCCTGTTAAACCGAGCTTGGTTAAACCAAATGATCGGTTAATCCAAAGCTTTTTCGGCGGCCCGGCAAAATACTACCATTTATCATATACAACAAATTGGTTAAGCGAAAGTCGGTTCATCCAAAATATCGGTTAATCCAAACAAAATTGTCGGGTCCCAGGCCACTTCCGGTATGGTTAAACCAAACTTTCATGTGGTTATAAGGTCACCTGAGACTTTTTTATATGATAAATTGTAGTATTTTGCCGGGCCACCAAAAAAAGTTTGGATGAACTGATTGTTTGGTTTAACCGAGCTTGGTTTAATGGGGTTACATTGTATATACATAAAAAAAACAATCAAAGTGTCCACATACATTGTATATTACATTTATAATGCACCCACATTTTTGGCAAAGCCAAGTCAAAGTCAAAGCCAAAGTTTGGTTAAACCAATGCTCGGTTAATCCAAACAAATTTCTAGGGTCCTTTCAAGTTTGGTTTAACGGGGTTATACTGTAACAAGATACAAATACAGTGCCAGATTAGTACACCTAATACTCACGTTGACCTGTTATATATAACATGTTATATATAACATGTTATATATAACATGTTATATATAACATGTCATATATACATTATGTCATAGCTGATACACTCTGCTCCTACAACCCGCGTACAGACAGGGTGAGCAGTGAGCGGTGATCGGTGAGCGGTGAGCTGTGAGCGGTGAGCGGTGAGCTGTGAGCTGTGAGCTGTGAGTGGTGAGCGGTGAGCGGTGAGCTGTGAGCTGTGAGCTGTGAGCAGTGAGCAGAGGGGCTGAGGTGGCAAGTAGCGGGCTACTACTACTAGTACTATTATATACTATGCGCTGTTAGCCACGTTACATTGCTGTCATCTCGCTGCTTGCAAGCCGCCGACAGCAGCTGACTGCCACCTCTCCGACCTGCCCACACCCATTACCTTAACCTATTGTGACCCGCGTACAGACAGGATGAGCAGTGAGCAGTGAGCTGTGAGTGGTGAGCAGTGAGCTGTGAGCTGTGAGCGGTGAGCGGTGGGCTGTGAGCGTTGAGCATTGAGCGTTGAGCGGTGAGAGGTGAGCGGTGAGCCGTGAGTCGTGAGCGGTGAGCGGTGAGCGGTGAGCGGTGAGCTGTGAGCTGTGAGCTGTGAGCAGTGAGCGGTGAGCTGTGAGCAGTGAGCGGTAAGAGGTGAGCTGTGAGCGGTGAGCGGTGAGCGGTGAGCGGTGAGCGGTGAGAGGTGAGCTGAGGGGCGGAGGCGGCAAGTAGCGGGCTACTACTACTAGTACTATTATATACTATGCGCTGTTAGCCACGTTACATTGCTGTCATCTCGCTGCTTGCCAGCCGCCGACAGCAGCTGACTGCCACCTCTCCGACCTGCCCACACCCATTACCTTAACCTATTGTGACCTTTGACCCCCCACCCCACACCCCACCCCGCCTCTCTCGGAAGGAATTACCGACACCTCGCGAAGTGAACAAGAATGTCGATTGCTGTAAGAACTCAGGGGCACCCCGCGCTTATCACCAAGAGTCAGTAACTAGAGTAACCAGGAGAAGAAGAATGAGTAAGAGGAAGACATCATATTCTGTCAGAACTAACATATGTGTATATATATATATATATAGATATATATATATATATGTCTGAATATACAGGAAATACATTTTTATGGTTGTAAAAATGGTTTATTCATTGAATAAATTCCTTTCTCAGCGCCGTGTCACTGGTCTTCCAGACTTGTGAAAATACAGTTAATTACAATATATGGCCAATATATGTAAATAGAATAGATTTAATAGAGCGCCCTTCCTAACAGGAGCTTTTCCAAAGTGATGTACAATAAGACAACAGTATAACACCAGCAGTATGACATATTTACCAAAGACCAGACGGGATGGCCGAATGAGTTAGAGCCTCCATCTCCCATGTTGGTAGATCGTGGGGTCATGGGTTCGAACCCTGGTCGAGTCAAACCAATGACTTAAAAAAATCATACTTGTTGCTTCCTAGCCAGGTGCTCGGCATTATTAGGATAGGGTAAGGACTGGTTGGCTCAGTGTCAGGATAATGTGACTGAATGGGATATCAGGTCATGGTGCTGGCAGCCTGGTCTTCCAGTGGGGCAGCACTATAAAGTTGCCATGAGTGCACACTGTCACAAGTCGGTACCCGTCCTGATATGACCTTAGATGTTGCTAGGACATAAACCAACAACAAACAAACAAAATATTTACCAACTGGTTGGACGCACAAGTTCCATATACCAGAAAAAGGCAACATTAAACAAGTGAGTGACAACAACTTCAATTCTTTTCCAAAATCTGGAATTTGCCGTACCTGCTCTGACAACCGATCCGGCCAAATAACTAGGTCACTAACTGATGTGGGGTTATTGTTGTCATGTTCGGGTCTCAAAAGCAGCGTGTGCTACAGCTTACCTTGGTTTTATTTTATGTTTTATGTTTTCCTGTAGTAAGTTACGGATCTAGTGACCACCCGCTCTGTGTTCATCCGTGGTGCAATATCTTTATCAAATCCCTCTGCACCTGGCTAAAAACGTCAGTCTCGGCCACACCTGTTGTAGCCTGCACCCCCGACGCTCGCTGCACCAACTAGTCGTCGAGCGAGCGCGGACAAGTGGTGCTGCGGCAGTGCAGGAACCTACATGGATGGATGGGAACTGGGAACTGGAAAAGGTTTCTTTGTTGGTTGTTGTTTTACGTCCTAGCAACATCTAAGGTCATATCAGGACGGGACTGGGAAAGGGAGATAAGTTAAGAGGGAATAGATGTGGAATAGTAAAATACCCAAAAGTCACCATAGTTATGTATATCTGTATGTATATATATATTTTTATTCTTTTAAATTTGGTATATGTTGTTTAAAAAATATATATATAGCGACACGAAAATAGCCTTTATTGCAAGCATATTGTAAAATACCTACCATTCATGCACGGACTCATTCATTCATTCATTTAGGTATGCAATCTTTCCTGAAATGTTCTATGCACCGATTTTGTTCTGTCCAACACTATCTCAATATACAATTATTGAGAATGCAATACTACTTACAGAAGATGCAAAGGAAAGCAGGTCGAAAGACAGAGTGGAAGAGACAGAAACAATCGTAGCTGGAGAAATTCATTTCACAGATAGAGTGAGGGACAGACGGAGGAAGTAGACAGGGAAACGTGGGGAGACAGAGACAGTGGGACGGTTACACAGGGAGAGAACTAGTTGTGAACGTGGAGGGCATAAATATACTGCCAGATAGCGAGCTAGCTATATACAGTATAAGTATAACCCCGTTAAACCAAACTTGAAGGGACCCTAGAAATCTGTTTGGATTAACAGATCATTGGTTTAACCAAGCTTTGGCTTCGACTTTGACTTGGCTTTGGCAAAAAGGTGGGTGCATTATGAATGAAATATACAATGTATGTGGACACTTTGATTATTGTTTTTTATGTATATACAGCATAACCGAGTTAAACCAGGCTCAGTTAAACCAAATGATCGGTTAATCCAAACTTTTTTCGGCAGCCCGGCAAAATACTACCATTTATTATAGAGTCTCAGATGACCTTATAATCACATGAAAAGTTTGGTTTAGCCATACCGGAAGTGGCTGGGGCCGACAATTTTATTTGGATTAACCGATAGTTTGGATTAACCGACTTTGATTTAACTAACTTTTTTATATGATAAATGGTAGTATTTTGCTGGGCCGCCGAAAAAAGTTTGGATTAACCGATCATTTGGTTTAGCTGAGCTTGGTTTAATGGGGTTGTACTGTATAGAGAAAGCTAGAGAAAACAGAGAGAAGAAAGCAATTCTATGTATGAATCAGTGTTTAGTCGGCGAACAGTTGATGATACATAGCTATATACAGCGAGAGATAGAGAGAGACAACATAGATATGACTATGATGAGGAAGCAATTCTATATTTGAATCAGTGTTTAGTCAGCGAACAGTTGATGATGCATAGCTATATACAGAGAGAGATAGAGAGAGACAACACAGATATGACTATGAGGAAGAAATTCTATATTTGAATCAGTGTTTAGTCAGCGAATAGTTGATGATACATAGTCATGTATGTACTATATAATCTATTATGGGAATAGAAACAAGGATGCTAACTCTCTTCAGTTTTCTCTATTATTATATACCATTTATCTAGGCTCTACTGCATGGTGCACGTAGTTCCAGAATCGGCCCCACCGGAGCCACTAGTCATAGGCTTTGACACATATAGAGAGAGAGAGATAGAGATAGACAAAACAGAAAGGAGGAAGCAATTCTATATTTGAAGCAATGTTTAGTCGCCGAACAGTTGGTGATAGTGATAGATAGGTATATATACAGAGAGATATAGAGAGAGACAACACAGATATGAGGAAGCAATTCTATATTTGAATCAGTGTTTAGTCGGCGAACAGTTGGTGATACAGTCCTCTCTATGGGAGTTCCGGTGCCGGCTCAAAGTCTGCGTCTGCCGCGCTCCCGGCGTGTGCGCGCGCATGTTGGGGTGCCTGGGGCGATAGGGAGGGGTGGGGTCGAGGGGGGGGGGGGCACACCTACGGACGTGATGGTCGGAGAGGGGTGCAGCTGGGGCATAGGGGGGTAGGATGGTTGGTTGGTGGTTTGGTGGAGTTTTACATCCTGGCAAGATCTAAGGTCATACAAGGACGGCACCGACTTGTGACAGTGGGCACTCATGATGACTTTATAGTGCTTCCCCACTGGGAAATCAGGCCATCAGCACCATGACCTGATATCCCACTCAGTCATGTTATCCTGACATGGAGCTAAACCAGTCCTTGCCCTACCCTATTAATGCCAAGCGCCAGGCTCAGAAGCGACAAGTATACATTTTATAAGTCATTGATTTGACTCGACAGGGAACCGAACTCCCGATCTCTCGCACACGAGGCCCGTGCTCTACTGATTCGGCCACCACGTCCGGTAGGGGGGTAGGAAGCAGGGAAGGAGTCCATCTTGTCTCCAGACGGCTTCATTAAGGCGGACGGACACTGCCGGCTGTCAGGACGGATGTGGGTTTAATGCTCCGGACGGCTGTCAGAAGGCAGAGGTGCTCAGTGGCCGGAATGTCTCGCGCATTCCCGGGCAGTCCGAGAATTTCACCAGCCTAGACCAGAGCCTAAAAATAGAACGGGCGGACAACTTTACTTAAAGTTGCATAGTCCGATGGTTTTGGATTTCTGCATTTTTCTGAGATAAATATTTTAGATTGATCATTATTACTGACTTTACTTTAGTGTGAAGTAACTTTTATTTTAAATGGTAAACTTTTGAGATATTTCAAATGCAAACATGTAAAATTAGTTTTGGCAAGCATGCCAAAACTCTGACACCATAGACTTCTGCAGTAACAGGTTCTATTCAATTGACTCAGTGATCCCTTCTATGCAGAAACAAATGCTTAATAAATGCCCCAGTATCTAAGTTAGTTATGTAGAATCAGATTTAGGTAATTGTTTTGATTTTGAAAATGTGATACTTCATCGGACTAGGCAGCTTTAAGTTATTTGGTGTTCTTGGTCTTCGCCTGGTGAAGCATGTTAATTCAACATGTATTACATATATACATGTGTATATATTACATATAAATGTGTGTGTATAAATATATATTATATATGATATATATGATATATATGATATGATTGATTGATTGGTTGTTGCTTTACGCTGTGTCGTTATATATGATATGTATGATATGTATGATATGTATGATATGTATGATATGTATGATATGTATGATATGTATGATATGTATGATATGTATGATATGTATGATAGGTATGATGTGTATGATATGTATGATATGTATGATGTGTATGATGTGTATGATGTGCATGATGTGTATGATGTGTATGATGTTTATGATGTGTATGATGTGTATGATATGTATGATATGTATGATATGTATGCTATGAATGCTATTATGATATGTATGTATAATACGTATAATACATATAATACATATAACATATATAAAACACATAACACATACAACACATACAACACATACAACAGATACACCACATACAACACATACAACACATACAACACATATAATATATAATATACATTATATGTATATATTATATGTATATCTTAATTTATTATATATATATCATACATATTATATATAAACACAGCTTTGTGATACTGACCCACACACACTTCATTAGCATTGCAAGGGGCGTATGTCGATGTTTATATGTTTGGGGGTATGTGGGTGAATGGAGTAATATTATATTAAGACCCGAGAGGCTGGCCACAGACCAAAGAGCGCCAGACGAGGTGGAATGGAGACGGCTGTTCAGCTGCACGACCCCGCCTCCTGTCTGGGCAGTGCCTGCATAGCTGACCTCTGACATTTGGGATCGTCGGTGGTTAACTTGCAGTACCAGCAGTAGTACAGGCATACCACGCGTTAGCTGCATGTCGGGCTTTTATTTTAACGGAGATGATAATTTTACCGTGGTTTATGGCTCACACAACGCCCCCGCGAATGGATCCACGTGTTGGGAAGATGGCTTGCAAGTTACAGCGTCGTGCTGTGTAGACAGACACTGCAGGACTCCAGACCGCGTAGGTTGAATGTGTTTCTGTGGCTGTCCTGTGTAGTGGTGGATGGTGAGGACAAGGGGTGGGGGTGGGTGGGGGTGGGGAGTGAGGATATGGGTTGTGGATCTGAAGATTCCCGCCATGTATATATAATATATAAGTGTGTATAAATATCCTCCGGTGCGACTGACACTGGTCTACATCCGGTGGAGGCGAAGAGGTTAGGTGGAGCCACTGGTACAGTGTTGGTATTACGGACTATAAACAATAATAATAATAATTAACCCCTACATATCTTTATACTCGCATAATTCGTTATACATCATATATATATATATATGCACAAATACATGTAGTTTGAGGGAAAAGGAAAATAAATACCATTAATAAACTTATTTTTTTCTTTCCCCATGCACTACTTCGCCTATTTTCATGAGACTGACTCATACTCAGAGTCATAATCATATATATATATATGTATATATATATATATATATATAAGTAATACACATACATGTATATAAGTATATACAAAGTAATAGAGAAAGAACCTATATATATATATATATATATATATATATATATATATATATATATATATATAGGTTCTTTCTCTATTACTTTGTTTCACTGCATATCGATTTCCACATTGCTGTCTGCTGCTTCAATTTCACTCATGCACTTAGAGCCGGCGTAGCTCTCAGCAGACTTCAGTTCGGTCTATTACACACATCTGGACGCCACCTGTGCAGCTCCCAATGGTGTTCAAAAACCAGAAGCTTGGCGGATTAATCCTAATGGTCACTAACATAACCAAGTCCAATATGAGACCGCTCGATGATGTGTAGGCCCTAATTATGAAGAGAGATGATTAGTGGTTAATATTTCAGGGGAATGCATTTAAATCTACACATTTTCAAGAAAAGGGTATTTCCCCGTAACATCTAAACTTCTGCGTTTATAACTTCTTCTCGGAGATTCACTGAGCTTTATTGATTGTACACCTTGATATGTTGAATGGCTACGGATTTTATTTGGTGAATGCATGAGGTATGTGATATTCTAAACATGAATATATTATAAGTAAAACTATGTTTATTTAGTGGTGACCCATGAGTTGCTGCCTGCTATTTGCTAGCCACCGGACACGGTGGCCGAATGGATAGAGCGCAGAATTCCAGTGCGGAAGGTCGGGAGTTCTAATCCCAGCCGAGTGAAACCAATGACTTGATTTGTCGCTACCTAGCATGTCACTCAGCATTAATATGATAGGGCAAGGACTTGTTTGAACAGTATCGGAGTAATGTGATTGTGTGGGATATTGGGTCATGGTGCTAGTGGCCTGGTCTCCCAGTGGTGCAGAACTAAAAATTCACCATGTGTGTGCACTGTCATATGTCAGTAAAACCATCCTGATATGACCATAGATGTTGCTAAGACGTAAAACAATAAACAAACAATTTGCAAACCGATAATTGCCACCCAACACTTTCCGGGAGGTGGGGGGGGGGGTCTCCTTTGTCAGGCAGGGCTTATATTCCAGCAGATTATATTGTTGTGTGCCAGATTGTGTACCAGAGTGTGTGCCAGAATGTGTGCCAGAGTGTGTACCAGAGTGTGTGCCAGAGTGTGTGCCAGAGTGTGTGCCAGAGTGTGTACCAGAGTGTGTGCCAGAGTGTGTGCCAGAGTGTGTACCAGAGTGTGTGCCAGAGTGTGTGCCAGAGTGTGTGCCAGAGTGTGTGCCAGAGTGTGTACCAGAGGGTGTACCAGAGTGTGTACCAGAGTGTGTACCAGAGTGTGTGCCAGAGTGTGTGCCAGAATGTGTGCCAGAGTGTGTGCCAGAGTGTGTGCCAGAGTGTGTGCCAGAGTGTGTGCCAGAGTGTGTGCCAGAGTGTGTGCCAGAGGGTGTACCAGAGTGTGTGCCAGAGTGTGTGCCAGAGTGTGTGCCAGAGTGTGTGCCAGAGTGTGTGCCAGAGTGTGTGCCAGAGTGTGTGCCAGAGTGTGTACCAGAGTGTGTACCAGAGTGTGTACCAGAGTGTGTGCCAGAATGTGTGCCAGAGTGTGTGCCAGAGTGTGTACCAGAGGGTGTGCCAGAGTGTGTGCCAGAGTGTGTGCCAGAGGGTGTGCCAGAGGGTGTACCAGAGTGTGTACCAGAGGGTGTACCAGAGTGTGTGCCAGAGGGTGTACCAGAGTGTGTACCAGAGTGTGTACCAGAGTGTGTACCAGAGTGTGTGCCAGAGTGTGTACCAGAGTGTGTACCAGAGTGTGTGCCAGAGTGTGTACCAGAGTGTGTACCAGAGTGTGTACCAGAATGTGTACAAATCTAGGTGTGTGTGCGTATGTTAGTGTGTGTCTGCATATGCATATGTGTATATGGTGAGTACACATGTGTGTGTATGTAAAGCCTGGTACACACCTCCCGTACACGATTCCCATGCTAAAACTCACTGCTCGATGCGACCCGACCCGATTCCCGACTAAAATTGAAAATGGGGGACAATACACATATCCCGACTGCTAAAGATTGGGCTGCTCACATATACCGTTTCTTGAACGGCCCGATTCATTTTTCGAATTTTATTCTTAAGCCCTAAAACTAAGTCTTAAGTCGCAATCGCAAGGCTCTGGTGTGATAAGGGGGTCACACACCTAAGGATTGAAACCGACGAAAAACCGAACTTTAGTTATGAAACGGCCGTTTTTAGGTTTTATACGGGAGGTGTGTACCAGGTTTTAGTATGCATAACTCATGATCATTGTGCGGGAATCTATTCAGCTGGCAAAAGTTCAGCCTGGCAAAGTGTTGGGTGGCAATTACCAGCTGGCAAATAGCAGGTGGCAAATAACGGGTGGCAACTGGCAGGTGGCAAATGTTGTAGAAGTGTTTATTTAGTAAACAATTCACTTTTTAACACGGACGCACCAGTGATCTGGCCATGCAACATTATGTCAAATATTCCGATTTACGCCATCGGGGGGGGGGGGGGGGGGCAAATGTTCTATTACTAAACAGGTATACGTGACCAAGCGCATGTATGTATATATATATATGTGTGAGTGCTGGTGGTGCCTGAGTGGAATGTAAATAGACATAATGGTGCTGGCAGGGCTGCGTGTAAGGGGCACTCAGGGCCTACCCCCTCCCCCTCTGCTGGGTAGGATCACCACACTCAGGGTCAAAGTTGGTGGTGGCCAGGGGGGGGGGGGGGGGGGGCACACCTCTTGGTAGTGGTGGCAGACCACTGGTAGCCATGGGGACCAGGAATGCTGGATCCCTATTGGTAGGGCCAAGAATCCTTATTTCCCATTGGGGGGAAAGGGTGGGGTGATACTCTACAATGAACCCATGTACCATATAAATAATAAACCAGAGGGCTTGACTCTCTCTCTCTTCCTTTACACTTCATACTCTTCCTTTCTCTTTGTATGTATTGATTTCACTATGCCTACACAACCATGGATTCGAGCATTAGTCATTCTACAATTAGATTACATTCATTTAAAAAATGTGTATCAATGATTGGGTTTGCTGTGTGATATAACTATTCATAGGCATTGATAATAAGATAGGATTAAGCAGTTGCTATATAATGGTATGTATAACTTACAGCGTCATCAAAGGCCAGTTGCTCTCATACCATGTATATGTGGTGTGGGAGGTTAATTATCCCCGAAAGTGTATGCTCGGGATTTCTATCAACCAACTGTTTAATGGTGAAAACAACACTATTCAGACTTGACATAAAATATTGTTGTGCATAGTATGTCGAGGGTTCATAACGTTGAACAGATACGTAATCAACGTAGGCAATATAAATCTTCAATAAAAAATAAAAATTCAAGATGGCGTCTTTTGTGAGATAACAACAGTGATAGATAAGCCTTTAAAACTGGTTTTGCTTCAATATGTCAGTGAGGGAAAACACGACTCTACGCTTAGGGAGTTGGCTATCTATGAGATAAACTATGTATATGTTCCTTGTTACCTCAGTACACACTGGATTGCCAATGATGACTGTACCATAGCCTAAATATGACTGACGAATAAGTTTTCTAGTCACGTGATCACTGGATGGTTAAAATTGCACAATCCGATGGATTTGCGTTTCTGCTATATTTTTCTTTGTTAAAGACTTTATGTTGATCATTATAATGTACTTTACATTGGTTTTAAGAAACTGTTATGCCTCTATGCAGTAGCTTAACCTTGAGTTAAAGAGTATGTGGTAGATTGTTGGTGTGTTTTGGGTGTAATTGATTTATTCATTTGAACAATTTCTGCCGAAGTGCAGGATCACTGATCACTGTTTTCTGTCGTAGCTATTATGTGCATACAGAGATTTTTGTAAGAGCGCATACTTCTCGTACGGAAGGTCAGGAGTTTGAATGCTGGTGTCGCAGTTTCAGCTCCCGTCAGTTTCCACCGCCCGTATAGACTCAAACTCAAGGCATTGTCAATGGTCGTGAGCAATCTTCATACAGAAAATACAGCAAAAGTGAAATATCTCTAAAACTACACCACCTATTAACAAATCGCTTGGTACACATATAGAAAACATCTTTACCAAAAGACTGTATTAAATTTATAAGGTTAGGGTTCTTGATTTGTATTAATTTTGAATAAAACTAAGGTTTTGCACTGCGCGTACCATCAAACTCAAGGCATTGTCAATGGTCGCTAGCAATCTTCATACAGAAAATACAGGAAAAGTGATATATCTCTAAATCCACACCACCTAGAAACAAATCCCTTTGTACACATGTAGAAAACATCTTTACCAAAAACATTATATTAAATTTATAAGGTGAGTGACGATGATGTTAGATTTTGACGCATGCGCATGAAACTGACAGGCAGCTGAAACTGACCGGGAGCTGAAACTGCGACACCGGCCGAGTCAAGCCAATGATTTACTAAATGTATGCCTGTCGCCATCTAGACTGGCGCTCGGCAATACTAGGATAGAACAGGGACTGGTTCGTTCATTGTCATGATAATGTGACTGAGTGAGATATCAGCTGGTGATGACCTCGGTGTGGCCTCCCAGTGAGGCAGCACTACAAACTCATCAAGGTAGTATTCATCCTGTGGTGGTCACACGGGGTGAACGAACCTAAAACGCCAATAACCCAACCGACGATTCCCCCCTCAATCGGTCGCTATGCCGGTTAGCCTAACGTTGATTGGTCGTTGGAGTTTTACGCCATGGCAACATCTAAGGTCATATCAGGACAAGTACCGACATATGACAGTGCACACTGATGGTGACTTTATAGTACTGCCCCACTGGGAGATGAGGCCACTAGCATCATGACCCAATATCCCACACAGTCACATTACTCCGATACTGTGCAAACCAGTCCTTGTCTTATCCTATTAATGACATGACCTGATATCCCACTCAGTCACATTATCTTGACACCGAGCCAACCAGTCCTTGCCATATCCTAATAATGCCGAGTCCCTGGCCAAGGAAGCGACAAGTATCAACTGTGTACGTCATTGGTTTGACAATACCGGGAATTGATCTCCCGGGAGGCCTGCGCTCTACCGATTTGTCCACCGCGACGTAGTGGGTGCGTTTCGCCCCGAGATTGCGATCAGTGAAAAGGCGAGTGGCGGAATGCTGCACAACGATCCCTCCAGAGGTGAAACATAGCCCACGTCTCGCAGATAAGCGCACACCTTTGGTGAATTAGTGCCGCCCCTGTTGGCGGGCGATCAAACTAAGCGGTTGGGCGATAATCCACGCACAACCACTAATGCAGTAAGAGGCACCGGTGTGGCGTGCTCAGCCGTGTACGGTGCTCAGCCGTGTCATTAGACTCAAACTCAAGGCATTGTCAATGGTCGTGAGTAATCTTCATACAGAAAATACAGAACAAGTGAAATATCTCTACAACCACACCACCTATTAACAAATCGCTTGGTACACATATAGAAAACATCTTCACCAAAAAGATAATATTAAATTTATAAGGTTAGGGTTCTTGATTTCTATTAATTTTGATTAAAACTAATGTTTTGCACTGCGCGTACCTTCAAACTCAAGGCATTGTCAATGGTGGTGAGCAATCTTCATACAGAAAATCCAGGAAAAGTGAAATATCTCTAAAACCACACCACCTAGAAACAAATCGCTTGGTACACATATAGAAAACATCTTTACCAAAAACATTATATTAAATTTATAAGGTTAGTGACTCACGACCATTGACAATCCACACCACCTAGAAACAAATCCCTTTGTACACATGTAGAAAACATCGCACGGCTGAGCACGGTGCACGGCTGAGCACACCACACCGGCTCTGTGGGCTGCACGGAGATGTGTGTGTGTGTGTTCACGCTGGTGAGTCACATGATTCAGTCACGTGGTTGGGGCCAGCACCGCAGTGCACAGTGGCTGGTGCATGGATGCGTCGAATGAAGATCCTCAACTATATCTTCAGATGTGCCAAGTTCTCAATGCATTTTTAACATATATGCATGCATTGGTAGTCTGCCATTGCTGGCGGTAACTTCCACGTTCCAATGATGTGTTTAATATGTGGAATACAGACATATCAGTGCATCATACATTCCAATGGACACCAGCATAGAGAAAGCATCAGCTGGGACACTTTATTTATTTATTTATTTATTTATTTTAAAGCTAGTGGTATCTTGGGGGTTTTCTTTGTTTGTATTTTTTAAATCTTGCAATACATAGTGGAAAGTCAGTGCATAAAAGATTTGGAATTAAATAACAAAACAATGGAAGTATCCTAATATGTGTTTGCTTTGAATTTCATTATAAATCGCGCATGGAGTTGGACTCACATCTGAGGTTTATTTTAAATATTCTATCTCCGATTGAATATTGCCATTATTGGCTCAACACATTGTACCTTTGGTTCGCAAATACAGCTAGCTCACTAGCTAGCTACTTGGACGTGAAGGAGCAGAATTATTTATTTAATTCCAGGCAACTTCGCAGGGGAATGTGCGGGCGGGGGCGCGGTGCCTGCCGGGTAAGGGGATGTCCGCCCGCCCCGCCCAGTGAATCGGAAACCCCAAAAGTCACACCCCGCTAGGGGGCCGATCCTTAAAGGTCACCGGTAGGCTGGTCTCCGGGTCCTCCTGGGCCCTTGTTCCAGAGAGACGGTAGAGACCTCCGTCCTTAATTTTACATCCGCAGACTATTTGATGCTTCTCGGTGTTATCTAGTCATCTGTTTGCTCGCTCTGTAGTGCATCGTGCAGCCATGCCCTTTATCCTCTGGTGCGAGTGACATTGATCAACATCTGGTTGAGGCGAGGCGAGCCAAATGTGGTGCCACCAGCGCAGTGTCGGGTCTTAAGCCGTGTTTACACGGGCAATTGTGAAGCGAATTAGGCAAATCGATTTATATGAAGCGATGTAGTGGCGCGTTTACACGAAGCGAGTTTGAAAGTGTTTTGGCGCCGGGAACCTACAGCCTTATTCTGCCGTAGCCGGCGAGCACTGCTATTTGTTACTTTACCACTCGGCGATTTGACGCCGATGTAGCTGCTACATTAATACCGGCCTGTATTTATGGGGTCATTTAATTAAATTTCATTAGTTGGTATGTAATTCTGTTAAATAGATCGCTTCATAGATTCAGCTAATCGGCACCTCACACTGTGGGCACCAGCGATTAGTTACTGCTCTGCATGTAGCCGCAAGCACTAACAAGTTTACACTATCACCGCTCCGGAAACAAGCTGAATCGCTTCAAATAAACCACCTCACGAGGTGGTATAGATGAACCGTTTCATATGAATCGATTAAACAGGGCTTTATAGAGTATAACAAGATAATAATTCCCTTCCATATCTTTCTACTCGCATAATACGCTATGCATCATATATATATATATATATATATATACACACACATATAGCGTACAGAGTCCGTGCTATAGTACAATAAGGAGACAAGACAAGGAAGTGGGTTGAGATGATATATTCTCTGGCTTAGGCAATATGATGTTCCAGTGTGCGAGTGACAGTATTTCGCGCCACTGGTAGGGTTGGGGGTGGTGGCGCCACCTAGTCCAACTGTGAAAAGGGGTCAAACATAAAGTAGTACACACCACATGGATGATCATATGGGGAATATTCCCTTTTGCATCTTTATACTCGCATAATTCTTATGCATCACATATATATATAGTGCATATGTATATGTGTCTTTTGTTTCCCGTCCTCACGCTTCCACCCAATCAAAGACATCGAGTAGTGTAAGACAATGATCGCACGTTGCAAAGAAGCAATTACCCATGGGTATGTACGTCCCTTGCAGTGTGAACAGAGTTGAGCCCACCGCACACAACGCGATAATTGGTGTTGAAACCGGCATACTTGCCCACCCGTGATCCGGGAATCCCAATTCCCGGCCCCTGGGGAGGCGGTGGGGCGGAGAAGGGTGAGAGCCGGGCGGAATCGAGTGGCATGTCTTACCTTAATCCTGCCCCTTTGCTCAGCGCCACAGAACTCAGGATTGCCTGCACTTCTTTTACACATCTCCGGGGTCTCTCTGCCTTGCTTATTTACACCCTCGGGAGAACACATGGGCCCGTGCACACCCATGTGCAGGCGATCAGGGTAAAGGTCCGTGGGAACCGAGTTCCACCCAGGTACAAAGCCCCACCCCGCCCCACCCTCTAACAACCCCCCCCCCCACACACACACACATACACACACATGGGGCGTAATCGAGTAATCAACTCGGGTCACCCGAGCCACTTTTTGGCGCATGCGCATATCCTACAGACTCTGGCCGAATAATCGAATACCTCCGCTTGGGGTGGAAAAAATGGTGGCTTAATCCAAAACCTTTTTTTTTGTTTTTAATAACTGATATAACTACAGCAAAATGGGATTTAAAGTATTTTATGATGGCATAGTTTAGTTATATTTCCATTTATTTAATCTAGGTTATTACCCCCAAAAAAACATGTATGACTGCTTGTTACTGGTAGCTGTTACCCTGCCGGACAGTACCAGCGCAAATGTGACATCATCGCTCCTAGCCACCCCAGCCAAGAGGTGGGTTACTGGGGTCGGGTCGTTTTGTACACGGGGCGTGTATTTGTCGACTCCACTCGCGGTGTTTGATATGAAATTCTGATGACTCGGGTGATCCGAGTTGCCCGGGTCGTGTTAACCGATTACGCCCACGGCTACTGGGGGGGGGGGGGCGGGGCGGGGGGGCAGGGTGGGGGGGGGGGGGATGCACCGATTGGTTTCCGCATCGTTCACTCGTATGGCATACCGCGTCGGGACGCATCCTGTCACTTTTGCTTGTCGTTTCGTGTTCGTTCATACCCTGGCGCCCTGGACAAGTGATACAGGGGCATTTGGACATGGGTCGGGCATGCCATGTATGTCGCAGTACAGGTGTCATCTATGCACAAGTGGAACAGCACACTACCAGCACACCCGACCACACCAACCGCACTCCAACAGCACACCAGCCTCACACCAACACACCACCAGCACACCACCAACACACCACCAACACACCACCAGCACACCACCAGCACACCCGACCACACCAACCCCACTCCAACAGCACACCAGCATCACACCAACACACCACCAACACACCACCAACACACCACCAACACACCACCAACACACCACCAGCACACCACCAGCACACCACCAGCACACCCGGCCACACCAACCCCACTCCAACAGCACACCAGCATCACACCAACACACCACCAACACACCACCAACACACCACCAGCACACCACCAGCACACCCGACCACACCAACCCCACTCCAACAGCACACCAGCATCACACCAACACACCACCAACACACCACCAACACCACCAGCACACCACCCACACACCCACCACACCAACCCCACTCCACAGCACACCAGCATCACACCAACACACCACCAACACAACCACCAACATACCACCACCACACACACCACCACACCCCACCACACCAACCCCACCCCAACACCCCACCAACACACCAACACACCCACCAACCACCAACCACCACCACCCCAACACACCACCAACCCACCACCAACACACCACCCCACACCCCACACCAACCCCCACCCCACCACACACCACCACACACCCAACCCACCACCAACACACCCCCACCACACCCCACCCACCACCACCACACCCCACCACACCAACCCCACCCACCACACCACCACACCCACCACCACCCCCACCCACCACCACACACCACCCAACACCCACCACCACACCACCACACACCACCCACACCACCCACCCCACCAGCCACCCCCCACCACCACACCCACACACCACCAACACCACCACCACACCCCCACCCACACACCACCACCACACCCACCACACCACCCCACCCCAACACACACCACACACACCCACACCCACCAACCACCACCCACACCCACCACCACACCACCACCACACCCCACCCACACCACCACCCACCCAACACCACACCCACCACACCCCCAACCCCACACCACAACCCACCAACACACCACCACCACACCACCAACCACCCCCACACCCCACCCCACCCAACCACACCACCCACACACCACCACACCCCACCACACCACCAACCCACCACCCCACACCACCACACCACACACCCCACACCAACCACCCACCCCCCCACCACACCCACACCACCCCCACCCCCACCACACACCACACCACCCCAACCCACCCACACACCCCACCACACACCACCACAACCACCCCCACCACACCCACCACCACACACCAACCACCCCACCACCCACCACCCCACCACCCCACCACACCACACACACCCCCACCCACCCCACCCCACACCACCACCCCACCCCCACCACCACCCAACCCACCCACACCAACCCCACCACCCACCACCCAACACACCACCCCCACCACCCACACCCACCACCACGACCACACCAGCATACCACCACACCACCACCACACCACCATATCACCACACCACACAACCACCACAAAACCACACCACCTTACCACCACACCAGAACCACCCCACCACTACACCACTACACCCCGCCCCACTAGTACCACACCACCAAACTACCAGACCGCATCACACCACTACCACTACACCACACGACTACAACACCACCACACCCAGCACCACCACACCACTACTCCATCACAACACCCGTTAGGTTAGTCAATTATATCATTGTGGGGTTTTTTCGTGTGATTATGGACCTATTAAAGCTGCATAGTCCGATGAAGCATCAACTTTTCAAAACCAAAATATTATATAGATTTGACTCTAAATATCTAACTTGGATATTGATGCACATATTAAGCATTTATTGCCACATAGAAGGGAACATTGAGACAATTTGATACAACAATGTTAATGTTGAAGCCTATGGTGTCAGAGTATTGGCGTGCTTGCCGAAACTAAGTTTACATGTTTGAATTTCAAATATCTCAAAACTTATCCATTTTAAATCAAAGTTACTTGAACCTGAAATGAGGTAGATTATAACGATAAATTTAATATATTTATCTCAGAAAAATTACCAAAACGCAAAACCATCGGACTATGCAACTTTAAGTAGTTGCCACTAGAGTTGTTATGACACCATAATGCATAGCACCGCATCCGACCCAACCAAAGGACAAGGGGTAGCTTGTGCAAGTACCTGCTGACAACCACACCGTCATTGAGACCAAGCCCAGGGAGATGGTGTCTAAATTGACTGCCAGCAATGACCATTAAGCAGTCCGCTGCCTGTTAACTGAAAGACTCTGGTTACAGATCGGCATTACTTGGTGATAGAACACCCCCCCCCCCTCCCGACTCCCCCCACTCCCAGCCCACAAGGGCTGGCCCAGATGATTTTAGCAGGTAGCACACGGGCTCACCTGTGGCATTAGTGGTAGTCTAACATCCCCTCCATCCAGGTGGCATTGGCTCAGTGTGCCATTCAATACACACTACCCGGCCCCAGTCCACAAGTATTACTAACAATTCACACGCAGTTCTGATCGCAGTGGCTCTTTTACTTTTGATTGATAAATATGGAAATAAGCTGTAGAGACTAGATTCTGAGTTATCCTCAGGAAAGTCTGGATAATGAATTGTAATTGACGTTAATAAGGATTGTGCTACCAGCCACTGTGTGGTAAGATAACACCAACACTACAACTGGCCAGCATTGAAAACAAGCCTGGTCACCCCGCTTATTTGATATGGAACAGTATAAATACAAGCGCATGCAACGCAGTCTATAAAAAAATTAAAAAAAAAAAAATAAGGATTCGCATGTGCCTCTATTAATTAATTATATTTGTTAGTATTGGATATGTTAAATTATACTACCCCCCCCCCCCTCTCCGCGTAACTCTCAATGATTGGACTATTGCATCCTTCTAAGTGTAGACGCTTCTCCCCATCCCCCCCACCCCCCAAAAAAAACAATTTTGTGGAGTAAAATATATTAAAAAATTAATAAAAGCCAGAACACAATGACTGCCTTCTTCCAATATAACTACTGAGCCATCAATTTGAACAAAGTTGTGAACTTTCATTTTTGTTATGCACACCATTTTTATTACGCATGAATTTGGTAACTGAGAAATACCTATTTGAGCTCATGGTAACATGACGACATCTGCTTAGGATAAATCATTCAATAAAGAGAGTAAGTAAAATGTCATGACAGTATGCTAAGCAGTAGCAGAAGAAAAACTGCCATTAAAACTCCTCTTAAACAAAAGAAATGCGTCACTTTCAAATGAGCTCTCCTAGCTCCTCGCGGCCCGTCCTGATATGACCTTAGATGTTGCTAGGACGTAAAACAACAACAAACAAACAAACAAGCTCCTCGCGGACACCGTCCAACCTCTGAGGGGAGCCATACTATCGATAACGGACACATTGTGCCCCTTATTTTGATGCCAATGCATGTAAGCAGGTAAGATAGGGATCAGAAGATAGCAGTTCTAAGAGCAGTCCTCTCCTAGCACATTTCGATAAGCTGATATCCTCTGTCAGCATGTAGGACAATTTATTCACAACAACAGCAAGACATGGTATCGAACATCGATGCATAATAATAATAATAATAATAATAATAATATATAATAATAATAATAATAATGATACTGATACTGATACTGATACTGATAATGATAATGATACTGATACTGATACTGATACTGATCCTGATCCTGATCCCGATCCCGATCCCGATCCCGATCCCGATCCCGATACCGATACCGATACCGATAACGATAACGATACCGATAACGATACCGATACCGATAACGATAACGATAACGATGACGATGACGATGACGATGACGATAACGATAACGATAACGATAATGATAATGTATTAACTACTTGGTTTGACACATGCTCTAGAAATTTGATTTTGATTGGATATAGCTCGACCAACTTCACCTGCTGTTATATGTGCTAGCTATAAGCCTATTTGTGCCAGAAGGATTGCCAAACGATGAATGATAAGACTGCTGGGCGACAGGCGTACCAGCACCATTGGTTTATTAAAGCCCATTCATTGTCGACGTTATTTGCAGAGATTGACAGGGATTACACCAGTCAACAATGCCTGCTGAGAGGATGGTTTGCCAAGGTGGAAAGGCCCTTACAATAACAAACCTTCACTCCTCCCTCTTCACATTCAGATTGAAGTCTGTTCAGAGTTGTAGTGGCGTGAATATAGAGTCATGTGTGTCTGGGTAAACCTCCCAGCTATCAACGCGGGGAAACCTGAAACTATCTACCCAACGTTAAAGCTGCATATTCCGGTGATGCATCAAATTTTCAAAAGCAAAACAATTATCTATATTTGATTCTTCATATCTAACTTAGATAATGGTGCCATTATTAAGTATGTCTTGCCACCTAGAAGGGAATAAATACTGAGGCAATTTAATTTAACGTTTGACTGCAGAAGCCTATATATAGTGTCAGAGTTTTAGTATGCTTGCCAAAACTTATTTGACATTTTTACACTTCAAATATCTTTAAAAGTTACTCCTTTAAAAAATGTTTACTTCAAACTAAAGTAAGGTAAATCATGAGAATCAATTCAATATATTTATCTCAGAAAATGACAGAAACTCAAAACCATCGGACTATTCAACTTTAATGCCGTGAGGTGCTATGAGGCCTGCTTGGATCTTGTACCAGCCGTCGCGCCGTCAAAAGGGACGAGGCACCCAGTCACCATGATGGTGGCGAGATGGGTGGGGGGCGGGGGGCGGAGAGGGGAGCGAAGAGGCGGGGGGGGGGGGGAGTAGATTTCCAGATTCGCCTTCCCTACAGAATATCAACAGACAATACACATGCATCTCCTATGGAATAATCCCAGGCTTTAGAATACTGTCCTCTTCAAGAAGGCCGTCCTAGATTTGACCTTGGTTATTGTCCGAACGTAAAACCTCAAACAAACAAAACTTCAAGAAGACAACTAACTATTTGTCATATTTGCAAACCAACTAACTTATAAAGTAGCCAACGAATTAACTATAAATTCGCCATGTGTGCGCAGTCACAAGTCGGTACCCATCCTGATATGACCTTAGATGTTGCCAGGATGTAAAACTCCGACAACGAACCAACCACTTATACGTGATAGCTGTCAGTAGTGTCAGCACAGGCGGGCGGACCGTTAACTGACCGATTACAGCTGCTGACAGCCATTCCTCCCGCGGTGTCACAATCAGCAGATAAGAGCTGCACCTGTCTGCCCTGTACGTCAACAGGTGAGGGGTGAGCACCGGACATCCTGGGACAACTCGGATATGGGTCATTCTCAGAAGCTCGGTACCACATTTTTGGTTTCCGTGTTACAATGTTAATGACTGTGCCTTTTTGGGGGGGGGGGGGGGTAGTAAGTCTAATAGTTATTTTGTACCTTTTGTATAGACCTATTTCATATGACGTCAGCATAGGTATTTAGGTCAGTGCACAGACTGCTTGGCTGCAGGACGACACATTGACACACTGCAAACTCAATGGCTATGAGCAATCTTCATACAGAAAAGGTGAAATATCTCTAAAAACGGAGGACCTAGAAACAAACAGCTTGGAACACATACAGAAAACATGTTTAACAACCAGATTATATTAAACGTATAATGTTAGAGTTCTCCATTTCTATTCATTTTGAATAAAAGTGACGTTTTGTAGTGCGCGTAATGGCAACTCAATGCATTGTCAATGGCTGTGAGCAATCTTCATACAGAAAAAGGGAAATATCTCTAAAACCACACCAGCTAGAAAGAAACCGCTTGGAACACATACAGAAAACATGTTTAACAACCAAATTATATTAAATTTATAAGGTTAGGGTTCTACATTTCTATTAATTTTGAATAAAATTGACGTTTTGCACTGCGCATACCGGCAAACTCAATGCATTGTCAATGGAGGTGAGCGATCTTCATACAGAAAAAGTAAAATATCTCTAAAACCACACAACCTAGAAAGAAACCGCTTGGAACACATACAGAAAACATGTTTAACAAACAAATTATATTAAACTTATATGGTTAGAATTCTGCACTTCTATTAATTTTGAATAAAATTGACGTTTTGCACTGCGCGTACCGGCAAACTCAATGCATTGTCAATGGTCATGAGCAATCTTCATACAGAAAAAGTGAAATATCTCTAAAACTCCACCACCTAGAAATAAACCGCTTGGAACACATATACAGAAAACATGTTTAACAAACAGATTATATTAAATTGATAAGGTTAGGGCTCGGTATTTCTATTAATTCTGAATAAAACCTACGTTTTGCACTGTGCGTACCGGCAAACTCAATGGCAGTGTGCCTTCGTTCTGCAGCCAAGCTGCACACGCAGACACGATGTTTATAAACATTGAAAGGGGTCTATTAAGTATGTCAGCAATATTACATGTATTTAATGTATCCCACAAAGTGTATCATTTGTTTGTTTGTTTGTTGTTGTTTTACGTCCTAGCAACATCTAAGGTTATATCAGGACGGGTACTGACTTGTGACAGTGCGCACTCATGGTGACTTTATAGTGCTGCCCACTGGAAGACCAGGCCGCCAGCACCATGACCTGATATCCCACTCAGTCACATTATCCTGACACTGAGCCAACGAGTCCTTGTCATATCCTAATAATATTGAGCGCCAGTATCAATTTTTAAGTCATTGGTTTGACTTGACTTGGGTTAGAACCCACGACCCCACGATCTACCAACACGGGAGACGGACGCTCTAACTCATTCGTCCATCCCGTCTGGTCTTAAACTTAGATAATGTTGATATTAATTAAGCATTCATTGCAATGTGGTGCTCCTCTACTATTTTCCTATGTTCAATAATAGATAAACAAAGCCTATGTTCAACATTTCGGTGTGCACACCAAAATATGTTGGTATATTTTCACCTGAAACATCTGTGAAATAGAACTTCTGAAATAGAATAAAACTTTTAAATAGAATTTACTTCAAATCAAATTAAAATAGATTATAGCGATCAACCTAATATATCACTCTGAAGAAATATAACAAAAACTCCAAATCATCGGATTATACAACTTTGACTTTCCCCGCCAGCACCCACACAAAGACATACTATCCGGCACTTCTCAGCTATGTATCCAAAATATGCTTTAATGCTAAAGTGAAAATATGAATATTTGCATATCGACACCATACATCTACCCAAGTGGTTTTTTTTTCTAACTTTCTTCTTACCCGTCCTGATATGACCTTAGATGTTGCTAGGACGTAAAACAACAACAAAAAAACAAACAACAAACCATAAGAAACAATTCTTTTGACTTAACTCTAATCAATAACATCTTGGTTGAATTTGTTGTATGTGCTAAAATGATGCTATGGATGTGTGCTAAAAGGATGTTATGGATGGATATAAATGTTTAATTTTAACAGCTTTCTCAATCTGCACAAGATCAAAATCAAAAACTGAGAAAAATAATTTTAACTCTAACATATGCACAACATATAAACCTTCATGCCAATATGAATTCTGCGATTATGTGAAATGTTTTCTGCTATTATTTGGAATGTTTTTACTTTTAGTTTCCATGTCACAAACGTGGTACACAGTTCCTGAGAACGACCTATATATCCTCACCTGACGCCAGGTGGAAGGCGGGAGTGATTTATTTCAGGCAGTCTGCCGGTAGGAGGTGAGTCGGTGATGAGCTGGGATGAGCCACTGAAAAACACGAGATGTTAGAATCCCGATAGGTTATATCAATCTGAGAGATGAGGAGAGAATATGAGATAGCATCACTTCCACACAAGTGTCACAATCACAACTTCATATGAAGAGTTCAGGCCCAAAAGCTGACAAAGCCATTTTAAGTTGTGTTCTGTCAAATAGAATTTGTTGTTGCGCTTTCCTATCAATTTGATATTGCGTAGTTAATTAAATAAGGTATATGGTCGTTTCTGCGAACAAACAGATTTGAATATCGGAATGATAACACTAACAGTAACAGCTTCAATTCAAATGTGGTAGACATGGATATTTTTCAGCCTGAATGGTTCCAGGCAACTTGGACATACCCTGGCGCCCTGGACAAGTGATCCAGGAGACTTCATATTCACCTTTCAAAGGCCAGATCAAAAGCCGGTGTGTCAGTGGGTAATTGTGAAAACTCACCATCCTCCCCATTCAGAACTTGAAAGCATTTATGTGACACTCCGTGGAAGAAGGGAAGTGAGAGATAGTCATTAAACTTGCAGAGACTGATGGACTTGAGTCCCGATGAATGTTTTGCTATTCACAATACTTATATTGGGCGATAATAGGGTTATTATGCGAAGCAGGAGCTGCGGTCGGGAGGGGGCAGTCTGGGTTCAGCAACGTTGATGATGAAACAAGCACGAGGCCAGTATGAGAGGAAGGAGGAAAGCCTTTCTGAGTCACGGAGGGTGATTGGGTGCAGGTGGTCAGTGATGGGAAATATTTATTCACCAGAGTGCGCCAGGCAAATAAGCCCGGGCTCAGTAGTGGCAGTAGGTGCTAACGAAGGTTTAGTGGAGAGTGGAAGAGAGAAGTGGTGGGAGAGAGAGGAGGTGGCGCTTGTGAGGGTGGAGAGGGAGAGGATGACAGGGAGAGAGTGGAAATGGAGAGGGAGCGCGTAGCGAGGGACAGGGTGGGGAGGGAGATGGTGAGAATGGAGAGGGAGAGTGGAGAGGGAGAGATTAGCGAGGGGCGAGGTGGGAAGGGAGAGAGGGAGAATGGGGAGGGGGAGTGGACAGGGAGAGATTACAGAGGGATATAGTTGGGAGGGAGAGAGGGAGAGTGGAGAGAAGAGAGTGGAGAAAATAGAGCGGAGAGAGAATGGAGAGAGTGGTGAGCGTGGAGAGGGAGAGAGTGGAGAGGGAGAGAGTGGGGAGGGAGAGAGTGGAGGTCGTGAGGGTTAGGGGGATGGGTGAGAAAGAAGGGTGTGGAGAATGGAGATAGTGTGCTTTGTGTGGAGGGAGAGCAGTGGATGTTAGGGACTTGGGTGGAGAAGGGGAGCAAGGAGAGTGGGTGGGAGAAAGGACAAGGAAGAAGGGAGAGGAGGAAGGAGATGAGCAAAGGTGAAGGGAGAAGTCAAAGAAGATGAAGTAGAAGAAGGAAGGGAAAAAGAAAGACAGAAAGGAAGAAAGAAAGAAGGAAAGGAATAATGAAAGAAAGAAAGAAAATAAGAAAGAAAGAAAGAAAAAAAGAAAGAAAGAAAGAAAGAAAGAAAGAAAGAAAGAGGGAAGTACATACAGGGGAATGGGATGAAGGAAAGGAAGAAAATAACAAGCATACGAAGAAGAGTAATAAGAAAAGAAGGAAGAGAATGACAGAAAGACGAAGCGGGTCATGGTGTTGGGATAAGGTCTTGGATGCACAGCAGACACACAACACAACCAGATGGTTGAAGCAAACTCATTCTCTTGGGTCAGATGCCCTCTCATGCATTATTAACACATGTTCTCTTAACACTCTCTTGACTAGTCTTACTGCTCATACCATATGTGTGTGTTTTAGAAGAATCGACTATATGAACCACCGAGGGTAGTAAAGGTGGGGTGGGTACACACGTTGCGGCTCGGGAACAAATATATCTGGTTATTAGTTGTGTGTGTCTGTCACACACTGTCATCAATGACACAGTTTTATGCCAGACTCTTTAATAACTGACTCCGATAAAAATAAGAGAAATTGGGCACGTCCGGTGACTGGTGTAAGTGTCCAGTTAATGGAGACAGAGACTGCCTGACTATAATTGCAGGTGAGGCCCCGACGATGTGGTTACATGGTCGGGTTTATTTTTGTGGGATATTTTTTGTTGTATTTGCTACAAAGTTGTTTATTCAGTGGGAACGCGAAGAAGAAAAGAAATTAAATACCATGGAACGGAACCGGAAACAAGTGTGAATGATTCCTAATGATACGCATGTTTCAAGTATTCCTTACACACTGCTGATTTCGTAGGCTATTACTAGTATTAGTTAGTTACAAATGCCTCCCTGTATTGAGGACAGCTGCTAAACAGCCCTATAGAAAAAAGTGTCGAATGGATGGGTTATGGCCACAGTTCCATGAATTCTCAATCTAAATGGCTAGTTATATTGTTCACATTCTTATCTATCCTTCTTCCCATGCCTTGCTACTTTTGAAGTGCAGATTTGATTACATCATACCGATTAATCAACGCCAGAAGTTGAATGGAGAGAATCCAATGGATGACATTTTGGTATGATTGCATTCTCTTTTAGTTCTTCAATTGCATGCCAATATAGATAAACATGGTATGATGGAACGAGGCACTCCACAGCTTGTTTGCTATTGATTCATAATCAAATATTATTTTTGCTTGGGCTTTAAAATGGATGTCGGTAACATCAACTGAAGGTGCACATTTGATCTAGATGTAAACCCGCGTCAAGATCTTTGGGACAGCTATCCAAATACACACGGAGATTCAACTTTGATGTTCGTTCATGCCCTGCAGAAAAATAAGTATTGGGCATGCATTATATGCACATATACCCATACATGTGTTCCGACTTCCACTCATCCGTCGGGAAGGACTGAAGCTGTGACCCAGCATGCTGAGTCACAGCATCAGCTCACATGGCGGAAGGTGGGATCAGTGTCCCTCTCACACTTCTCTATAAAACACTATATCAACGTTGTTACTATCTTACACCAGGCAGGAATGTAATATTATTAATAATGAAAATGAAAGATGTCACAGTGAAAATGAAATCGATAATACATATATATCTTTCTATTCCTCGTTCTCCACATCCACCTCTCTCATTCTCTCCATCTCTCGCTCTCTCCTTCTCTCCCTCTCTCTCTTCCTCTCTTCAGCTTTCTCTCTCCCTATCTTCCGCTCTCCCTCTCTCCTCCCTTTCTCCCTCTCCCCCTCTCTCTCCCCCTCTCTCCCTCCCTCTCTCCATCTCTCCTTCTCTCCCTCCCTCTCTCCCTGTCTCTCCCTTGCTCCTCTCTCCGTCTCTCCCCTCTCTCCTTCTCTCCCTCCCTCTCTCCCTGTCTCTCCCTTGCTCCTCTCTCCGTCTCTCCCCTCTCTCCTCCTCTCCCTCTCTCCTCCTCTCTCCCTCTCTCCTCCTCTCCCTCTCGTCCCTCTCCTCCTCTCCTCCCTCCCCTCTCCTCTCCCCTCTCCCCCTCTCTCATCCTCTCTTCTCTCCATCTCTTCCTCTCTCCCCTCTCTCCTCCTCTCTCCCTCTCTCCCGCTCTCTCCTCCTCTCCCTCTCTCCCTCTCTCTCCCTTGCTCCTCTCTCCTCCTCTCCCTCTCTCCGTCTCTCCCTCTCTCCCTTTCTCCGTTTATGCTCTCTCACTTTCTTCCTCTCGTTTTCCCTTTACAGTATAACCCTGTTAATCCAAACTTGAAGGGACCCTAGAAATTTGTTTGGATTAAACGATCGTTGGTTTAACCGAGCTTTGGCTTCAACTTTTACTTTGACTCCCCCCCCCCCCCCCCCACACACACTACTGCCCACACACATACTCACTTTCTCTGTCTGGCTTGCTTGGGGTTGTTTGTAACCTTACAACGGTTACTGGTTGCAGAACTGTAACATTATAGAGAGGCTCCGATAAATCGGCCCAATCTTTGGTTGAAGATTAATCTTGAGTAGGGATGGTTGTAGAAGCTGGGGACATCTTTACAACATTGAAACGGCGAAGCATTGGGGCGGCCCCCGAATCTCTTCGGTCTGGCGGTAGTTGAGGACTTGTAACCAGCAGACAGCAGCAAGGATTTCGAGGAAGGGTGGGTAAAGATGGGTGCAGCGGTGGTTCCAACAACGAGAACAAAGCGAGAGAAACGTAAAGGTACAGGGCCCCACCCAAGCACACAACTCCCCTGGTCAGGGTGAGGAGTATGCCCGGGAGAAAAAAAAAGGGTAGAGTCTAGGAAAGAGAAATGAGGAGAGTTGAGTCAATGGACCGTGTCTATTTGCTCTATGGTGACCAGCCGGCAAGCCAAAGACACAGACAGAGTAAGAGTAGAAAGTGAAATGCTGGCGGGCTCCCCCCTCCTGGAACTCTTTTCAGACATATCAAGGAGGAGCAAGGTCAGCGGAGAGGAGATAGAGAGAGGTGTGGACGAAGTGCGGTCCGGTGTGGTGGTTTCAGCGTGTTCCCGTGCTCAGACGTGTCCCTCGCTTCTGCGCATGCGTCAGAATCTAGTAAACATGGCCGTAATCGATTAACACGAACCGGGCGACTCGGGTCATCCGAATTTCAAATAGAACACGCGAGTGGAGTCGACAAATACACGTTCCGTGTGCAAAAAAAGAATAACTTAGATTAATGAAATGGAAATATAGGTAAACTGGGCCATGATACAATACTTTAAATCCTATTTTGCTGTACTTTTATCGGTTATTAAAAAAAAAAGAACAAACTGTCCACCCGAGCGTATTCGATTATTCAACCTGAGTTTGTAGGATGTGCGCATGCGCCAATAAGTGGCTGGGGTGACCCGAGTTGATGCGAAATCCGCGCATGCGCAGAAGCAACGGGACACGTCTGAGCACGGGAACACGCTGAAACCACCACGCCGGATAGCAAGTGAACCTGTCTGGCTCCCTACTCTACTCCCCCCTCCCTCCCGCACCCCTCCCCCCACACACACTACTGCCCCCACACACTCACTTCCCTTGTCCTGCAAGCCTCCCCCTTCCCCCTCCCTCCCCCCCCCCCCCACACAATATTGCTAACACTTGTCCAAACAAGCGTGGTGTAAGAGGAGGTGAGGTCTCAGATGTCCAGATGACACATGAAAGTTTGGTTTAACCGTACCGGAAGTGGCCTGGGACCAACAATTTTGTTTGGATTAACCGATCATTTGGATTAACGGACTTTGGTTTAACCAACTTTTTTATATGATAACTGGTAGTATTTTGCCGGGCAGCGGAACAAAGTTTGGATTAACCGATTATTTGGTTTAACCGAGCTTGGTTTAACGGGATTATATTTATATGTTGTGTGCTGACCAAACTTGGCAGGGTTCTTGAATGCTATGTATTTGTTCATGATGCAGATTGCAGTGAGATAGTCCCAACACATATTTTACATTAAATAAAATACCATATATATGTGTATTCATCAACGCCCCCCCCCCCCCCCCCCGCCACAACACCTTCCGCCATGATGGATCAGCTGAACACGTGTGTTGGGATATCTGAAGAGTGCGTGCGTATGCAGTGAGCATGATGCATGATGCGGTATGGTTCTGGGGGTGGGAGGGTAAGGCATGGGAATGGTGCGAAGGGGGGGGGGTGACAGAGTGGGACGGGCGGGATGGGGAATGGTGGGAGGGTGGAATGGGTGGGAAAAGTGGACGAGGTGGGGAGCAGAAGAGGAATGGTGGGAGGGTGGAAGGGGTGGGGCGTTGGAGGGTTGGGAGTGGTGAGAGGGGTGGGAGGGTGGAAGGGGTTGGAGGGATTAGAGGGGTGGGAGGGGTGGGACGTGTGGGAGGGTTGTGTACAGGGGTGGAAGGGTGGGTGAGGGTGGGCGGCGTTATATGTCCATACTGATGTGACAACCAACCTATGGACTTCCCCAGTGTCAACTCTGCGGTGTCAGCGACAGAAGTATCCGACGAGACGGCGGCCCGGCTTGACCCGCGGTCAGTACACGGTGCTGGTCAGTGTACATTACCGGCCGGCGCCGAGCCCGGGGGCCGGCGAGGGGTGGGGGTGGGGCGGGAGACACGCGGCCGGACACACCGACATGACATCCCGATGTCCCGGGGAGCCGACTACAAAGTGCGGTCACTTTGACCAAGTGGCAACACGTCCTCCGATACCAGGCAAATAGAGCGCGCGTCTTGGGTGGGTGGGTGGCGGCCTCTGGCGGAGGAATCTGTATGGAATATGGTTCCATCGTGTGTGTGAAAGTAGTTAGATAGAAACATTAGGGGGCTGCCATTATTTATATCCACATAATAAATTATATAGTACATATATATATATTATATATGTGTAAATTTACATATAGCATATTGATACATACATAAAGATACATACAGTAAAACCTCTCTAAATCGACCGACCATGGGACTGACTTTAAGTGGTCCATTTAGGGAGGTGGTCGGTTTAGAGAGTTAGAATATCCTTCCAATGGTATTGTTGGGACCCAAATAAAGCGATCGATATAGGGGAGTGGTCGATCTGTGGAGGGGTCGGTGTAGAGAGGTTTTACTGTATATAATCGATAGGTTTCTGTGTCTATTCTTCAGTTGCTTTGTCACTTCCTACACGTGTCACTTCCTACTCCTGGCCTGGCGCTCGGCATTAATTTGATAGGACAAGGACTAGTTAGCTCAGTGTCAGGATAATGTGACTGAGTGGGATGTCAGGTCATGGTGCTGGTGCACACTGTCACAAGTCGGTACCCGTCCTGATATGACTTTAGGTGTTGCCAGGACATAAAACTCCAACAACCCACCAACCAACAACCAAACCAAACCATAAATCATGCCCACGCTCGTGGCGATGATATGTGGCTGCAGGTAGCCCCGGTCTCCGGAGGTCCGCCCGCCTGCCCCGGAGGCTGGAGGACGGGGTGAGCGGTGTGTGTGTGTGTGTGTGTGTGTGTGGCGGGGTGGGTAGGGGTGTCCAGTTATACACTGAGGTGGGTCAGCGTCGGTCACATGTTGCCCTCACCGTCGGGTCAGCTGGCGTTGTGTGTGGTGGGGGGGGGGGGGGGGGGGGGCAGGGAGGGAGGGTGTGCGGGGCGAGAGAGGAAGGATGGGAGGGAGGGTGTACGGGGGGAGGGCTATAACCACACCACGTCTCCTACCTGCAACCAAACCAACAGTCCACCCCCTCCGTCCCACCCACCGGACTGCCCCGACCCGCCCCGATCGCCCTGGTCTAAAAATGACCTGGTTGTTTAAACAATGTCAACTGTGGGTCTGCTGCCGACAAGAGAAGGCCCGGGTTAAATGGGCGCCCCCCCCCCCGCCTCCCACCGGGGCGGACCCGGGGAGGGGTGCACCGGGCGGAGGTGAGCAGCTCGGGTGAGCAGCTCCAGAAGGCCTCTATTTATTACGGTAGTAATGCTCTCTGCAGCTTCGTTTATCCCGCAGGTAAACTGCTACCAATCGCAAAGGCACCCAGTGCTATTGCTATGTCTGATATGTGCCTCTGAGCTGGTCTAGCTATTTGGGTGTGCCATCATGTATCTATCTACAATACACGCCTCGGCTGCTTACTGTGTTCGTGACGGACAATAGCCGACAACATTAATGAGAAAACACGCCGCCACTCCCTTCGATCTATCCCGTTGATCGGGGATCAAGAAATGCCACACCTACATTCCAGAAAGCTTACATGACATTCCAGAAAAGTGACATGCTTGGTATAGCTTAGTAATATTGTAGTAAACTATATCAAACATAATCGTATCTATATTTGGCTAATACTGTGAAATACCTGGCTGATAAAATGGCCGATAGGTTTCCGATCAACGTTCTCAGAAGATATCGGCTGGTGTTTGTTGTTAGAGTGCAGTGTTTACAAGGCACATCACATGTTCCACTTATTTCTGGTTTTAACCAAATTTCGGGCAGGAATTTCCTCGTATTTGTTTTGGTTCCCCCCCCCCCCCCCCCATCGTCATTGAGGATCAAAGCGAGGCGATTTGTTCAGGCATTTCAGCATTTATTGAAAGCGATAGACAGCCCTAGCGAGGCGATGTGGGGGCTGGGGATGCATTTCCTTCCAGAGACTGTTTAGTGAGAAGGGTGGTGGCAAATCCCGCCCACTCACTCTCTTTATACCCCTCCACTCTCCCAGCACCCATACCTTCTTCCTCTACTCCCCTCGTCACCATCCTCCGTCTCCTCAGCACCCATATACCACAGACACACGTGTTCCCATCAGTTCCCCCCCCCCCTCTCACCGGCCCCTCCCCCCCTCCCCCCCGCTCCACCCCTCCCCTCTACCCCTCTCCCTTCCCCTCCCCCTCCCCCTCTCCCCCCTCCAACTCCCGTCATCCCCTCCTACCCCCCCATCCCCTAACTCCCATTCCATGACACACACCGGCAGGTATATATATATATATATATATATATATATATATATATATATATATATATACACACAAACCCGCAAGTCACTCCCGAACACCGTGTTGTGAGATCTCACCACCGGCCGGGTCTCACAACACAAAGTCTTCCGAACCCTAAATCAATGTAAAGAACGGGACACCGTGGATGGCGCGCTCCTCTGTAGTAATGCCGATAAATCAGCCGGTCAAAACACGGTCCGTGAGGGTATGCGGCCAGGGCGCCCGGCCAGGGAGAGCTCGGTCAGTCAGAGGGAGCCAAGGGAGCCCTATAGACAGGGGACCACACACTGGCAATCCATCCACTATTTCAGCGAATATAACCCAGATAGGTTCCAAAAATGTGATAGATATACTAGTCTCTTCAAGTCACATACACACACCTTCTCACTCTCCCACTCTCTCTCAATCTCCCACTCTCTCCCACTCTCTCCCACTCTCTCTCTCTCTCTTGTGTCATAAAATAGATATGGGGGGGATATATTTCCAACTGATAGCTAGTAAGAGTGTATATGAAGAGTTCCGGCGCAAAACCACGCAAACGCCAATCCAAAAATGTAATATAATTAAAACATTGTTTCCTGAAAATAATTTTAATTCTCACTAATTCCACTTTTCATATGACCACATAGTTATGGAGCAATGAACAAAAAAGTAGGAATATAAACAAATTAACTTTTTGAAAGTTTGATTCCAATGTTTATCTCCATTTTTGGATTGGCGTTTACTTGGTTTAAGCCACACATAGTAGATTTAAGCCACAGTTTGCTACATACACTACACCCCCTACCACACACACACCCTCGCTGTCTCTATCCAAACACACACACACACACCTCATGGTGTGTGATCTATGGAGGTGACACGCGAACACCTGGTCAGTTACTGAGGGGCGAGCCCGGCCGGCTGTTGTCTGCCACAGTGGTTGTACCTCCGTCTTAGTACTCTTACCTACCCCCGTCACCCTGGAGCAGGTGACGGTCAGAGGCGACTCTCTGATCCCACCACGCGGTCGTCCTCAGCTAACCTTCTCCGAGAGTAATCGGTGGCAGGCATCGTGACCCTGTTGTTTTTGTTGTTATGGGTTGTTTTTGTTTTTTTCCGGGGGGGTTTTCTTCTGAGTCTTCTTGAAATACTCTTTTCGTAGAAGAGATCTCAAATCTACGCGATAAAGTTTTCCCGCGGAATATTAGTTCCTGCACTTGCCGCCAGGTGGCGGGGGGGGGGGGGTGCATTAGTTGATTAAAGTTGAAGAGTCCGATGGTTTTGAGTTTCTGCATTTTCTGAGATAATATATCAGGTTGATCGTAATAATCCACTTTACTTTTGCTAGTTGAAATGACTAACTTGTGAGATATTTGAAGTGCAACCATGAACAAATTAACTTTGGCAATTAAGGCTTCTGCAGTAACAGGTTCTGCCCCAGTGTTACCTTTTATGTCGCAACAAATGTTTAATAAGTGCACCAATATCTAAGTTAGATGTGTAGAATCAAATCTAGATCATTGTTTTGGTTTTCTAAATGTGATGTTTTCATCGGGCTATGCAGCTTAATGCCTGGCACACACCTCCCGTATACGATTCACGTGCTAAAACTGACTGCCCGACGCGACCCGCCACAACTCGACTCATCCTGTTTCCTGACTAAAACTGACAACAGGGACAACACACATATATTGACTGCTAATGCTTCCGATTCGCGACTTAAAACTCAGTTTTAGTGCTTAAGACTCGAATCGCAAGACATTCGAAAAATGAATCGGGCCGTTCGAGAAACGGTATATGTGAGCGGTCAGTCTATCTTATAGGGTATATGTGTGATACCCGCTGTCCGTTTGCCGTCCAAGTCTTAGCGCATGAATCATATACGGGAGGTGTGTGCGAGGCATTAGGGTGTCACACACCTAAAGACTGGAGTGGAAGTTGAACCGACTAAAACTCAAACTTAATCGCGAAACGGGCAGTTTTAGGTTTTATATGGGAGGTGTGTGCCAGGCATTAAACAGTGAAAATTTCAATCGCAGACAATGGTCTTCCTCATTCCAGTATTCCTCGCTCTGGCAATGCACTTACAAAATCCTACTATATATAGGTTCACCAACCGTACAGCATGTAGCTTGTACATGATCTTGGTCACACCAACCAATGTCCTGGAGGCGATGAAAATGGGAAATGCTGTGCCTAGAGCAGGTTTCGAACCCATACTTCTTGCTATTCCTGTGCTATCATGCACAGGTCCACGACCAGGATAGGGTGATTACATCATAGGGTGATTACATCAATCACCCTATCCAGGTAGTGTTACTCAACACTTACACTCTATGTGGATCCTTGCCTGAGAGGTCAGTACAGCTTACTACTAGTATATATTCCAACACTGGCTCAGGATATGACCCTAGATGTTGCGAGGAGGTAAAACTCCAACAACCAATTCAAGACTGTCATGATGATCAAAGGCCGGAATTGACTGTTCGTCTTGAATTCCATCCGCAATCGACCATATCTGGGAAAAAAATAAACCTCACATGTACCACGAAGCGGTCTATACACTTCAAATCGTCATTTAAATTGTCTGGGAATTATAATGAATTCTTAAATTCATCCATGAGGACTGTGAGACTGTGATGCTGGTCTCCACGCATCGATCACCATATCGGGGTTTAGTTAGTCACGCCCATTGACTAAACACACACCGCCGTGCGTATGCTGGTAAATGAGGAACCGTAGAAATGGAACTTGTTTTCTCAGCCTGCTCACACACGTGCTTCCGCTCACGGAGCCTAGTATTTCCGGAAGCCGGACATGCGTGGGACAAATGTGAGAGAGCGGAAATGTTAGTGCGCCCAGTGTCGAGCTGGCGAACTGAGAGACTGGAGTTATGGCAAAGATAGCGACGATTAACTGCACTACCCCCCCCCCCCATATATATATATCTATATATATATATATATACTATTTATATATATATATGTCATGGGGGTGATGAAAATGGGAAATATTGTGCCTAGAGCGGGACTCGAACCCACATCTCTTTGCATTCCGGGCCAGTGTGCTAACCATTACACCACCTAGGCTCCCTGATATCAATACACTCCCCACGCCTACCTGTCTATGTGGTTACTTGCCTGAGAGGTCAGTGCAGACCACTACACTCGTCCCCCTGGAATTGTAAGTCTTGTAATGCTTACAATTACATACATACAGGCAATGCACTAACACATACATACACAGGGTAGGTTCAACACCCATACAGCGCAAAGCTTGTACAGGATCCTGGTCACGGCACCAGTGTCATGGGGGTGATGAAAATGGGAAATATTGTGCCTAGAGCGGGACTCGAACCCACATCTCTTTGCATTCCGGGCCAGTGTGCTAACCATTACACCACCTAGGCTCCCTGATATCAATACACTCCCCACGCCTACCTGTCTATGTGGTTACTTGCCTGAGAGGTCAGTGCAGACCACTACATATATATATATATATATATATATATATATCGAGATTGATCTGTTACTGCACATATACGCTGCTCTGCATGAATTTTAACAAGTATCTATATTAAGAGTTCAGGCGCAAAACCACGTAAACGCCAATCCAAACATCCTAATAAAAGATGTGTACTTACAAATAATTGTAATTCTCATTAATTCCACTTTTCAGATGATCACATGGTTATGGAGCAATGAAGAAAAGAGAAGGAATATAACAAATTAGTTTTTGAGGGTTTGATTCCAATGCTTATCTCCATTTTTGGATTGCCGTTTAAGTGGTTTTGCGCCTGAACTCTTCATATATACAGCAAAACCTCTCTAACCGACCACCTCCACAGGTCGGCCACTCCCCTATATCAATCGTCCCAAACGATCACACATAGCATACCATTGTAATGACACAAAAACTCCCTAAGCCAACCACCTCCCTAAATGGACCATTTAAAGTCGGTCCCATGGTTTAGAGGTTTTACTGTATATGTATACCTTTAAAATTCGGCATAGTATATATTATATATAGGTATTCGTCAGTAAGTAAATCAGGTTAATGAGCAAGAACGCTCCACCGTCGGAGCTGAGGTTGAGTAGGTTGGAGCAATAGATGACTAGCCCAAGGCTCCACCACCCGATTACTGGTAGGTGGGTGTGACTGTGAGTAGCGAGTATTTTTTCTTGAAGATTTATACTGCCTATCATGGATAAGTCTGAATAGACTTGTTTTCACCATTAGACAGTTTGTGGATAGAAAGCCAGAGCCTACACTTTAACCGACCCAAGGGATTTTTAACCTCCCACACCACATAGACATGGTATGAGAGCAACTGGCCTTTGATGACGCTGTACATTATGCACAGCGGTGGAAATCCAAATTGGCAGAGGTGGGGGCACGGGAAATCGAACCACTGACCTTCAGCTTAGGGGTCTAACCTAGAAAAAAGTCAGACACTCTAACCACTCCGCCACAGAGAACACCAGTATGGATTTCCGGGTTATTATAATTGTATAATTCTTATACAGCATATATAAATTTTACGTTTAAAATTCGGTAAAAGAGGTAACTAAACCTATATTAAATAGCATCTTGAAAATATGCATAGGTTAGGCGATAATAGAGGATCAGCCCAATAATGCCATTATATATGTCATACGTGTGTGGCAGCATGCGCAGAAAGAGGGGTTGCGGTTGAATTGAGTAGGGTAGGGGTGAGTGTGGTAAGGTGGGCGTGGGTGGGGATGGGTTGAGGTGAGTGGGACGGGGTGGTGTGATTGCAGTAGGGGTGAGTGAGGTAGGGTGAGTGGGGTGTGGTGAGGTGAGTGAGGTGGGAGTGGGGTTGAGTAGGAAGGGGGTGGCGCGAAAGGAGGTAAGGGGAGTGTGGTATGGTAGGGGTGGGTAGGGATGGGTTGAGGTGAGTGTGATGGGGGTGGGGCTGGGTTGAGTGTGCTAAGGTTGAGTGAGGTGGAGGTAAGGGGACGGTTGTGTGTGGGGGTGTGTGGGTGTGGGTGGGGGTGGGGGGGGGGGGGGCTATATGGTAGCAAACCGGCTGGCTGGCGCCATGGAGGTTAGGAAAGCAACCCCTTCTTACAAGGGACAGAACACACAGACGCCGCCATCACCCACATGTCAGCCCGCCTTCAAAGGACAGTATTTATATCAATTTCTGCCGTGTTTCTAACGCCCCGTGACCGGGGCCGGTCTGCTTGTTGATAGTTAGTGACTGCGGCCGACCGGTCAGTTAGCGTGTACCGACGCGCCTCCCCACAGTCGTACTGTCTGCTACTGCTTCTGGCACCTCTTACTAACGAATCGCAGCCGCATTCAAAGCCTATTGCACCAACCCACGGGTTCGAACCCTGGTCAAGTTAGACCAATGACTTAAAAATGTATAGTTGTCGTTTGCTAGTCAGGGGCTCGACATTATTGGGAGAGGGCAAGGACTGGTTGGATCTGTGTCAAGATAATGTGACTGAGTGGGGTATCAGGTCATGGTGCTGGTGGTTGGTCTCCCAGTGGGGCAGCACTATAAAGTCGCCCTGAGTGTGCCCTGTCACAAATCGGTACCCGTCCTGACATGACCATATATGTTGTCAGGATGTAAAACTCCAACAACCAATCCACCGACCATCGCCAACGGCCTGAATATTACCCTGATTTCTTACAGGGTTTTATGCCTGGCTTTCTTTGATTTATTTGTTAAAGCTTCGTAGTCCGATGAAAGCATCAATTTTCAGATCCAAAACACTTTTATAGATTTGATCCTACTCATGGAATTTAGACATTGGTGCACTTATTAATAAGCATGTGTTGTTGCATAGAATTAGAAGGGCATAGTATATCACGCCCGTGGTCACAATAAGCGGAACGGGAAAATATGTGAAATAGAATAATATCAGAAACATGAGTACTTTTCCTATTTATATTTATATAGATAATTTAATACATATATCTATGCATATATATTGAAGCGAAACAGTTAGTCTTGAGGTTCGTCTTCTCTGACTAGTTCAGAACTCTTTAGATATATATATATATATATATATATATATACATATATATATATATATATAACTGTTAAAATAACCCAAGCTAAATACATAATAGCATTGACCCTACTCAACCCCCATAAAACATATACAGGAAATGTTCAAAGCATATAAGCCGGATTGTGAGTTCACTATTTGTTGAGGTTCAATTCGAATACAAAGTTCCGATTACAAAACAACTAAGAAGTTTCCAGCCATATTGGCAGTATTGCTTTCTGAATTATTTTGTATTTTTTTCATAGTTAGGTAGTATAAACTGATAACAACAAAAGCTCATTGTCGCTATACAAAAAAAGAACATAGCAGCATTAAAAATACCAACATTAATTAAAATACTCTTTCTCGTTATTGTATTGTTCTTTATCCGATTCGAAGCTTGACTTCACTCACATCTAAAGTTTACTTGGATTGTTGGAATTTGTTTATATTTACAAATCCGTTAAGTACTGGAACAGACGGACGAGGCCGACGTTTCCACCCATAAGTAAGCCACAAGTACATTCAGGCAGTTCCGCAATTGTCAGTGCTACAGGATTATGTATTTTATTCACACACACACACAAAGAAGCTAAATTCAGGTATTTGTAGATGCATTTCCACATTCGGAAACTGTTATAGTTGACTTCATGCAAATATAGAGAAAAGTAAAACAGCTAATGAAAAACCTCAAAAGGAAATGATAGAAACATCCTCAAGGCAAGATATATATACATATATATATTTATATATATATATATAGATACATATGTACCCAAGTATGCACTTGTTCATGTGTGTGCATACGCGTACATATATGTGTACATGTACACACATGTACACATATATATCTACACGTAAGCACACACATGTACACGCATATACCACCTATGACCATATATATACGTACATATGTGTACATATATATATACATATATACATATATACATATATATACATGTATCTACATGTATATAGATATATATATATATGTGTGTGTATACATATAATGATATATACATGTATACATATATATGCATGTATACGCATACATATACACATATATACATATATATATACATATATACACACCTAGATACACATACATATATATATAAATATTAATATACATACAATGATACACACTATGCGTCCATCCGGCAGTCACTGCCTGTAGTAGTAGTACTAGTACTAGTAGACGAATGGGTGCTGAGTGCGTGGGTTTCACCCCGGGGTGCGGAGCGACTCAGCAGCCCTCACACCTCAGGTGAGCTGCTCCCCCCTCTCTCACCCGCCCAGCTGCCACTACCGCTCACCATGACTCTCCCCGGCTACTAGTACTACTACCGCGTCACCCACCCGGTCGCCCCCTGGCGGCGGTGTGGGGAAGCAGAGCCGTACCCACAGAGGAGGCGACCCGTGCGGATGACAAATGTTGAGTTAAGTACCCCAGGTTGTGGTTGATGTGGTGCAGGCGTGTAGCTTACCCCCCCCCCCACCCCTACACCCTCCAGGTACCGTATTTCCTCAGTTGGTAGACCCGAGGCGCTTCCCAATACAGGTGTTTCCGCTGGTTCCGCTGGTTCCGCTGGTTCCACAGGAAGGACTGGAAGCTGGTTAGTTGGATGGTTTTGGGAATTTTACATCCTGGCAACATGTTCTGCTTCAGTTCGGCTGTAAACAGGTAAATACCAACCTTCTACCCGCCACAGCAGGCAAGTCAAGCGTGGCAGTGGGGAGGTATCAAGGTCCGATACACACACACACCTGATGCAGAGCGTCCAGGTTGGTTGTTGGAGATTTATGTCCTGGCAACATCTATGATCATATCAGGATGGGTATCGATTTGTGACAGTGCGCACTGATGGCATCTTTATAGTGCTGACCCACTGGGAAATCAGGCCACCAGCACCATGACCTGATATCCCACTCAGTAACATTAGACTTATATAGTGTTATTAATATTAGGCCAATACTGAAGGATGTGTAAGCTGAAGCTGCGCTATACTGCTACACTGTCTCCTCTCTCATATGTATATATGCATATATAGTAAAACCTCTCTAACCGACCACCTCCACATATCGACCACTCCCCTATATCGACCACTTTATTTGGGTCCCAAACGATTGCCCGTACAATACCATTGTAATGATAAAAAAAAAGCTCCCTTAACCGACCACCTCCCTAAATGGACCATTTAAAGTCGGTCCCATGGTCGGTTCATTTAGAGAGGTTTTACTGTATTTACACACACACACACACATATATATATATACATATATATATATAGTCAAACCTATCTAAATCGAACGACCATTGGACCCAGTTTAAATGGTCCATTTAGGTTTAGAGAGGTTTTTTTTAATATCGATACATTGGTATTGCATGGGCGTTTGTTTGGCACCAAAAGAAAGCGATCGATATAGGGGAGTGGTCGACTTGTGGAGGCGGTCGGTTAGAAAGGTTTTTCTATATGTATATATATGTATACATATATATACATATATATATACATATATATATATATATATGTATATGTATCTACATATATATATACATATATACACATATATATATATATATATATAAATATATATATATATATATATATAGTTACCTGAACCCTGAGTTGGACCAGGGGTCACCAGCAACCATTATGTCTACCAGACATGTTGTTGTATACAGATGTTCGTGTGCGTACATAAATCACCTAAGCTGACCTCGGTTGACCTCGGTTGACCTCGGTTGACCTCGATCTGCGCTAAACGGGTTCGAGTGCCGCACAATCTAACGTCACTACTCTGCATTCTTCATTACGTGTAATGATACACTTAATTGGGGGTTGTGAAAAGGCACGCGAAGAAGACCCCCCCCCCCACCCCCCTAACACACACGCTTGTCACCTGGGCCCATATGTATGAGCCAATTTTTAACCGTACGAGTGTTAAAGGCGGGTCCTGGGTTATCTAACCCCGGGGTTCTAAATGTGTCAGGGGGGATGTATGTGACCAAAACGCGCCCGAGTTAGCTAACGTTTCAGTTATTTATAGATTTGGGGAACCCTGTGTGCGTATTTACATTCGTCGATTTGACACTATTAATATCTCTGCCAATGCGGCGGCAGCGTTAATAACGGTTCGAATATATGGTTAAATTGATAAAATTTCACTTATTGTGTATGTAATTCTGTTAAATATGAACGCATTGAATAGATTTGGGACTAATATATTCCTGCCAATTCGGTGGCGATGTTTAGTTGACGTTGGACAGTATCGATATCGACGTCGCTGCGGCAGCGGCTATTTGTATACTTTACATTCGTCGATTCGACACTATTAATATCGCCGCCAATGCGGCGGTAGCCTTAATAACGCTTTGAATTTAGGGTTAAATTGATCAAATTTCACTTATTGCCTATCTAATTCTGTTAAATATGGTCGCATTGAATAGATTTGGGCAGAGTCGGTGCCTAACCCCACCTCTAACCCTCCTTTCGCATGGGGTTAGTGCAGGCGACTTTACTCTTGCTGAGTTAGTTTAACCCCGACACATACATACGCAGTTTTCGTAGATGTTGCCAGGACATAAAACTCCAACAACCAACCTGGACGCTCTGCATCAGGTATGTGTGTGTAGTGTACCTTGATACCTCCCTGCTGCCACGCTTGACTTGTTTGCTGTGGTGGGTAGAAGGTTTGTATTTACCTGTTTACAGCCGAACTGAAGCAGAACATGGTAGCCATTACCTCGAGTAGCTATAGGCATGCCTATATGGTTGGGTTGGTTCATTGGGGTTTTAAGTCCTCGCAAAATTTGATTACGAATTGGGCGATAATACGTCGATTAGACTCTTTTCCATGGAGTAAGCCCAATGAACTACTAATGTACTATCCACATAGCTTTCTCCTCACTGCCATCAGTAGGCAGGTTGGTGGTGGAAATCCTCTATAAGACCTGTTCTACAGGACAGGCTGCACGCTGAGCTGCTACCCACAACATTAGTTCTTCCCACTACCATCCGAAGATAAAGGTGCAGTTTTAAATGTCTGCCATAGTTTTAATGATACTTATATTAAATTGTATAGTACAATTCGACTAGAGGACGGAACTATTGATTGATTGATATTAAATTGATCATTATAATTTATTTTCGTTTAGTTTGAATCAACTTTTATTTTAAAGGATTAACGTTGGGAATATTTTAATTAATTAATTGTACTACATATCAAATGCTGGATATATGCTTTGTTTACCCATATAGCACAGGAACACCAACATGCCATTAATAATAATAGTTAATAAGTGTACCAGGCTTTACGTTGGATGTATGGTCAAATCTAGATACGCGTTTTGGTTTAGAAAATGTGATGCTTTTATTGGATAATACAACTTTAAGCAACATTATACCTTGGATGTGTGACCACCTGTAAATGAAAGTTAGTGTAGGCTTGTAGTTTACCAAATGCACAGGTGTCAAGTCTCCCGATTTGGCAGATCTCCCTAAAATATAGCAAAATAACCACACTCTCCCGATTTTCTGCTTTTAATTTGTAATCTCCCACCAAAGAATCATAGATCATTTTAGCTTCTTTTAAAAAACAGTTCACATATTTCCAAGAACCTTCTATGTGATACTGACAGAGTGTTTGTCTACTACTATAGTACTACTACTAGTAGTACTAGGAGTGCTGTCTTATGGGGCTGTCACACTACAACGCTTCTCAACGGCAACCCGTCAGCGTTGAAAATAAAATTATAGCGTCGAGAAACCTTAAAGATTTTGGGGAAATATGGGACAATTGGATGTTGGCGCAGCGTGTGAGTAGCGTCTTGTTAGTGTGTGTGGCCAACGGGTTTTGACGAGTGAGGGGAAAAAAAAAAAAGTTTGGCGCGACATGCTTATATGACCTTAGATGTTGGTAGGATGTAAAACAACAAAGCAACCATTTGGCGCAACGTGTGGAGACGACCCGCCCGCATGCGGGGCGTCTGCCTAGCGTTCGCATAACGCTCTTCCGGCATGTCCAACGGAGCTCGACGTCCGCCTAACATCCTCCTAACGTCCTTACCCATATATTTGCGCGCACTGCCGGTCGTTGTTTTTTTTTGACATGTTGAAAACACTCAGCGACCAATAACGCACGCCGATATTGTCCGCTGACCGTCAACATCAAAGTTAGTGTACCGACGGGCCGCTAACGTGTCCCGACGCGTGCCGATGTTTCCCCAAAAATGCAACATGTCGACGGGTCGCCGGTGAGAAGCGTTGTAGTGTGACAGCCCCATTAGTTTGGTGGTGCGCTTCTAGCACGGGAGTGTGTGTTGTGTCCAGTCACCCCTGGGCCGCGTTCAGAGTATGCCGCAAAGTCCACTCAGCGACATCTTTTTGGCCAATTTGCATTCAAGGTGCACCTCGGCGTTGACTCCAAGACACCGCGCTGTCCAGTAGGAGGTAAAACGCCTACATAATGGCCATGGGTTTCAGCCAATCACAGTTGCTCTTTCAATTGCAAATGGATGCACACTATGGAGGCCACTATTTTCGAGGGCCCCGGCAGCTAAATGTTGTTCAGACTAGCGCGACGTCCGGATTTCTCCAAGGCGCTTCTGAGGCGCACACTTGAACATGGCCCAGGACTCCCTCGGATCCCTGACCGTGACGGTATGAAACATTTATGCAACCTGGCACGATCAAGCACGCACATAAACTACTGCCAAATACAATTAATATCGGCATAACCTAATTATAGTAACGCCTTCCTCTTTCTACCCAAATTATCTATGGCGGAAATGGCGCATAATCGTACATTAAAAACTAATTAATAGCACTAACAGAAACAACCAAACAATCAGCTTCTTGCAGGTGTTCCTTCTCTGGTATTCGTTTTGTTGTTCTCCTAGTTTTGCTTAAGAATCCTCGGTGAACTTTTAGTTATAAGTCCCCCACGGCAATTCGGGAATGCCGGTGAGCTTTGATCGTTGACGCCGAACCCACTTTTCCACGTCACGCGCACCTGTGACGTCAGAGCACGCGCCTCGTAGCTCAGCGACGGAAAGGTTGTTGGCCTAGAAGACGGCTCAAGTGGAGTAAGACAGTTCACTCGGTCAGGATCGGCACTGCCTCGCCGCTCTCATTCGTTGGTTGGTTGGTTGTTGGGAGTATTACATTCGGGCAGCATCTAAGGTCATGTCAGGATGGGTACTGACTTGTGACAGTGTGCACTCATGGCGGGTGTATAGTGCTGCCCCACTGGGAGACCATCCCACCAGCATCGTGACCTGATATCCCACTCAATCCCCTTATCCTGACACTGAGCAAACCAGTCCTTGCCCTATCCTAATAATGCCAAGCGCCTGACTAGGAAGTGACAAGTATCAATTTTGAAGTAATGCTCACATTGGCATGGCAACACTACAGAGCTATAGATTATGCAAATAGAGGAGCATGGAGCCTCGATTCCAGTACAGTCAGTCCGAGTTCCGAAACCCAGCACGCCAAGCTGCAACTTAAACAGCGGGGTGCTTCCCTCCCATCAGCCATAGTCTTCACTATATAAAAACCATAACCAACTCTCACAAACTTCCCGCGAGACTGAGAGTCACGGAAATTGAAGGTTCTGATCGTCACCTCACAAGGCATGGATTGATCCCAAAATCCCCCGAATTTAATGCAATATGCTATTAGCCTATAACCCTTTGGAAATTCACTCAAATAGTCGATTTTAAAGCCAGTAAAAAATGTCGGGGGGAGGGGGGGGGGGATGCCCACAGACCCCTCTAGCAAGATTGCAAGTGACGTCACTCAGATTCCACGCCCACAATGTAAAACCTCAAGGATTCTCAGCACCTCCAGGTTGGCAACACTGCCATAACTTAAGCTCACTTTGCACCTATCATCATGTGCCTCCTGGTGTTGATAACCAGACCCAGTACTAGTAATGGCATTTCCTTCGAATGTACATTGCAGTGAAGTTCACCTAGCAAATATTTTACATGAGATAAAATACTGTTTCCAGTAGCATGGTGTATATGTATTCACCCGCTCCCCCCCCCCCCCCCCCCCTTGCCTTCCGCCATATTAGCTCTAGCTGTGACCGAGTCATGGAGACAGTCTTTTCCGATGGACCAGCAGAATTCAGAACATAACTATTAACGAGCAAGCCACTCTTCAATAAAGTAGGCATACATTGACCAGCGTAAAGCCCACGAGTGCGATATCTTACTACACCTCGTTTGGCGCTCTTTGTTCTGCCTCTCTGCGGGCCGATTCCCCTCATCGACGTGCAAACGAGGGTGTTTCCCGGACTACCTACTGCCGTCTTCTAAACAGGTTGCCGCCCCACTTAGCTTAAGTGTGGTTTTATGTGTGTGTGTCCCTCCTTCGGTGGTGCATCAATCATATTTGTTACCCCATCTAGCCTGAGTTAAAAAGCAATAGTTCTGTATTTATTACGTATCTCCATGTCACCCAAACTGATATATTACTGAGGCCGTCACAGCAGTTATGAACCTGATATGTATGTATGTATGTATATTTTATATATATATATATACACACACAGTATAACCCTGTTAAACCAAGCTCGGTTAAACCAAACGATCGGTTAATCCAAACTTTTTTCAGCGGCCCGGCAAAATACTACCATTTATCATATAAAAAATGTTGGTTAAACCAAAGTTGGTTAATCCAAATTATCGGTTAGCCCAAACAAAATTCTCGGACCTCATGCCACTTCTGGTATTGTTAAACCAAACTTTCATGTGGTTATAAGGTCATCTGAGACCCCACCAACTTTTTTATATGATAAATAGTAGTATTTTGAAGGGACCCTAGAAATTTGTTTGGATTAACCGATCATTTGGTTTAACCGAGCTTGGTTTAATGGGGTTATGCTGTATGTACATAAACACCGATAATCAAAGTGTCCACATACATTGTATATTACATATGCAATACATGCTTACTCAAAGTCTAAGTCAAAGCCAAAGCTCGGTTAAACCAATGATCAGTTAATCCAAACAAATTTCTAGAGTCCCTTCAAGTTTGGTTAAACAGGGTAGTACTGTATATACATATATATGCATGCATATCAAGTTATATATATAATAGTTTGCCTACATACTGACCAAGAGGAAGACAAGATAGTGGGTGAGAGTGTATTTACTCTGGCTAGAGGAACAACACCCCTTGCCTAAGAAAAATTGTCAGTGGTACAGTGAGTGGCGGTTACAGTGTGAAAGGGGTGGTGGTGCCCCCCCTCTGAGCTGAGGTGGGGAGGCTGGAATAATAGATGACTATCCTAGTATCAGAGACTCCCACAGTCCATGGACTTGAGTGACCAATGAGGGAGAGGAGGGATATTCCGGGTTATTATACTCATATAATTCTTATACAGCATATATATAATTATTTCCTGCAAGATGGAAGGAAACGACAAACAAGGTAGTGGGATGGAAAACTGTATTCTTTGGCAAGAGGTAAGTGCCCTCTTGCCGATAAAATACAAGGTTTTGAGCGAGTGGTAGGCTTACAGACATGAGGCAGAGCCAGGATATCTAAATAGGCCAGGTGGCAGCACCAGGTGAGGCAGGAGGCCTGACCAGTCACTGTAGTAGTTGAGTGTCATTAGTTGTGTAGTGTCATTCTGTTGCCAACTAGAGACACATTTCATGCTTAATCACTTTCCGGATAATTATACGCACATAATTGCTTATACAGCACATAAATGCATATGAAGTTTACACTGATATATACATATATATGATACAAACATATATTTAAACTGACCAAGGCACTAAGCTCGCCATGTTAACGTGCTATATTCTATGATATAGTACAGTTCACGTGTTATTTTCTAAGCAACCTCCTATATTAATTTACACGCAAGTAACAGGTACAAGAAAATACATCAAAATAAGTTAAAGATACTGCTGGTCCCTCCGGAAGGACTGTCTCAATGACTCGGCACATTGTGTCACAGCTACAGCTGATACGGTGGAAGGCGGGGGGGGGGGGGGGGGGGGGGGGAGAGGTGGCGAATGCATCTCCACCGTCATTCCAGAAACGGTATTTTATCTCATGTAAACTAGATGATAGGATAGTTGAGATAAGTATGGACAGTTTGACTTATACCTGCACACTGATAGTGTTCCACACACTTCCAACTTATTAAATCCATGACTATATTCCAACTTCCAGACAATATTTTTAACCTTTCCGATCTATATAATATAAGTTAATAAATCGGTGGAGATCTAGGAATTGCTACTGTATTCACGGTGCTGATAAATGGGGCCAATTTCACGGATTGGTGGTGAGCTCCTTTGTTACATTGTTACTTTGTTATCTTTTTATTTATATAGGTTATTTCCTAGGAGGGCAAACTGACAGCGTTCACTGACAGTCAATGTATACTACTCTAGGGGGACATAATTAGTAAATTTGGCATTGGACTTCTTGAAACTTGATGGCTTCCCTACTAATGTGCCCCTCTAAGCTTGCATGGAAAGACCTGTGATTCTGGCCAGATTTCTGTCCTCTAAATATATTGTGGATAACCGCTACTTCCCCTATCATCCATGTGTTGGTTTGTTGGTTAGGGGCATTTGTTTCCCTAGCTGGCACAATGGTTAAAGCTGCATAGCGTCCAATTGTCAAAACCAAAACACTTACCTAGATTTGATCCTACATATCCAACTTAGATGCCAGCATCTGTTGCTGCCTAGAATGGGACGCTAAGCCAACTTAATAGAACATGTTGCTGCTGAAGCATATGGTGCCAGGATTTTAACGTACATGCCAACATTAATTTGGTATGTTTCCAGTACAAATATCTCCACATTAGCCAGGTAAAATATATAATTACTTCAAACTAAAGAAAAATCGATTATAACAATCAATCTAATCTGTTTGAGCTCAGTAAATTACAGATTATCATTATTATGATTATTATCGTCATCATTATTATTATTACTGCCATTTGCTTTACATGATATTGACATGGTTGTCGGTGTGTATGGTTGTCATGGTTGTCATGGTTGACATGGTTGTCCTGATGGTCCTTATGGTCCTGATTGTCCTGATTGTTATGATTGTTATGATTGTTATGATTGTTATGATTGTTATGGTTGTTATGATTGTTATGATTTGTATGATTGGTATGATTGTTGTGATTGTTATGATTGTTGTGATTGTTATGGTTGTTATGATTGTTGTGATTGTTATGATTGTTATGATTGTTATGATTGTTATGATTGCTATGATTTGTATGATTGTTGTGATTGTTATGATTGTTGTGATCGCAATGATTGTTATGATTGCTATGATTGTTTTGCTTGTTGTGATTGTTGTGATTGTTGTGATTGTTGTGGTTGTTACGATTGCTACGTTTGTTGCAGTCGTTGCAATTATTATTATGGTTATGATAATTATGGTTATTATGGTTATTGTGATTATTGTGATTATTATGACCATTATGCTCATGATTATCATCATTACTATGATTATTATTATATTTATCATTAATAATATTGCTGCCATATGCTTTACATTGAAAATTTAATTTCAAGGTGTCCCATTAATAAAGACGAACATCTTAATTTAGTGAAGTTAAGTTGGGTCCTGGGTGTGGTATAGGCGTAGTGCACGAGTGCCTTTTCAACACTCTGCAATTCAGACGAGCTGCAGCAGTAAACCGTGTCCAAGCCGAGCAGTTTGCCGAGTTGCTCGCCCGCTTAGCACACTGCGCCCGCTGACCTCGCTGAACCCACTGGGACAGTGGGAGCGAGTTGCCCTGTTGTACAACTGGAAGCACTTTTTGTGACCGCTGCTCGTTGCTCAGAGTCGGGCAGTTGGCGAGTGTTGTCACTTGTATATAACACAGTGCAGTGTGTATACACACTGGCGAGGCGTACGGTTTGTGTGTCGTGTGTACGGCTCGGCACGTGTGTTTATACGTATGTGCGCGGTATATATATACACCTTGTGTGTGAATATATATATATATAGATATATATATATATGTATATATGTGTGTATATATATATATATATATATATATATATATATATATATATTCTTTTTACCGTTGTAATAATATTCCTTGCACACTCATATATGTATATAAGTATTTTGGAGTATAGTGCATGTATATGCACTATTGTATATTATAGTGCATATGTATACACTATAATAATTAATAGATAATAGTGCATATATATATATACACCATAATCCATTATGGGGCTATGAAGAAGGGCAATCCACCATATCAGTTACTCCCATACTAATATAACCTACACATATTACTATACTATGACTTAATATGAGCCGCTTCCACTATACAACGGGGTCTAGTTTCCAACTCTACCACTGTGGTGCCACCTGCATCAGACAATTGTTCCCCATTCACCAGCTTACCGGGTCAGATTGTAGATTCTCCATACATGTCAGAATATCTATCTGAATACACAAAGTCAATGTGACTGTGTTTCTTTTAAAAGACCTTCTGAGTAGTCGCTAATGTCGCAAAGCGAATACGTACAAGTCGCTGAGAATGACACATGTTATCACATGGAAAAGCGTTCAAGATATGTGTCTACACATGCAATGCTAAATGAATCATCATTATACGGGGTAAGTATAACATTAGCATAAACAGGCATGCACTTTTGTAAAAAAAAAAATTTGAAAATGTAAAAATTGTAAAATCACAGGACTAGTGTATTAAATAATATAATGTTGTGAAGGAATTGTGAGTAAAACAGATGAGTGGGTAAATCAGACTCAATGGTCGATTATGCCATAGTTAGACGACCCCTGCATGTGCATGTAAAAGAGCACTTCACTGAATCAGTGCTAACCGGTGTAGTTCTAAGCATGTTATCGGGAGTCTACCTGTATATAGTGAGCTCAATGTATACACACACACTGACCACATATCACTAGGAAAGTAAAAGTGTTATCGGGAGTCTACCTGTATATAGTGAGCTCAATGTATGCACACACACTGACCACATATCACTAGGAAAGTAAAAGTGTTCCCAGTTGTGATATTTTATTGGGGGTAGAACTAAGCCCCATAGTCCAGGTTGTCGTACTGGACTGTTCATAGAGAGCGCTAGATGTTTGTCCTGTTAGTTCTCCTCGCCACCACCATCGCCTGCCTGGCTTGCCTGGCTTGCCTGGCTTGCCTGGCTTGCCTGGCTTGCCTGGCTTGCCTGGCTTGCCTGGCTTGCCTGGCTTGCCTGGCCTGCCTGGTTTGCCTGTCTTGCCTGTCTTGCCTGTCTTGCCAGGCTTGCCTGGTTCGCCTGGCTTGCCTGGCTTCTCTGGCTTGTCTGGCTTGTCTGGCTTGCCTGGCTTGCCTGGCTTGCCTGGCTTGCCTGGCTTGCCTGGCTTGCCTGGCTTGCCTGGCTTGCCTGACCAGCTACGTAGATAAGGCCCTAATCGGCGATGCAGGTATCGCGTTTACTTTGCCTCAGGTCTGACAGCTGTGAGGGTCCTTAAGACAAACATGTATGCATGTGTGTGGGTGGGGGTGCGGGGCGGGGGTGGGGGTGGGGGTGGGGGTGGGGGTGGGGGCTGTCTGTGGCTGAAAGAGCCCGAACTGCAGGCGGGAGCGGTTTCGTGAGGTGTAATTTATGTCTTCTAAAACAACACGAAACTGCAAGGCTTCCCAGAGGAAATACCAGTGTCACCCGAGTACTGGGGAGGTGATAAAAAGAACAGCGGATCTGCTCTTTGATATGAACAAGCAGCTAGACTGCTGCGTACCGCGAGACAGACCCGGCAATGCTTCCAGTCCACAACCAGACCCTCCAACTTTGTTATTATTGTGGCTGCTTAATCTTTAAAAACGGCTTCTTGTTTTTGTTATGAGAAGGCGATTGTGAGTGAGTTGGGATGGTTTACTAGAGAGTCCAATAATATCAGGGGTTATATCATAAAGATGATCTTTTGGCACGATTCGTAAATATATAATATACCTCTTATATATTGTATAAATATTATATATATTATATATATTATATATTATATATATATATTACATAGATTATATATAGTATAGATTTGATATATATTATATATATTATATATATGTTATATATATTATATATATTATAGATTATTTATGTTATATAGATTATATAGATCATATAGATTATATATATTATATAGATTATGTAGATTATATAGATTATATATAGTATATATATAGTATATAGACTATATATACTAAATAGATTATATAGATTATATAAATTATATAGATTATATAAAATATATATATATATATAATATATATATTATATAGATTATATAGATTATATATTATATATAATATATATAATATATATAATATGACTCACTCCTACACGCACATATATATATATATATATATATATATATATATATATTATATATATATTGAGCGAAGAGTCAGGCAGATGGGTGATAATGATCCCTTAAAGGTGACATCAGTCACAATATCGAATCATTTCCAGAGTGTGTGGAAAGGTTGGTAGACCTTCCATTAATTCATATTCGTATAATTCTTATGCATCACATATGCGTGTTCCATATTGAAAAGCTAGAATTTAAGCAATAGCTATTGGATATTCTATATCCACTAAGAAACCTTATTATAGCGACTATTCACATATAGGGGCTGGGGGGGGGGGGTTTAGTTGGCATTTCTCTCACTAGCGCCACCTGCAAATGGGCAGTTACCCGCTATCTTTATAGTTACATTGTAAATATGTAGTCAATAATAAACGGACACATCTACTGACACAATTTCCTATTGGAAACGGGAAATACCAGAAGTTTGGTGTGTGGTGGTTTAGCGCGTGATCGTGGGTGTGTGTGTGTGGGGGGGGGGGCAGTGTTGGTTCCGGTGGTGCCATGGTGGGGGGGGGGGGGGGGGGGGCTGGCGGATTCTTGTGGTAGGAGCATGAGATGACCGGGTTAAAGATGTGTGTGTGGGGAGGGAGGGGCAGATGTCCTGGCGTTGACTGCTGGAAAATGTATCGTGGCCTGTTAGTGTGTTAGTGTTAGTTGTGATCCTGATTGGTTGTGTTGTGGGGGGGGGGGGGGGCAGATATTGCGAGTCGAGCCATATCTTGTGCGTATTTTGCAAACTTATTAACATTTGCTTCACTAGAACTAGTAGAAGGAATGTGTTGTACCTGAATGACAATATGGGTATTCCTGAGTTCCGCTCGTCCAGCCGGAGACCACTTTCAGCCCTGATAGTGATAGTGAAGGATATGGCTGGGAATGGCACAAGCCTAACTTCCGGTGTGTATGTTGAAGCCGTCACTGGTTGTGCTGCGTTTCAGCTTCAGTCCTTAACTGAAAGCCCACCTGAACCCGGAATGCCCACATTGATAGCCACGCAGGCTAAAGTGGTTTGGGTGTGGGGGTGGTGGTTGGTGGGGTTTTTGGTGGGGTGGTTTTTTTGTTTTTGTTTTGTTGTTTTTGTTTTGTTGGGGTTTTTTTTTTTGTGTTTTTTTGTGTTGGTGTTTTGTTTTGTGTTGTTGGGGGTTTTTGGTGTTGGGTTTTTGGTTTTTTTGTTTTTGTGTGTTTTTTGTGGGGTTTTTTTTTTTTTGTTTTTTTTTGTGGTTGGTGTTTTTGTTGTTTTGGTTGGGTTTTGGTGGTTTGTGGTGTGTTTTGTGTTGTTTTTGGTGGTGTGTTTTTTTGTGTGGTGGTGGGTGTGGGGTGGTTGTGTTGTTGTTTTGTTGTGGTGTGGGTTGTGTTGTTGGGTTTGTTTTTTGGTTGTTGTGTTGGTGGTGTGGTTGTTTAATGTACCATCTTGGAAGCATTTAAGGGGGACACTAGGATATTGTTTGTTTGGGTTTTGCGTCCTAGCAACATCCATTGACATATCGGGACGGATACCGACTTGTGACAATGCGCACTCATGACGACTTTATAGTGTTGTCCCACTGGGAGATCAGGCCACCGACACCATGACCCAATATCCAACTCAGTCGCATTATCCTAATACTGAGCCAAGCAGTCCATGCCCTATCTATTAATGCCAAGCGCCAGGCTAGGTAGCGACAAGTATCGATTTTAGAAGTATATTTGATTCGACCGGGAATTCGAACTCGCTGCCTTCCGCAGGGGAAGCCTGCGCTCTACCGATTGGGCCATCGCGTCTGGTGGGACACTGCGAAGTTATTCGTCTGAATGTTTGGCACACAAAACAGAAGCACCCCGGATCGTTGGGTTACTGTGTTACTCTCCAGATACACACAGTACTAGATGGGATAGACTAGTTGTTAAAGTGCCTGCTTCCCATTCGGGAGATCGTGCATACAATCTCCGAATGAGTAAAACCAAAGACTTGCAAGATTGAAGCTTGTCATTACCGAGCCCAGACTTCTTGAATTACTAGGATGGCTAGATTGGTGTCGGGAGTTAATAGGGTATAACTTATAAGCGGCAATTATATCATAGTGCCGGTCGCGCGGTATACCCTAGATAAAAGATTCACCCGGTACTTTTGGTACATGAGTGAATGACAACGTAGCCTAAATACGGGCAAAAATAGCCTTAGTATAGAACAGGAAGTAGAATGCCTGCCTCCAGTATCAAATGGGTACTTATATTTCACACAGAGTTGGTGAAATGGGAGAGAAGGCAAAAAGACAAGATGGCGGCATTAGAACGGGGTCGATTTCACCTTTAAATTCTATTAAACTATATGTTTTATTATATTTTTCAACTGAAAGGTAGCGGGGAAATATGAATATATATATATAGAATAAGTGTTGCTTCTTAGATTGTGAAATTAGGCTCTCATTTCATTTCCCCGTCTTTTCGACAGTTTTTATATAGGGGTGGTATTCACCCGTGTACTGCGAGTACAGGGTGAATCCTTTATCTAGGTATACCCATGAATGCAGCACTATACAGACTGCAATACATGTACACTGTTGCAAGGCAGTGTCTATCCTGATATGATTGTATATGTTGCTAGGACCCAAAAGCCTAATAAATCAAACCAAGCCAAACAAACCGGTGTCTGTTTAGTGATGTGACAACAATTGTTGTGAGAATGTAAAAAACGTTCACATATTGCATGCAACCAGATTGGATACGCGAAGCCTGCTAGACTGTGGTCATATTCCAGGACTTGTTGCTTCCTAGCCTGGCGCTCGGCATTATTAGGATAGGGCAAGGACTGGTTGGCTCGGTGTCAGGATAATGTGACTGAGTGGGATATCAGGTCATGGTGCTGGTGGCCTGGTCTTCCAGAGGGGCAGCACTATAAAGTTGCCATGAGTGCGCACTGTCACAAGTCAGTACCTGTCCTGGTATGACCTTAGATGTTGCTAGGACGTAAAACAACAACAAACAAACGTATGCCAGGAGCGGTCGGGTGGGTTTTGTTTTGTTTTTTGTTTGTTAGGGTTTTACGTCCTAGCAACATCTATGGTCATATCAGGATGGTACCGACTTGTGAAATTGCACACTCATGGCGAATTTATAGTGCTGCCACACTGGGAAATAAGGCCGCTGGCACCATGGCCTGATATCCTACTCAGTCACATTATCCTAATACTGAGCTTACCAGTCCTTGTCCTATACTATTAATGCCGAGCGCCAGACTAGGAAGTGACAAGTGATAAGTCATTTGTTTGATTCGATCGGAAACCGAACTCCCGATCTTCCGCACGCGACGCCCGCGCTCTACGGATTCGGTCACCGCGCCCGGCGGGTGGGTCTGGTGGTGTGTGGCATTGTCAATGTGCGGCTAGTTGTGTACACTGGTAAGCAACTGGTGGGAAAATGGGGGGCGTAGTCACGGAAAACTGGGCCTCGTAAATGACGAGAAAAGAAACTCGTCTATAAACTTCAACAACTTCAACAACTAGCTACTCTCCCTCAACACAAGTGTGTGTGTGGGGGGGGGGGGGGCGAATGAGTGGAGCGTCTGTCTTTCGGTTCGGGAAGTCATGGCATTCGAACCGATGGGTTCTAATCCCCGCCCAGTCAAGCCAATGACTTATATAAGTTATACTTATCGCTACCTAGCCTGGTGTTTGGCATTACTAAGATAGGGCAAGGAGCTGTGGATTAAGGAAGAAATTTGCGATTGAAATTTCCCTTGCTTAATCACCGGATGCGGTGGCCGATTCGGTAGACCACAGGCTTCCCGTGCAGAAGGTCGGGAGTTCGAATCCTGGTCGAGTCCACCCAATGACTTACAAAACTTACACTTGTCGCTACCGATCGTGGCGCTTGTCATTACTAATACTAGGATGTGGCAATGTGCAGTGGAATGGGGATAAGGCAGTTGTCTGCAGTTGAAATTTGACCTCAAGTAAAGCTTCCATAGTCTGATGAAAACATCAAATTTTCAAAACCAAAACAATGATCTATATTTGAAGAGTTCAGGAAGAGAACCAAGTAAACGCCAATCCCAAAATGGAGATAAACATTGGAATCAAACTTTCAAAAAGTTAATTTGTTTATATTCCTACTTTTTTGTTCATTGCTCCATAACTATGGGGTCATATGAAAAGTGGAATTAGTGAGAATTTAAATTATTTCAGGAAACAATGTTTTAATTATACTACATTTTCGGATTGGCCTTTACGTGGTTTTGCGCCTGAACTCTTCATTTGATTCTACATATCCAACTTAGATATTGGTGCACTTATTAAACATTTGTCCCTACATAGAATGGAACACCGAGCCAATTTAATAGCACCTCTTACTGCAAAAGCTTATGGTGTAAGAATTGTGCCATCCTTGCCAAAATTAATTTTGTGCATTTGCACTTCAAATATCTCAAAAGCAAGGCATTTAAAATAAAAGTTACTTCAAGGTTGATTATAACGATCAACCTAATACATTTATCTCAGAAAATTGCAGAAACTCAAAACCATCGGACTATGCAAGTCACTTTAATCAACAACAAAGAAAGAAGAAACAAAAATTCAGCCCTACCTAGCAGTAGCAGCCCTTTGTTGGAGACCTGTGAAAGTGAAAGCGCCTGCTTGCTGCTTAACTCGGCCACACCTGGCCACTCATCCCGTCTGTGACCTCGCCTACAATTAGCCCAGATCCTGCCCTCACCAGACAGCTGCCATGTGCTTTGCATCAAGGCCCGTGAGTAGCACCACATGGCCGCCCAGCCGCGACCCACTCGGGGCAGCGCGGGGATCCATAGGGCCCAGACAGCTCGGCGTGCGTCATATTCACTGCGGAGCCACACCACTCGCCTCATGACTGACTGACGGCTGCCGAGCGCTGACACTTACTGAGATCATTTGACCAGACGAGATGGCCGAATGAGTTGAGCGTTCGTCACCTGTTTTTTTTATATCGAGGTATCGGAATCCATGGGTTTGTGGGTTCGAACCCTGGTCGAGTCAAACCAATGACTTAAAAATTGGTACTTGTCACTTCCTAGCCAGGTGCTCGCCATTATTAGGATAGGGCAAGGACTGGATGGTTCAGTGTCAGGATAATGTGATAATGCGAGTGGGATATCAGGTCATGGTGCTGGTGGCCTGCTCTCCCAGTGTGGCAGCAGTATAATGTCGCCTAGATAAAAGATTCACCCGGTACTTGTAGTACACGGATGAAGACCTGCCTTATATCAAAACGGTTGAAAAATCAGGCTAATGAACTGAGTCTTCATGAGAGCCTAATTTCACAATCTAAGAAGCAATATTTATTCTTTGTATATGGCTTCATATTTACCCGCTACTTTTGAGTTGGAAAATATAATAAAACATATACTTTAATGCAATTTAAAAGTGAAATCGATGGCGTTCTCTGGCCGCCATCTTGTCTTTTTGCATTCTCTCCCATTTCGCCAACTCTGTGCTGATATAAGTAACCATTTGACACTGGTGCCAGGCATTCTACTTCTTGTTCCATACTAAAGCTATTTTCACCCGTATTTAGACTACTTTGTCGTTCACCCCTGTACTGGAAGTACGGGGTGAATCTTTTATCTAAATGTCGCCATGATTACACACTGTCAGAAGTTTGGTACCCATATCTGATATGACATTAGATGTTACTAGGACATATAACCACAACAAACAAACAAGACAAACTACTGAGATCATTTCGTTCAGACAGGGCGCGTTGGCCGAATCGGTAAAAGAGCGCAGGCTTCCCGTGTGGAGGGTCGGGAGTTTGTTTCCCCGGTTGAGTCAAACCGATGACTTACAAAATTGATAGCTGTCGCTACGAGGATAGGGCAAGGATCTGTGGAATGAGAAAAACCAAATTGTTCGTGATTGAAATTTCCCTCATATGTCACATTCTGCGCAAGTTGTGCATTAATGGAATCTCGGCTTTAAAGTTGCATAGTCCGATGGTTTTGAGTTTTCTATCGTGTTTTTTTTTCAGAGAAATATATTGGGTTGATCATTATAACCTACATGGCTTTAGTGCGAAGTACCATTGATTTAAAATTACTATCTTTGGAGATATTTGAAGTGTAAATATGCTACATTAATTGTGGGATGCTTGTCAAAATGCTGACACCATAGGATTCAATAGTACCCTGTTCTATAAAAGTGACTTATTATTTATTCCCTTCTATGTGGCAACAAATGCACTCGTGTTGCGGTAGAGCGCAGGCCTCCCATGCGGGAGATCGGGAGTTTGATTCCAGGTCGAGTCAAGCCAATGACTTCCAAAATTGCTACTTGTTGCTTCCTAGCCTGGCACTCAGTATTATTATGATATGGTAAGGACGGGTGTGCTCAGTGTCAGGGTAATGTGACTGAGTGGGATATCAGGTCATGGGGCCGGTGGCCTGGTCTCCCAGTGGGGCAGCACTATAAAGTTGTCATGAGTGCGCACTGTCACAAGTCGGTACCCGTCCTGATATGACTTTAGATGTTGCCAGGATGTAAAACTCCAACAGACAACCAACCAATTTAGAGAAGGGTTTTGGTTTACAAAGTTTGATGCTTTCATCGGACTATGCAGCATTAAGAGAGTGCACAGCGGAGGAGTGTGCTGGGGATGTGTAGGGGATGTGTGCTGGGGATGTGTAGGGGATGTGTGCTGGGGATGTGTAGGGGATGTGTGCTGGGGATGTGTAGGGGATGTGTGCTGGGAATGTGTAGGGTGTGTGTGCTTGGGATGTGTGCTGGGGATGTGTAGGGGATGTGTGCTGGGGATGTGTAGGGTGTGTGTGCTTGGGATGTGTGCTGGGGATGTGTAGGGGATGTGTGCTTGGGATGTGTAGGGGATGTGTGCTGGGGATGTGTAGGGTGTGTGCTTGGGATGTGTGCTGGGGATGTGTGCTGGGGATGTGTGCTGGGGATGTGTGCCGGGGATGTGTGGGGTGTGTGTGCTTGGGATGTGTGATTGGGATGTGTGCTGGGGATGTGTAGGGGATGTGTGATGGGGATGTGAGGGTGTGTGATGGGATGTGTGCTGGGGATGTGTAGGGGATGTGTGCTTGCCATCTGTGCTGGGGATGTGTAGGGGATGTGTGCTGGGGATGTGTGCTGGGGGTGTGTGCTGGGGATGTGTAGGTGATGTGTGCTTGGGATGTGTGCTGTGGATGTGTAGGGGATGTGTAGGGGATGCGTGCTGGGGATGTGTAGGGGATGTGTGCTTGGGATGTGTGCTGTGGATGTGTAGGGGATGTGTAGGGGATGCGTGCTGGGGATGTGTAGGGGATGTGTGCTTGGGATGGTTGCTGTGTGGTGTGTAGGGGATGCGTGCTGGGGATGTGTAGGGGATGTGTGCTTGGGATGTGTGCTGTGGATGTGTAGGGGATGTGTAGGGGATGCGTGCTGGGGATGTGTTGGGGATGTGTAGGGGATGTGTGCTTGGGATGTGTGCTGTGGATGTGTAGGGGATGTGTAGGGGATGCGTGCTGGGGATGTGTAGGGGATGTGTGCTGGGGATGCGTGCTGGGGATGCGTGCTGGGGATGTGTGCTGGGGATGTGTGCTGGGGATGTGTAGGGGGGTGGGGGAGGGATGTCTCGGTGTGTGTTGTATTGGATGGGTGTACCTTAGGAATGTAGACAATGCTACTGAAAAAGGGTCCGCCTTCCCCCAAACACCCACTCGCCTCAAATCTATTGGCATAACAAAGTACTGGGTCAATAGTAGTTCTAAGCACCAGCATAGTACCTTGGGGGAGTGGCGTGGAGGGGGTGGGTGGGCGTGTGTCCGTGTGTGTGTGCTTCAGGGTGGGGGTGGAGGGGGCGTGTGCTTGCATATGTGCAAATATATTTACAAATGCCAAGGTGGTTTTGGTGATATTTTTGTTTGTTTTGCAATGCTAATAAAATTCATTGCAATGCACAACTGAACTGGCCACACAAATGGCGTTTTAGTTTGCTAGCTAGTTTCTTGTTTAACTACAAAAGGAGTTAATAAACAAACAAAACATGTTTTCATTAATGTCTTCTAACCGCTATGTTGGTTTACGCCAGACCTACACCATTTGATAGTAAAGTCACTTAAAAGTAAATATTCTATTCCATATGCTGGTTTGCACCAATAGGTCTTGGTGTGGGGGAGACCCTATTTTTGTTATTGAAAAAGAAGTAATATTTGATTAAGCAAAGGCAATTTAATTGTCTATAATTGGTCTTCCTCCATTCGCCACTCCCTGCAAGGGTACACTTGGATCATATTATCAGGGTAATACACTTGGTTTTAAAAAAGTGAGAGAGAAAGAAAATCAGCATTATTAAAATAATTAGTTTAACACATGTGTGTATGAGGACCGAAATCGAGGTAACTATCTATGTATGCTACACTTATTCTAGATAAAAGATTCACCTGGTACTTGTAGTACATGGGTCAACGACAACGTAGTGTAAATACGGGCAAAAATAGCTTTAGTATGGAACAGGAAGTAGAATGCCTGCCTCCAGTATCAAATGGATACTTATATAGACACAGAGTTGGTGAAATGGGAGAGAATGCAAAAAGACAAGATGGTGGCCATAGAACGCCATCGATTTCACTTTTAAATCTTATTAAACTAGATATTTTATTATATTTTTCAACTCAAAGGTAGCGGGAAATATGAAGATATATACAAAGAATGAATGTTGCTTCTTAGATTGTGAAATTAGGCTCTCAAATCATTTCCCCGCTTTTTCGACCGTTTTTATATAGGGCTGGTATTCACATGTGTACTGTGAGTACCGGGTGAATCCTTTATCTACACTTATCCTAGCTAGTGTGTATGACGATTTGTTTATCAAAACATGTAGTCGGGTAGATATATGAAAAATGATCACTCTACCCCAAAACTATTGCTAGAAAAGGTTTCTCTAATAATAGTGATACCACTATGTGGCCCTACAAAAATAATACATTAAAAGTACAGAATATTACATTTATTCTTATTAATTTACTAAATCAAAATTTCATAAATGGATTATTTTGGTTTCTGCCATCTTTATCTTTTGTAAATAAATATATTAGGTTGATCATAATAATTGGCGTTACTTAGTTAGGATTCCCTTCTATTTTAAAACAAATATTTGAAGTGAAAGAATGTTTAAAAAAAGAGAATGTTGGTGTGCACACCAAATTGCTGCTGGACGTATATGCTTTATTTATCCATTTCTGAGAATAGAGCAGCACCAAACTCCAATTAACATTTAGTGAGTACGCCCATAACTAAGCTGGATATGTAGGATCAAATATCGATAAGTGTTTTAATTTCGAAAATGTTATGATTTCATCAATTTATTCAGCTTTAAGAGTGCAAAGAAAAAAAGATTGCGAATACACACTGACGCTTTATATTTGTCCCGCCATCTAGTTACAAAAAACGAAGAGAATATGATGTAGAAGCATTGTTGGAGGCACTCTCTAGGTCCAGGCCTCCTACTAGAAACCTTGACATTCAACTGTCGGAATCTGTCAGCAGAAACATTTGTGCACCTAACCAGAGCCTGTGTACCAGGGCCGCGTTCAGGGTCCGTTTTGGAGGCTCCGCGGAGACGTCTCAGCGATGCTTTTTGGCCTAATACCGTTCAGAGTGTGTCTTGGCGACGTCTCGGAGACGCCTCTCTTTTCAGACTGGAGATGAAAAGCGCCTCGAAAATGGCAGCTGCATTCAGTGCTTTCAGCCAATCACAGCACAGCTTTACCATTGCAAATGGCCACCGCCTAAGGGGGTGGCCATTTTCGAGGCGACAAACTGCTTGTGCAGTTCAGACTAGCACGACGTCAGTGCCGTCTCTGAGGCGCCTCCGAGATGGACCGTGAACCCGGCCCAGCTGTGCACCACCACGTGTACAGACTACTGACAAAACCACTCCACAATAGTAGGCCTAGAGTATCATGGGTAATAAAACTACCACGAGAACTAGTCGTACTCACTACTAGTAGTAGTAGCGGCGGTGAGGTGGGAACCTCAAAATGCACCAGCTTGAAGTTGCATGGTCCGATGGTTTAGAGTTTCTGTCATTTTCTGAGATAAATAGATTAGATTGATTGCTATAGACCACCTTACTTTAGTTTGAAGTAAACTTTTATTTTAGATGGTTAAGTTTGGAGATATTTGAAGTATCATTAATTTGGGCAAGCACGCCAAAACTCTCACACCATAAGTGTCTGCAGTAACAAGTTCTGTTAAATTGCATCAGTATTCCCTTCAATGTGATGACAATTGTTTAATAAGTGCACCAGTATCTAAGTTAGATGTGTATGCTATACATATCTAACTTCAAATCTAGATAATTGTGTTGGTTTTGAAAATTTGATATTTTCATCGGACTATGCTATTTTATACTAACAAAGTACAGTAAAACCTCGCTAAATCGACCGACCTCGGGACCGACTTTAAGTGGTCTATTTAGGGAGGTGGTCGGTTTAGAGAGTTAGAATATCCTTATAATGGTATTGTTGGGACCCAAATAAAGCGATCGATTTAGGGGAGTGACCGATTTGCGGAGGGGTCGGTTATGGAGGTTTTACTGTATATGTTTATCCACATAGACTATGTGGGCCTCTCCATCAGAAGGGCGTAGGTAATCACTACCTCGTTGTCTATTGTAGGGCGACCTAAATACTTGTGAGCACGGCACAGATATTTGTGATGTAAAAACCACTCGTGTAAGAGCTTCGATCACCCCATATTAAATGGGATAAAGTCATATAGACTGGTCGCGGTGGCCGAATCGGTAAAGAGCAGACTTCCCGTGCGGAAGATCAGGAGTTTGAAACCCGGACAATCGGACACACCCGGACAAACGAATGGACAACCAATGACTTCTCAAATTGATACCTGTCACTACATAGCCTGGTGGTTGGCATTACTAGGATAGGACTGGTTAGTTTACTATCAGAACAGTGTTGTCTGTGGCGGAGTGGTCAGAATGTCTGGCCTTTGTCTGGGTCGGACTCCTAATCTGAAGGTCGGTGGTTCGATTCCCTGTTCCTCCACCTCTGCCAATTTGGATTTCCACCGCTCTGTATAACTTACAGCGTCATCAAAGGCCAGTTGCTCTCATACCATGTCTATGTGGTGTGGGAGGTTAAAAATCACTTGGGTCGGTAAAAGTGCTTATGCTTTCTATCGACAAACTGTCTAATGGTGAAAACAAGTCTAGTCAGACTTATCCATAATAGGCAGTATAAATCTTCAAGAAAAAAAACTATTTGACTGAGTGGGAAATTGGTTCATGGTGCTAGTGACCTGGTCTCCCAGTGAGGCATCACTATAAAGTCGCCATGATGGTGCACTGTCACAAGTGGAGTCCCATCCTGAGATGATCTTAGATGTTACCATGATGTAAACCCCCAACAACAAAAGCACACTTTATCACCCTATTTGGTGTATGGCTCAAAGATCAGCATTTAGGCAATGAGCAAGAAAAAACTACTAAACCAATGCCACCTTTTGAAAAAAATACAAGAATAACAATGCGGTTATACATGCATAGTGTAGTATAAGTTTGTTGGGGTTTTTTAATTCATAGTTTTCTTCTCTTTCTTCTCTTTTTTTTGCGTGGGAGGGGAAGACCCTTTATTCTAAAAGGCACAGTATTGTAGAGATTGATAACATTAACAATGTAGCAACTATACAATTGGGGTTCATTTTACTTTGTTGAATTATTGTCGTCAGGTATATTGTCGCCGGTAAAGTGGCTACAACCAAAGCATACCAACTTTTCTTTGTCTTTTTGTTTTGTTTTGTTTAATAAAACGAGTTATTGGCCCCGCCCTTGTAACACTAGTGAAGCCTCTTATTTTGTCGGCATTACGAACGAGCAGTATCCCCGGGATTTGGCATGTATACAAGCGTGGCCAACTCAGAGCCATTGTTACGAGCCCTGACAGACACTGTGCAGGTGCTCGGCACTGTGTCAGGCACACTCCACCCGGGGCTCCTGTCAGGTCAGCAGTAATCAGCTTTTAAGGGAGAAATCTCAACATGTTTCCACCAGCTTGACCGGAGAAAGCTTTCATTCACGCAATCTCTTTTTATTTTCATAATATTAGTATAGAAAATAGTTGTTTATTAATTATGTATATTACATGTATAATTGTGACGTATACATGTATCACATATATGTATATATACATATATATATATTGCATATATATATGTATATTAAATATACAGTAAAACCTCTCTAAATCGACCGATCATGGGACCGACTTTAAGTGGTCCATTTAGGGAGGTGGTCGGTTTAAAGAGTTAGAATATCCTTACAATGGTATTTTTGGGACCCAAATAAAGCGATCGATACAGGGGAGTGGTCGATCTGTGGAGGGGTCGGTATAGAGAGGTTTTACTGTATATGTATATTCCATATGCGTATGTATGTATATTAATATTAGTATTTTAATGTTTGGCCATATGAAATCAAACGGACTATTAAATTTAGTTTCAATACTCATTCCATTGTCCAAAGCCGCACGCCGACAGAAACAGGGACACCATATACTTTAAACATTTTTATTTGAATAAAATACTTAGAGAATAAACAGAAAATGACGCACAACATGGTTTTTATCCATGTACAGGCTTACATAAGTGGGTATCAAGTAACACCACTCTGGGACAGTCACGTGGTACAGGACGACTGGGTAAAACTAGAACTAGTAGAAGGCAAATATTGATGTTGGTTCTGACAGTAGGTTCCCAATTCAAGAGGGTTCAGGCGGTTATATGATATATGCATACATACGCGTACTCACGTGTATAAATACCTACATAACATACATGCTTTTGCACTTCATAAGTACTTACAGATGGCATACAAATGCCTACATCCATACTTGTTATATATGCATGTATCCATTTGGTTTGGTTTGGTTTGGTTTGTTGTTACTAAATGTTAGAGTTTTAGGTCCTGGCAACATCTAAGGTAATCATATCAGGACGGGTACTGACTTGTTGGTTGGTTGGTTGTTAGAGTTTTAGGTCCTGGCAACATCTAAGGTCATCATATCAGGACGGGTACTGACTTGTTGGTTGGTTGTTAGAGTGTTAGGTCCTGGCAACATCTAAGGTCATCATATCAGGACGGGTATGCTTGTTGGTTGTTAGAGTGTTAGGTCCTGGCAACATCTAAGGTCATCATATCAGGACGGGTACTGACTTGTTGGTTGGTTGGTTGGAGTTTTAGGTCCTGGCAACATCTAAGGTCATCATATCAGGAGGGTACTGAATTGTTGGTTGGTTGGTTGTTAGAGTTTTAGGTCCTGGCAACATCTAAGGTCATCATATCAGGACGGGTACTGATTGTTGGTTGGTTGGTTGGTTGTTAGAGTTTTAGGTCCTGGCAACATCTAAGGTCATCATATCAGGACGGGTACTGAATTGTTGGTTGGTTGTTAGAGTTTTAGGTCCTGGCAACATCTAAGGTCATCATATCAGGACCGGTACTGACTTGTTGGTTGGTTGTTAGAGTGTTAGGTCCTGGCAACATCTAAGGTCATCATATCAGGACGGGTACTGAATTGTTGGTTGGTTGTTAGAGTTTTAGGTCCTGGCAACATCTAAAGTCATCATATCAGGACCGGTACTGACTTGTTGGTTGGTTGTTAGAGTCTTAGGTCCTGGCAACATCTAAGGTCATCATATCAGGACGGGTACTGAATTGTTGGTTGGTTGGTTGTTAGAGTTTTAGGTCCTGGCAACATCTAAGGTCATCATATCAGGACGGGTACTGACTTGTTGGTTGGTTGGTTGTTAGAGTTTTAGGTCCTGGCAACATCTAAGGTCATCATATCAGGACGGGTACTGAATTGTTGGTTGGTTGGTTGTTAGAGTTTTAGGTCCTGGCAACATGATCATATCATGATGGGTACCGACTTATGACAGTGCACACTCATGATGACTTTATTGTGCTGCCCCATTGGGAAATCAGGCTGCCAGCATCATGACCTAATATTCCACTGTCCCTGACACTGAGCTAACCAGAATGATTTTATGTATAGGTACATTCAAACATACATATATGCATACATACACAAATGCATACATGCAAACATCCCAACATGCATACCTTCGTACGTACACACATGCGAATATAGATGTATGCAGTCATAGTTTTGTGTCACTCCTGACGTGCTTTTGTTTATATGGTGTAGTTTCTTTGGTGTAGTTTTTTTTTTTTTAGTTGTTCGGGGGGAGAGGGGTGTGTCTTCGTCCACTGCATCGTTCCTCCGTGTGAATGAAACAAATAGTAAAGTCACTGCGTTGCTGGGTCTCACCTAAGGACTTGGCTAATTTATGGCCAAGCTAAGTCCTTTTCTTTAATTCTTTCCCGAGCTCTACCCCCCCGCCCCCCCCCCACCCTCCCCAGACATATCCCAGGCCCCGGAGAGGCTTAGCATCGTCGTCTGACTATCACTGTGAGCTGCTAAAGTAGAGTCCACTATCTACATGAACATTGTTGTTAATGCTAGCTGAACTACTTTTTTTTCTCTCTCTCGTGTTTTTGTTTCTGTATATAAAAGAATGTTATTCGTCTGAATGTCATTTTCGGTTTCCATAGCATTGGTCTTCTGTGTTTGTCTGGCGCAGTTATGTCTTATTTATTGTACAAATATGGGAAAATTCAATTTGAAATAAAAATGCTTTAGTTGATTTATTTATATATTAATTTATTTATATCGAAAATTAGATTCTACAGAAAAAAAGATTCATGGAGAAGCAACACGTCCCAAGCAAAGCAACTGATATTGAGGAGTTGGTTCTGGCAAAGCAACTGATATTGAGGAGTTGGTTCTGGCAAAGCAACTGATATTGAGGAGTTGGTTCTGGCAAAGCAACTGATATTGAGGAGTTGGTTCTGGCAAAGCAACTGATATTGAGGAGTTGGTTCTGGCAAAGCAACTGATATTGAGGAGTAGGTTTTACGTCCTGGCAACATCTAAGGTCATATCACGAGGGGATATTGAGGGAGACGTTGTGCTCAGTGAACACACACTGTTTCCTGTCTACGCCTCAGACTCCTCTATTGTGGACAAGAGATATGGAAATAATAGCCATTTCATAAGAAAGTGAGTAGTGGTCATGCTGCACCTACAGGATTTCCATGCGGAAGGTCGGGAGTTCGATTCCCGGCCGGGTCATACCAATGACTTACAAAATTGATACCTGTCACTACCTAGTCTGGTTCTGCGTCGATTAAAAATTCATGAGTCAGCCAAAAGTAGCCAATGCGACATCGAGTGAGGATTACTTGGTCTCGTCAACACCCAGCATGAACGCAGTTTCACTACCAGACACCTATGGCATAAACTTAGCTTACCACGCCTGTACTGAGAACGGTGTAAATACGTTACTCAGTACCAAATACATCCTCAACCCAGGTTCCACCTGGCGTCACAATTTGTGTTCACGTTGAGTTGATACCGGTTTATAGTAACACTGTCGTTACAGACTACCGATGGCTACGAAGTGGGAAAAAAGGTCCTGCCTGCTGTGTCAGCTGCTGCGGATCACCCGGAGGAGGACTGTCACTCCTTTCAGGCGTGACAGCTTTGCCATCGCCTCAGCCCGAGGCCATAATCCCTTCCGACCCAGAAGCGGAGACCGACCATTAGGTTTGGTTGCGTCGGGACGGGAAAGCCATTGAAGTGCGCGATGTTGGCTGAAGCCTCATCGCGGTAGCCCGCCTGTCACCAAGCAGATAGAGCCGATGGCTAAAAACCATGTTATGTGGTATCCCATTAAAACGGAGAGACATGTTGGCTCATGCCGCATCCCGTTTAGGCCACCCATTCGACAACGGAGAGTGAGGTTGGCTAAAGCCACAACCAGTTTAGGCAAATGTTACCACAAAGGGCGATGTTGGCTGTAGACTGTTACTACACGGAGAGGGATGCTGGCTGAAGCCACATTATATTTTGCACCCATTCGCGAATGAAGGGCGGTGATGGCTGAAGCCACATACCGTTAAGCCGCCCATTGCCGAGCGTAGCGACATGTTGGGTGTAGCCACATTACGTTGTGATGCTCGTTGGCAAATGGAGAGCGTGGTGGTTTAAAGCCACATTACGTTTAACCCGCACGTATGCGAGCGGAGACCGAGGTTGGCTAAAGCCACATCAGGTATATAATTTTGTCCTCGGTTACTTCATATAAATACTGGTCTCTACACATCATTTTGGGTTTGGCTTCCATACCGTTAGCCTATGATTTTACATTCGGCTACACGCCTGTTTTGGGAATGGGGTGAATACGTTCTCCGACACCAGTATTGCCGCCCGTGACCGAATGGAGAGCGAGGTTGCCAGAGGCCACATCACGTTAAGCCGCCTTTGCCTAACGGCGAGCGGTGATTGCTGGGGCCGTATTACTTTTAAAGCTAGTGGCAAAATGGAGAGTGATGTTGGCTGAAGCCTTATCACAAAAACTCGCCCGGGATACCGCCCAGGCCAAACCAAACAGAGAGATAGGCTGAAGCCTCATTACAGTAACCCGCCCGTGACCGAGCGGAGAGCGATTACGGTTATAACCACATCACGCTTGGTACCCCGTTAGAAATGGAGAGCGATGGTGGCTGAAGCCACATCTCATTTTTTGGGTACACTCAAACTTTCAGTTGATGATTACAGGTTTTCGGACCCGCGAGGTACTTTGGCTTTTATTAGCCATGAGTATGTTCTGTTACAAACGGTACCCGTCTGGATATGTTTATACATTCTTCCAGGACCAAAACCACCAACAAACAAACAGTTGGTTGAACACTCTGATCTTCATTGATCGGCACGGAACTGAGAGATCCTTTGGCATTTATTAGCCATGGGTATATACTGTTATAAACGGTACCCATCTGGATATGATTATAGGTTTTTTCCAAGACGAAAAACAACAACAAACAAACAGTTGGTTGAAAACTCTAATTTTCATTGATCGTTACAGATCTTTGAATATAGGGTTTGTTGGGTACGATGGGCAGTAAGCCCGAAGATCCCATTTATGATGATAACTACTCATCACCAGAGGTGGTGGCTTAAGCCTCCCTGGCACACTTGAGTTTACGGGAGGAAAGCAGGCCAGATGCTGGCTATCCAGAGATAGAGAAGCGGCTCAGAAAGCTGGAGCAAATGCTCTCAGCAAAGTCTCAAAAGGGAACAAGTAGAGGTTGCACAGCAAACTCACATGGCCACAGAAACAGGTTTTTCCAAAAAGTAAAAATAAATGTGATGTTTCCTTACATAGATGAGTCATTTATTATGGCCCAGTCACAGTTCAGCTGCTCACAGGCAGTTACTAACCAATTTATCAAACAGACCAAAAATTTGGTAAGGTTTGTTTGGAATGAACAACTATATGAATTTACATGTTTACCAACTGGTGTAGCTTGTAATTCATGATTTTTTACTAAGCTCCGAACACACAATGTGTTCGCTCATAGAGCGGGAAGGACATCTTCGTTTCCCGTTTATTGATGATTAATTGGTTTGGATGCACAGTTAAAGTAAATGATTAATTTACAACATTTACAAAACTAAATTTGCTGGAAATATTTAAGAATTTAACATAAGATAGGACTAAAGGGTTTGTGAAGGCCGAGGCCTTCATAAAGAAGTTTAGATCATATTAATGGTCTAGACTTGAGAATAGTGTATTTAGGGTTATGTAGTTTAGTCTGCATTCACAGATGCTATGTCAGAATGTTGACAGATAGTACTACAGCAATGGCTATAATTAAAGAACAAAGTTAATTTGGAATTGGGAAAGCCACATACAAATTTGTTGGCATCCCGAAATAATAACATATTATAGAATTGGTCTTAGGGCATCCAGAGCCTACCTTTGGGAAAGTTGATTTTTTCTCTTTAATTTGAGGAAAAGACAATTTATAGCATACAGCCTAAATTGGCACAGTAGCAAGGAGGGCTTTGATAGTCCCCGGTTGTGACACGCAGCCATGCTTGGAAGTTTTAGCCTTAGGAGACACAAACTGTATATATTTTTCCTACACGAAGGGGGAAAATTTGTTTTAAGCATTGATGTTTCGTGGAGAGGTGTTCACAACACCCCTTCTGACATTCCCTTTCGGAACACGTGTTTATGACAGTTTTATTTACATAAAGTTACTCAGCTGAGATTAACTTTGCATGCCTGGAGGAAAGGAACAGTTCAGTTATATTCAAATTATTTGAAAAACTGGGGTTACCATGGTTTACTTATGAAAGAAAAACTTATGAGGCCTACAATGGCACATCTTGTTAGATTTTCTAAGGACGCTTGATAAAGCTTTAGGTTGGAACCGATTAACGCTGCAAGATGTGGTTTTCGGTGATACGTCCGCGAGGAGATGGACAGATAGTTGGTAGGCACCAACTTATTCACTGGCTGTGAAATCAGTTTACAAAATGAATTCCCCAAAACCAAAGAAAATTTAATAGGTTTTGGGTTGTGTTAATGATATTCGGATTATTTAAGAAATGGTCTGGTAATAGTCTTTTAGATAAAACAGCTAGTTTTAAACTAGCAGTATTATACTGTTAGTTACTGGACACATGGGTCAATTTTGATAGCATTGTCCCTGAATGATTTAAGAATAGATCGCAAGAAAGCAATGTTTGATTGATAAAACAGATTTTTTAAATCAAACCGCACAGGGGAACAATTATCCACAGTGCGTTTAAATAGTTCCTGCATGACCGACAACTTTGTCGGGTGTCTGCCATAAGGGTATATATCTATTCAAGACAACTGTTAGTGTAGCTTACTAAAACTACACAAGGCAGGAATCAATACGGAACGATATGCGTCCCATTCAACGAGAGGCGCCATGGTCTCGAAAGCGTGATTGCTAGGGATTTACGTAAAACGAATCCTAGCACATGCAGGCTGGAAGACCACTAGATCGTTTGCAAAACATTACAACAAACGACTAGAAAAGTCAAGCGGAATCGCACAGCGATTGCTCAAAGACAAAAATACATAGGTGAGAACGTTCCATACCGCAAAACATAAACAAATGAAATGATATATCAGGATAAAATGATATTACGTAAAGTCTCCCTAGCCTGCGGCTAGCCTGAGGCTATATACCGAGGTAAAATAGATTAGTTAGACGAATCTTACCTTGGTATAGATGATGGATAACTGTTGTTTTCCCGAGGTATAAGCCTCCCCTAGACGTGGGTGAGGGCCCACCCTCCACACCCTGCCACGTCTAGTCCCTTGCTTGTACCAAGGAAACATTAGTATTTAGAATTTTAGAGATCATTTTATCCTGAATTAGTAGGTAAAGATTGCTGTACCCGGATGTCCTTACCTCTCCCTCACCCACGTTAGGGCGAGCTTATACCTCGGGAAAACAACAGTTATCCATCATCTATACCAAGGTAAGATTCGTCTAACTAATCTATATATATATATATATATATATACATATATATATGTATATGTATATGTATGTGATGTATAACGTATTATACGAGTATAAATGATTGAGGGGAAACAAATCTTATCTCTTCCTCCTGTGCTAACTCATTGGTGCAGTACCCCCCGCCCTCTTTGGGGGCGTTGTTTGAAACCGGATGCCCCCCCCCCACCTGTGCCACAGATGTCTATATATGTATATGTATATGTATATATATATATATGCTGTATTCTCGTGGGTCAACGCCCATTTGTGGGTTAGCGCCCACCCCTCACTTGGCCAATATTTCGCAAATGCTCACCCCTTAAAGCGGCATGGTCCGATGAAATATCAAGTTGTCAAAACCAAACCAATTATCTAGATTTGAGTTTACATATCTAACTTAGATACTGATGCACTTATTAAGCATTTGTTTCTGTGTAGAAGGCAATATTGAGTCAATTTAATAGAACCTGTTACTGCAGAAGTCTATGGTGTCAGAGTTTTGGCAAGCTTGCCAAAACTAATTTTCCATGTTTGCATTCTAAATATCTCAAAAGTTTACCATTTAAAATGAAAGTAACTTTGAACTAATGTAAATATATTATTTCGATCACATATAATATATTTATCTCAGAAAAAATACAGAAATTCAAAACCATCGGACTTTAAACGCCCAAGTGTGGGTACACGCCCACCCTCCACTTCAGTGATTTACCAATTTAATATACACCACATAGGATATATGCAGGAGAGAAGGGTGCAAGTCGCTCCCCCTACAGCTAGTCGTCACCAGCATTGTACAGATGGCGAGGTGACATGGAGTGTCTGTGTCGAACTGCAAGAGCCTGATGATTTGTGTGTGTGTTGGGGGGGGAGGTATTGATGCTGGTTGCCGTCGGGTCAGGTGAGTGGGAGTGTGTGTGGTTGTGGTGGTTTGTTTGTTTGTTGTTGTTTTACGTCCTAGCAACATCTAAGGTCATATCAGGACGGGTACCGACTTGTGACAGTGCGCACTCATGGCGACTTTATAGTGCTGCCCCACTGGAAGACCAGGCCACCAGCATCATGACCTGATATCCCACTCAGTCACATTATCCTGACATTGAGCCAACCAGACCTTGCCCTATCCTAATATGCCGAGTGCCAGGCTAGGAAGCAACAAGTATCAATTTTTAAGTCATTGGTTTGACTCGACCAGGGTTCGAACCCACGACCCCACGATCTACCAACACGGGAGACGGACGCTCTAACTCATTCGGCCATCCCGACTGGTGGTGGTGGTGGTGGTGGGTGGGGGCTAACTGTCTAACCTGTAACGGGTGCAGTCGGCGCCCCCTATACTGACTGGGGTTCGTCTGTCCGCTGCCGGCCCTATGGTGTCATTTATCTGCATTGTCGACCTAAACGGTCTGTTTTGAATTCTCGGGTTAATCCGCCGCGTCCCGCCCACGCACGATCACGTGATGCTGTCGCCGAAAGGGCGTGTCCTGACCTCTGACCTGGGGTAGGAGCTGGCGTTGCTGGCATCTGACGGGCCTGACGTGTGTGACGTCAGGGCCGTACCCTACGTATGTGACGTACTTAAGGTTCGGGTCACGTGGTTTAGGCAAGTACTCGTTGTGCAGTGACGAAATCGTCATTCATTGTATATTAAAGTTGGATAATCCTATGAGATTTGAAAGTATAATATTTAATGTATGTATATATTCAAAGTTGCATAGTCCGATTGTTTTGAGTTTCAGTCATTTTCTGAGATAAATATTATAGGTTGATGGTTATTATCCACATTGTTCGTGATGCTCAGCAACACGGGTAATTTGGCATTCGATCGCCGCCAGAGCATCTTAGCCTTAAGGTTTAATACTTGTGCTGCCACCTATCTACTTACGGTGGTACTCCTTTCTGACTTCTGTGTCAGCGCCGTCTGGTTATTCGTACTTTGATACGTAAATACTTCGAGATGCTAACTCTGTCTTACTGACCTGCCATCTGCGGTTGACAGCTCGAACTAACGGCCCAAGCGCCTATATAAGGACCATCTCAGCAGCAGAGAGTTCACTTCGACACGGCCACAGGAGGACACTAGCTGGCTTTCAACTGCCATCCCACCCACCCCTGCTAAAAGACTATATAGGGCATAGGGTTAAAGCTTATTGACCTCTTTGTGCATAACTCATTGGCTTATCTCACTGTGCTTATTCTGTTGAACTTAATATGTGCTTACTAAAATTGACATGTGCTTACTACTGACTCATTATCGAAAAAGAAGAAATAAATCCAACTTTAACTCATATGCGGTGTCGGTGTCAAATTGTGCATGTTGGCCCGAGGCTAACATGGGTAATTTGCTCACGAGGCTGGTCTATTTTTAGTTTTCCTTGCTTGCCTCGCTCTACCTGTCGTCAATCTGAACCTGGCGCTCCTACAGTGCACTTCACTTTTCCCACCCTCCCACCCACTGACTGGGGGGGGGGGGGGGGGGTGAGCGCTGATCTTCACTTACTTGATCTACTGACGAACTGATATCTGGTAGCGCAGTCCAGTCAGCGCTTGATTCTGGCCACAGTCGCCCATGATGCTATTTGTTCGACCTCCATTGGTCCCTGACTTGTTTTATTAAATTCTACTGAAATCAATCTCTCCTCTATGTCCTTCTTTCCGTTTCCTTTCCGCAGCCGAGTGGGCGAATTACTTTAGTTTGGAGTAACTTTGATGGAGAATGGCTCCATTTGGAGTTATTTGAAGTGCAAATATGCAGCGTTAATTTTGGCGTGCTTGTTAAAACCCTGACCGCATAGCTGTTAGCAGTAACAGATTGTGTACCCTTCAATGTAACAACAAATACTTAATAAGTGCATCAATATATAAATTAGATATGTAGGATCTAACCTAGATAATTGTTTTGGCTTTAAAAATGTTATGCTTTCATCGGACTATGCAGCTTTGAACCTAATTTAGAAGATTTCCACCACCAACGAGCAACTATCCCTCTTTATTGTATTGGAAAGAACTCATGTTATGAGAATACAGGGAGTGGGATTTTCAGGAACTAATGCATTGAATAGTGCCAAAAACCCACAGAGGCTAGCAAGAAATCTATAGAAAAATAGACTAGAACTGCCCAATTTAATAGCACTACCGTACATGTCCCAATAGAAGCATGCTACCCAATAGAAGCACACACCCCCATTTCAAGATTGAAAGCACACACAAATTTATGATCATATTCACACTGAAATCACATAAATCAAGTTTAGATTTGTACCTAGATTAATACTTATTTTAGTTTATTTTTATTGTCTTACTCATGTTTTCATATTGTTTTATGGTTCATCATAAGATTGGTGAGAATGGGCATGGTCCAGCACACATCGTGTACAAGCCTCTGAAGCAAGTCTATTATTGACAAAATTGACAATTTCCTCATTTAGGCATAGACAATTTTTTTAAATGGATAATTTTCTATTTAGATCTAGATATGGTTAAATACGCTACCTTAATTACTACTTTTATATTTCTGGTAAAGAAACCAAGGCAAAATAACACACTGACGATCATTTGCTTATTTTATCAAATTAAAAGTATTCAAACAAAATTAACTGGTAATTCTATACAAACTAAGGAATTTCTTCTAAAATTGATATGCAACCCTAGTTTCTGCGTAAGAGAAATTCCCCACGTAAAAGGTCTATTGCAAAATACCAGACTGTGGGTTGCGTGTTTTCATTTAGGGCAAAGAGAGGTGATAAGAAAAGAAAAAGAAAGAAATACCAGATATATTTCCTCCATATTTCACCTGACGATGAATGTGTGACTGATATAGGTTATTTGTTATAACTCCGATCAAAGTGTGAACGTGGGGTGTGGAATGTTGCTGTTGCTATATCACATTGCGAGCCCCACCCACACATAACCCTCCCTCATCAGTCACACCCACACATTTTATCTTGAAGATTGATACTGCCTATTATGGATAAGTCTGAATAGACTTGTTTTCACCATTAAACAGTTTGTAGATAGAAAGCCTGAGCCTACACTTTTACCAACCCAAGCGATTTTTAACCTCCCACACCACATAGACATGGTTTGAGAGCAACCAGCCTTTGATGATGCTGTAAGTTATACACAGCGGTGGAAATCCAAATTGCAGAGGTGGGGGGCACATCGAACCACAAACCTTCAGATTAGGAGTCTGACCTAGAAAAAAGTCAGACACTCTAACCACTCCGCCACAGATTACAACAGAGAACATACCCCATTGTGAACATTCTTCTTCGTTATGGTGATGGAGGAGGCACATGCATTTATTTGTACCTGTATTTTCGCACTCCTCGTATTTTGAGATTCGTGAGATCTTGTGATATATTCCTTTTATTAAATTCCGATATAGCGTTAATAAAACATTCTCTCACGTGATGCCCATAGACTGCCTTCTAAATAGAAACCCCGTCATGCTATATGACCCTAGATGTTGCTATGACGTAAAGCAATAACAAACATATAAATAGAAACCATATACACTAATAGTGAGTAATACAGTAAAACCTCTCTAACCGACCACCCCCACAGATCGACCACTCCCCTATAGATATTGATCACTTTATTCGGGTCCCAAACTATTGCCCATACAATACCATTGTAACAATTTAAAAAACTCCATAAATCGACCACCTCCCTAAATGGACCATTTAAAGTCAATCACAGGGTCGGTCGATCTAGACAGGTTTTATTGTGTGTGTGTGTACATGCATCTCTCTCTCTATATATATTTATATATATATATATATATATATATATATATATATAGAAAGAGAGAGAGAGAGAGAGAGAGAGAGATCAACCAGGGTTAATAAATGTCCAATAAAAAGATTTAGCTGATGTTGGGGGGTTAAACTTTGATTGTGTTAACTCAGTGGGATTTGATTCACAAGGTATGGTGATGGATTAAATAGGTAATTCAACAGTGACTGTGTTTCTAACAGCTTCGAAATTCGACTTCCGGTGTATCAGAAATGTTCAAACCTCGTGTAAAGTGAGACGCGCGCAGACCCGCGAGTCGACGTCGCTCCACCATGTTATACCCCTGTCACACTACGACGTAACGAGCCAACGTGAGCCTAACATGGTCATTTTTCGTCATTACGTTGACGTACGTTGGGTTACATTATGATGACGTCAGAATGACGTCAGAATGACGTCACATTACATCATGTTACGTTGAGTTATGTCAAGGTTTTGGACATGTTCAAAACTTTCGACGTAGCTCGAACGTAAGGGTTTACGTTCGCCATACGTTCTGTACACGTTCAGTGAACGTCAATGACGTTAAATGGACGTTATTCCAATGCTGCTCACTACGTTCAACTATGTTCCACTACGTTGACCCACATTAAACCGAGTGCAAATGGCCACGTGGCGTAATGGGAACGTCAGTAGAACATCAGGAGAACGTCAGGAGAACGTGCATTCAACATACGTTCAACGTCTCATGACATATGTAACGTCACATAACGTTCTTCTGGCGATGAAATAACGTTCACTACGCTTTACCGACGTTACGCTCTCGTCCACTACGCTGCATCCATGTTCAACTTGTGCCCAAATTTGTATACTACGCCGAGAAGTTCAACGTTCTTCACGTTCTCCCTATGCTGACGTCATTACATCGTAGTGTGACAGGGCCATAAGTCAATGGGCATACGGGATATCCATCTGAACAATGCCCAATGTTCCACACATGCAACTGTCTGCTGGCACCCCCAGTACCGTGACCCGACGAGTAGGTGCCGGCTGAGGTGCGGGGGCGGTGGTTTTAGGGGGGCGGGGAGATTGGGGGGGGGGGGAGGAATGGGGCTGTAGAGGTGCAGTGTAGAGGGGTGCAGTGGGGCTGGGGTGAAGTTGAGGTTTATCAATAAGTTTTCATTTGTCTAGACTGCATTCAATCTGGCCTGTCCCTCTCCCTTTCCCTCCCCCTTCCCCTCTCCCCTTACCTCTCTCTCTCCATCTCCCTCTCCATCTCCCTCTCCCTCACCATTTTCCCTTTCGTTCCATATTCCCTTTCTCTTTCCTATTCTCTTTCCTGTTCTATCTTTCTCTCCTTTCTCTTGCTCTTTCTCTGCCTTCCTCTTGCGTTCCGTCTCTTGTCCTCTTTCTCTGTATTTGTCACTATCTTTCTCTTTTTTCTTTTACTCTTTCTCTCTTACTCTCTTACTGTCTTTCTCCCTTTCTCGTTCTCTCTTTCTTTATCTTTCTCTTTTCTTTGGAGTCGCATTTAAATGAATATGTTTGCTTAAAAAAAAGTATGGCGTGGGAGTTGGGCAATATTCCGAGTTCCTGTATTCTAAGATATTTAACACGTGTCTAACCAGGCAGGATGGCCGAATGAGTTAGAGCGTCCGTCTCCGGTGTTGGTAGATCATGGGATCGTGGGTTCAAATCTTGGTCGAGTCAAACCGATGACTTAAAAATTGATACTTGTCACTTCCTAGCCAGGCGCTCGGCATTATTAGGATAGGGCAAGGAGAAGTGGAATGAGGAAGACCAATCGGCCGCGATTGAAATTTCCCCTGCTTAAACAACTAATGTGCCAACAAAAACTCTAAGTATAAGTTGGAAATATAGAATTAAATCTACGTAAGTGTTTGGCTTTCGAAATTCATCGAACTATGGAGCTTTAAGCTCACTTTATGAATCTGTGTCTTTTTTTCTCCTGGTGACCAAACTTAGTTTGATTGCTAAGTTGAGTTGTAATAAAATGATGCTAACCCCTATTCTACATTAAATAAAATCAACACTTCCTGTATACATGTCTAACAGTGTATAGTGATGCAGTGCGCATCACACCAACCATAGCATGGCTGGGGGACTGACTCGTTGTAATAGTAGTTGGGTCGACACCGACTTGGGTATCTCGTAAGTGACAAACTAATGGTGCTGTCACATTACGATGCTTCAAACTTTTCGGCGTTAGCGCAACGTATTGGTAGCGTGTTTTGGCGCGCCGTCCTGATATGACCTTAGATGTAGCTAGGATGTAAAGCAACAACGAAGAAACAAAGCAACAGTTTGGCGCAACGTATGGGAATGACCCTCATGCACGCGCGGCATGTGCCTAGCGTTCGCATAATGTTATTCCAGCGCCTCCGACGTGCTCCTAACATCGCCATAATGTTGGCACTCGTGCGGTGTCGCGCGTCGAAAGTTTTGCGCAAGCACAAAACTTCGCCGATTCACTGACGCACAGTGCCGACCATGGCTGACCATCCATTAACGCGCGCCTAATGCTTCCTGATGTATCCCAACATTCTGCCAAAAAATCACACACGTCGATGCGTGTTGGCGAGAAACGTCATAATGTGACAGCACCATAAGCAAGCTACGTGACGTTCGGTGGGAAGGGGTGGTGAGTTGTTTTCTAGCCAAGCAATTTCCATTGAAAGTACAGCTGCCATCAAAGCGATGCGCTCTGGCTGCTTATCTATAGTCAATAAGTGACTGGGGTGGGGGGTCCTATGTAGCTATGATTTAAATATATGCATGGAGGTGTGTTTGTGTATTCTGCAAAGTCAGGAGTGGCGGATTGGTTAAACAGCTGGATACCAATAGCGATAGATATTTTCAAGTACAGTTATACCTCGGTTAGCGCTCTGGATAGCCCTACATTCCTAAAACATGCAGCGCTAATCGAATCAGTGTTATACACTATACGGGGTTAGTATAACATTGCACTGTTTTACAGAAATAGATGTGCCCCTTTCTTCAATGTTCCAATCAATACATGATAATAACCCAAATGTAGAAAAATACAGAATTAATGTATTGAATAATACTGCGCCACCCAGAGGGGAGCATGTATATATATATATACAGATGAACCTTGATCCAAAGGAGTAACAGGGGGGAGCAGTTGTCCGTTAAAGCCGTTTGTCCATTGCAGCGACGAAATTTAAGAACCTGTACCACAAGGCAGTGGTTTACAACTCTGCAAGGCAGGGGCATCAAACTCCCTGAGATATTGCTATACCTGCAATACCTGCATAGGATACAGCTATAATAATAGGCTTTGGACCTGTTAGCTGCTCTTAATTAATAGAAATCGAGACAGTTCTTCAGATGTGGTGGATTGTAGCAATTGTCACTGCCTCCAAGATATACGTAATGCTTGACCAGTATGCATCCAAAGAAACAATTCCTACAAATTCACATATTCACTGTAGCGGATTGTGTCCGTTGGATCCGGAATCCGTTGGATCGGTGTCCATTGGACCGAGGTTCATCTGTACATATATGTGTGTGTACACATAAACAATGCTCATAGGCATAGAGTGGGGAAATAAATTCACCAGAATCCAGACACTAGAAGCAGTTGTTTCTGTGGAATTGATTTAAACTGGTCCCAGTGCCTTCTCCCATGTTTTAATAAAGTACCAGCTGGGTAATAAAGTACTTCTGAAACTGGTCTTACTTCTAGTCTGAAACATGAGAGAATTAGGCAATGGGACCAGTTTATATCAATTCGGCTTAAAATATACATATATTAATCACCAATGTGGGGGGGGGGGTCAGTCCTAAGCATTGCTTATTCATAATCATATTATTATTTACAATTAAAATTCTGGGCTAAGTGACCAGCCGGCGGTGATCAGTTGGCAGCCTGCTGACCAGCACAGACTGTCCCCACCTTACTGCACCCCAACTGCTCACCAGGCTGCTCCAACAGCACCAAGATCATTCTAGAACCACATGCAACACAACCACAGCAATAGCTATGTTCACATAATATCCGCACAATTCGTCGTATTATACACGAGGTAATGTTGTGAAGGGGGTATACAGTACAACCCCATTAAACCAAGCTCGGTTAAACCAAATGATCGGTTAATCCACACTTTTTTCGGCGGCCCGGCAAAATACTACCATTTATCATATAAAAAAGTTGGTTAAACCAAAGTCGGTTAATCCAAAGTATCAGTTAATCCAAACAAAATTGTCTGGCCCCAGGCCACTTCCGGTATGGTTAAACCAAACTTTCATATGGTTATAAGGTCATTTGAGACTTTTTTATATGATAAATGGTAGTATTTTGTCGGGTCAACGAAAAAAGTTTGGATTAAACAATCATTTGGATTAACCGAGCTTGGTTTAACGGGGTTATACTGTATATACATTAAAGAAACAATGAAAGTGTCACAGACATTGTATATTAATTATTACATTCATAATGCACCCACGTTTTTGTCAAAGCCAAGTCAAAGTCTAAGCCAAAGCTCGGTTAAACCAATGATCGGTTAATCCAAACAAATTTCTAGGGTCCCTTCAAGTTTGGATTAACGGGGTTATACTGTACCTGTATTCATATCCAAACCACTGCACAAGTGCCGACATTTCATACATACTCATACACTTGTCGACAATTTAGATTTGATGGGCGAATGCCAACAGCCGGCTGTAGTACAGTGACCACAGTTTCTGAGGGTATCCATGACAACCGATTCCTGATGGCTTAACTCCCGACGTCGGGCCCCTGCCCCACACCTACCTACTCCCCCCGGCAACCCCCTTACACACGGGTGAATAAGGGGGTGGATGCGCTGTACTTGACCTGCGAGTAGATGGTTCTGCACAACACAACGACCCGGTTGTCCCAATGAGGCTACGATCCCGTCCACCGATATTTGTCGGCACTGATTCACTACAGAGTCCGATGGTTTTGAGTTTCGGCCATTTTTCTGAGATAAATATATTAAATTGATTGTTTTAATCTACCTTACTTTAGTTTGCAGTAACTTTGGAGATATTTGAAGCACAGAAATACCAAATTAATTGTGGCAAGCACGCCAAAACTCTGACACCATAGGCTTATGCAGTAACACTAACAGGTTAGAAACTATTCAATTGACTTAGTGTGCCCTTCTATGTGTCAAATGCTTAATAAGTGTATAAGTATCTAAGTTAAGTATGTAGAATCAACTTTAAGTGAGTGGGTTTTTTAAAAGATTTGATGCTTAATCAGACTATGCAACTTTAATTTAATTGAGCCAAAACCCGCTATATCTGAAGTTTGCCCGCATGTACCTACCGAATTTGCTTTTGTTGGGTAATTTTTACTTTTAATTAAAGCTGCTTAGTCCGATGAAGCATCAAATTTTCAAAACCAAAATAATTATATAGATTTGACTCTACATATCTAACTTAGATATTGATGCACATATTAAGCATTTATTGCCACATAGAAGGGAACACTGAGACAATTTGATAGAACCTGTTACTGTTGAAGCCTATGGTGTCAGAGTTTTGGCGTGCTTGCCAAAACTAAGTTTACATGATTGAATTTCAAATATCTCAAAACTTATCCATTTAAAATAAAAGTTACTTCAACCTGAAATAAGGTAGATTATAACAATCAATTTAATATATTTATCTCAGAAAAATTACCAAAACGCAAAACCATCGGACTATGCAACTTTAAAGAAACAAAAGAAGAGGACAGTTTGTAGTAAGACACACCAGATACAAGCGGCCTCCCTCGAAGCATGTTCACCGCTCGTATAGTTGCCAGGTGGGACCAGTACAGTCAATGTTACAGGGTCAAGTGGGTAGTCATTGAGAATGCCTCAGCTTACAGATGCCTATTCTGGTTGCCAAAAGACCACTTAGACACCACAACAGACATGCATTAATTGACCTCTCCTTGCTGCTTATCGGAAAGAGTAGCCTATGTGGCGGGAGTGGGTTTCCTACAAAAAATATGTCATAATGACCATATGTTTGACATCTAATAGCCGAGGATATGAAAATCATGTGCTCGAGATGCGTCGTTAAATAAAACAAGCTTGACTTTTCTCCTGCCTGGATATGTCCAGCACTGTAAGAGGAACGCCTCTCTCCAGGCTGATCCTACAGGGATCCGGATAGGGTTTACCACAGTACATCTTGTCATTGTGGTTGGTTTCAATGAACACCCCCTGATTTCCTTGTTGCAGATGCTAATCTTTAGCATGGCCACCAGACCTACACCAAGTATGGCTTCAGGCTAGCATTGGGGCAATGGGAGGGTTTCCTTCGAGCGGAAGCAGACCTTTCTTTTGGACTTATCCACTCGGAATGAGTTGGCAATGGCCTGGTCTAGGTTGAAGGCGTCTGGGGTCAAGCCGTCGGCATCAGGGTCAGTCAGGCTTCCGTGACCCTATTCAGGTATATGACCTAGAAAATTGACACACCAGAAAACACTTACACCGATTGATATCTAGCGTTATTCCAGAATGGAATAGCATTGATACATATGTGTGCATGCAAACAGTTGCTTACTAATACTATACTAGATGATCATTCGACTGAGATAGGAAAAGAACACTCTAATGGAACAACTAGGACTAGACATCATCTGATGGAACTAATGAGCATGTAAAAAAACAACTTATTTTCTTCTATCGATTTATTACAGATCAATAAGTTTAAGCTTATTTCGGTAGTGTTTCATGGGAATAAATAATATCTTTCTGTGTGAGTATTCCCCGGTCTCTAACTCTGCTAACTGAGGAGGGGCATTCGGGCTGACTGGCCTGGATATAACCACGGCTTGTGACACTATTAGTAATAGTGGCAGTTTCACTTCACAGGCATTCCGCCTAGACTACGGCCTATACAGCGCACAGGGAATAGTTAGTTTCAAAATATACTAAGTATGAAGAGTGACAGTGACACTTGGTAATATGTAGAGTAGCGATCATTGATTCGGTTATGCTATGTCACTTTTATTGCATAGTGGGTGTCAGTGGGTATGTACTGATATGATGGGGCGGGGCGACGAGGCGAGGCGACCGGTGAGGCTGGGCAGGGTTGGACGGGACTGGGCGGTGGTAGGCTGGGCTGGGCTGGGCTGGCTGGGGCTGGGCTGGGCTGGGCTGGGCTGGGCTGGGCCTTGGTGGGCTGGGCTGGGCTGGGCTGGGCTGGGCTGGGCTGGGCTGGGCTGGGCTGGGCTGGGCTGGGCTGGGCTGGGCTGGGCTGGGCTGGGCTGGGCTGGCTGGGCTGGGTGGGTGGGCTGGGCTGGGCTGGGCTGGGCTGGGCTGGGCTGGGTCTGGGCTGGGCTGGGCTGGGCTGGGCTGGGCTGGGCTGGGCTGGGCTGGGCTGGGCTGGGGCTGGGCTGGGTGGGCTGGGCTGGGCTGGGCTGGTGGGCTGGGCTGGGCTGGGCTGGGCTGGGCTGGGCTGGGCTGGGCTGGGCTGGGCTGGGCTGGGCTGGGCTGGGCTGGGCTGGACAGTGGTGTTAGGGGCGGGTGGGGGGGGGGTGAGAGCGCGGGAGGGGGAGGAGGCTAGGCGAGGTTGGGTGGGGTTAGGTGGGGCAGGGCGGTGTTAAGCAAAGTTAAGTTTCGGCGGCGGTGTTGGGTGTTGGGTGGGGTGGGGGTGGGGTGAGGGTGGGGTGAGGGTGGTGGTGGTGGTGGGGGTGGGAGCTGATGACGGCAGGGCTGGTGGCGGGGAAAGTGTGGGGGGGGGGGCGGGACAAGGTGGGGTTGAGCGGAGTTAGGCGAGGCTGGGCGGTGATGGGTGTGGCTGGGTGGGGTTAGGCTGAGCAGGGCACGGCTGAGGGAGCCTAGGCTGTGTGGGGGCGGTCGCGCTGTATACAGTGTTGCGGGGCTGGACAGTGTTGCTGTTAGGGTAGCCTGGGTGGTGCGGGACTGGGCGGGGCTGGGCGTGGCTGGGTTGGTCTGAGCTGGCTGGAGCTTTAGATTCTCAGTGGGTTTGGAATCTACGCTCAGGATTATACGTATGCACGTATTCGATTAACAGACCCGGGCGACTCGGGCCACCCAAGTTGATAGAAATTCAAAGAGAACACCGCAAGTGGAGTTGACAAAATCATGTTCCTCTTGGATGGGGTTGGCTAGGAGCGATGACTTCACATTTGTGCGTCAAAAAGTCGCTAGGGTCACCCAAATTGTTTAATCGAATACGCTGAAATGCCATTCGATTTTGACGCATGCACAGAACGCCGAGCATAGACTTTAAAACCCAGTGAGAATTTAAACCGTGACACAGGGCCTGGACCGATCGGGCGATGAAAGGTGGAGTTTGGCAGGGTTGGATAAGCTGGACTGGAATAGGCAGGGCTGAACAGGGTGGAGCTGGGAGGAGAGGGGCCTGTGCAGGGCGGGGCTGGATGGGTGGATCGGGATGGAGCGGGGCGGATCGGGGGGGGGGGGGGAGGGAAGCGGGGCGGAGCGGAGCGGTGCGGGGTGGGGCGGAGCGGGGCGGAGCGGGGCGGAGCGGAGCGGGGCGGAGCGGAGCGGGGCGGGGCGGGGCAGAGCGGGGCGGGGCGGAGCGGGGCGGAGCTGGGCGGGGCGGGGCGGGGCAGAGCGGGGCGGAGCGGAGCGGAACGTGGCGGAACGTGGCGGGGCTGAGCGGGGTGGGGCGGAGCGGGGTGGAGCAGGGCGGGGCGGAGCGGAGCGGGTCTTGGCTTCAATGTGTTGTCTGCTTGGCCCAGACCTGCTGCCTCGTTCCCACGCTGCGCATGCGCCTGAGCTGCGTGCCCGATGCGTTGCGCAACAACGCGCGCCTCAAGCACCCGGCGCGCACGCGCGTGCACGGCAGCCCGTCGGGCGAGGACACGTGTGGATGATGCTATCTGCTATTTATACGTAGACGAGATAGAAGAGAGAAAAAGTATGTGATAATAAAAGAATCGAGCGGCCCGAGGCCGGTACCCCAGCCCGCCGGAGGGCCAACGCCCCGGGCCGCCGAAGGGAGGACGTCCTGGCCCGCCGGAGGGCCGGCCCCGCCCGACATGTGCTTAACATTGACGTAATAACCCCCGACGCCCTCGCTGTATCGTCCCATTTGGGTAACGCCCACCCTAATGATGCTGACCCATGAAGGATGCCATGGTAGGGCGTACTTTAGGAATAGCGTACTACTCTTGTAGTGGAAGACCTGGTTCGTATCGTGTGTGCTGTGAGCGTACATGTGACGTATGCTAGATAGTCAGATTCAGAATGACCAATTTCTGTTTGTTAAAAGAAAGATATGAAAGTTGCATATTTAGATGAAAACATAAAATATCCAAAATCAAAATACTTAACTAGATTTGATGATGAATACCGAACTTAAATTCCAGTGTGCTTATTATATTTCAATGATCCATGATGACTGTATCACCATATTAATACAAAATATTGTGGGCCATCATCATGGATTTGCTGAGATATAGCCGTGCACCATTCGCCCCGTAAAAAAAAGAATTAAAATTTACAGAAAGAGAATAATCTCAGAGACATATCCCATCATGCATTACAATTCATTTATAACCCCTCATATATGGGCATCATATGGTGAAACTTTATTGAATAATAATTACATAGGTCAAAATCATATTTTGGTGCACCACCTTTTGGTATAAAAAATATCGTGATGATAATAATAATAATAATAATAATAATCAACCTAATATATTTATTTTAAAATAAAGGCGGACCATGAAAACGATCGGCTATTCAACTTTGATCATCAGATGGTCGGAGGATCTTGAAAAACAAGAACGGGTGTGTGTGTGTGTAAATTAAGTCTGATATAAGCGGGGCACACTGATACTCCACATATGGTCCCTAACCCCTGTACAGACCATTTCGGTCCGTGTGAGTAAGTAGAGTCAGGAATAACGAGGCCAATCTACGTCACAATCTGACACTAGATCCATTATGGCTGACTAGTTGTGTCTAGAAGTCTAGGGTTCCAGTTCATTTGCTGAACCCGCCCATATTGGCTACATCATTGAGCTTAATTTCTGTGCGTTTGTTAGTTTATCCCAAGTGTCTCTATGTTTATTTATACAAAGTATAGAGCTTTGGTTCGAGAGTTCCGGTTTGAGATCTTTAGTTACCGAACTGGGGGTAGGGAACTTTGTTTATACTTACAGTGATTCGTCTACAGAAACTTTGCTCAATGACTCTTGTTTTTTGTCTGTGCTTTGGTTTTTTGGGGGTTATTTTTTTTTGTGGGTGAGAGCCTGTATTATTTATTTTAGATACGCTTCCTCCATATGTTGTCGTGATTGACTTTTTGTCGCAAAGTCCCCCCCCCCCCCCACCACCACCTAAAATAAAGACAACAGCCCACCCTCACTACTCATCCTTCTGACACCACCCCCACCCCCAAAAGGGGCTTAGTAAAATGCCTGAAAAATACTTATGAAATGTTAGTTGTCCTTACAAAGTTACAGCAATTCAATCGGCCCTGATCACTGGGGAACTGATGGCTTCCACTCCTTCCTCTGGATGGAGTGTAGTTATGTATTAACTACATTTGCAGCAATGGTGTTCCATATCCCATCTGAGCAGCAAAGTGAGCATTATTAAATATTCATCAACTTGGCATGATTAATCCCGTGACCATCCAGCTATTAGCATTCTTAGGTTCGATCCCCGCTTGAGTCAAACCAATGACTTAACAAATTATACTTGTCGCTTCCTAGCCAGGTGCTCGGAATTGTTAGGATAGGTCAAGGACTGGTTAGCTCAGTGTCAGGATCATGTGACTGAGTGGGATATTACATTATTAGGTCATGGTGCTGGTGGCCTGGTCTGCTAGTGGGGCAGCACTATAAATTCGCCAAGAGTGTGCACTGGCACACGTCGGTACCCGTCCTGGTGTAAAATGTTCCGATCTTCGTCAAGAGGGGAATGCAATTGTTCTATTACTGATCGGTGTACTTGGCCAGGTGCATATATATATATGTATCTATATATGCACCTGGCCAAGTGTCTGCATGGGATGTAAGTGGACAAAGTGGTGCTGGCAGGTCTGGGTGTGATTGCACTCAGGGCTTAGCCCTTCTGCTGGGGTAGGGGTCACCACACTAAAAAGGTCAAGGTTGGTGGTGGCCAAGGGGCCAGACAGCTATTGGTGGTGGGCAGACCACTGGTAGCCATAGAGACCAGGAATGCTGGATTCCTATTGGTGAAACCAGGAATGCTAGATTCCCATTGGTGGAAGGAGGTGGTATGATACTCTACCAAGAACCCATGTGACTATATAATAATAAACCAGAGGGCGGGACTCTCTCTGTTATACTTTACTCTCTTCCTTTCTCTTTGTCTGTATTGTTTTCCTCATAGCCTACGTACACAGCCACAGATCTGAGCATTAGATTCTACAATGGTATGATCTTAGATGTTGCTGCGACGTAAAACAACACAACAAACAAACTATTAGCATTGCTACCTCATTTTGGGATTGATTCGCTAGAAGTATAACGTTTTACTCTTTGTGCCTAGTTATAAATATACATGCTCAGTTTAAAACACCCAAGCCACTATGTAGCGACCCCCCTCCCAATCACCCAAACACCATACAGCCGCATCGGTTAGAACGCAGGCTTCCTGTGCGGAAGGTCCGGAGTTCGAATCCTTGCCGAGTCAAAACCAATGAAGTACACAATTGATAAGTGTCACTAACTAGCCTGGTGTTGGGCATTACTAGGATAGGGCAAGGACTGGCAAGCTCAGATTCAGGTTAATGGTGCAGTGGGATACTGATATTATCAGTGATAATGACGCAACAGATCAAGTATTTTCAGAATGGTGATAACAAGTGTTCTGTGAAAGATATCAATAAAAATAAACGTCTCGTTCTAATCTGCTAATGACCCCCCCCCCTCCCACCCCCCTGTTTTTGTTGGATGGAAGAAATGCAGGAAAATCGCTCTTGTGTAGGGTTTTCACGATTAACATCGCTAACACACTGCACCGTGCGCAGCAGGCAGTTGACAGAGGTCACATCGTCCTTGCTCCCTTCACATGTCATGCGCACTAACTAACATCCTGTGTCCAGCCCCACTTCCGGTACCTCCAAAAAGCATCCACCATGAACGCTTGCAACGAAATGTACCTCCTTCTCTTTTCTACAGCTAAGGTTTATTTGAGCGATTTTTACAGAAACAAGCAAGTAACCATATGGAAAGTGCTCTCTATACCGTATAAGTGCCCGATCCTGGCTGATTCATAGAATCGAATAAATGTCGTCTGCTCTCATTGAAAAGTGCACTTCTTGAGTGATATGCCATCAAATTGAACTAAGCGCGGTTTGTTACAGTGCCGTGCTCATTTCCGTGAACTAGGATTTATTTATTTTGGTAAAGGATCATTTTTATTCAGCGAATAAAGTTGGGTTTGTTCACTGGTTTTCTGTCCATATTATGTTGCATTCATTCACATATAATATAACAGGGTATAAAATAAACAAAAGTTAACTACAAAGAAAAGCAAGAATGGTGCTGGTACTATTAGTTTAGAGCTGCATAGTCCGATGGAAACATCAAATTTTCAAAACTAAAACAATTATCTAGATTTGAATTCTGCCTAGCTAACTTAGATAGTGGTGCACTTATTAATCATTTGTTGCCACACGATTTCCGCGATTAGTACGACACCTGATGATAGGCAATGACACTATTGTTGTGGGTCAATAGTGTGTCACTGCATTGTTTTGCACTAACAATCAAGCTATTCAATCAATCAATCAAGCAAGCAATAGGATACAGCTATAATTATAAAAAAATGATTCAAAAATGATAAGTATGTTTTCTCTATAAATCCACATTTGTGCTGAAAACACTGTGTCAGTTGCTCAATAGGAAGCCAGTGTTAACAGAGCTTCAATTGCCTCTCCACAGACTCTGTGACCAACAAGCCCAGTCTGGATTATGCTCTGTGCAGGAGTCGCGGATATCGTGTATTTAATAGAATATCTTACTGCAGAAGCATATGGTGTCAGAGTTTTGATGTTCTTGCCTAAATTAATTAGGCATATTTGCACTTCAAATATATCAAAGTTAACCACTTAAAATAAAAGTTACTTCAAACTAAAATAAAGTAGATTATAATATTCAGCCTAATATAGTTATCTCAGAAAAAGACGGAAACTCAAAGCCATCGGACTATGAAACTTTAAGTGACCATTTACAAATGCACCACAACAACCTATCAATTATGTGTTTACTTTAACGAATCTGTTTGCCCCTAGTAACGTTCCCGTGTCGGCCATTTTCTTAGTGGTAGACTATGGGAGAACACGCCAAAAAAAAAGGGAGTTTGGGAGGCGATGATATTTGAGATTGGGACTGTCAGTGGGTGTTAGGCGCCCCCACCTCCCTCTGTCCGCCACACCACATGTCTGCCTTTGTTAACATTGTTGTTTAGGTCATTAGCTACTCTCGAACAACAAGCTTTAAGCTGAGGGCATCCACCATGACCTATCCCTCCTCACACACTCACACACCCATACAGTCACACACTCACACACACCCACTCACCTACCTCCTGCCCTCACCCTCCTTATTCTGTTTCACACCCACTCCCAACTCGTAACACAAACTTCTTCTCTTCACACTCAGAATTCACACCAACACCCACCACACTCACTTCTCTCCGCACTCAATCCCCACCTTACCTCAAAAATACCCCTCCACCCACATTCCCACAGCTAAACTTCTCCACACCCACCCACCTTCCGACACACCCACCCTCAATTAAACCCGCACCCTCATACCCTTACATTACAACCTCTCCGCACCCCCCTCACCCCCACACCTACACCTCCACACCTACACCTACCTACCCAAACTCACACCCACACGTACTCCCCCATCGACACCTTCACCCCTCACACTCACACCCCTCCACTTACATCCATACACACCCACACCCACATCTACACCCCCTAGGCACCCCCAATCAACCACTTCATTTACCCCACACCCTTCCTCCCACACCCACACCCACTCCCACACCCACACCCACACCCACTCCCACACCCACACCCGCACCCACACCCACACCCACACCATACCCACACCTACACCCACACCCACACCTACACCCACACCCACACCCACACCCACACCACACCACACCCACACCCACACCCGCACCCACAACCCACACCCACAACCCACACCTACACCCACACCCACACCTACACCTACCTCACTCACACCCACACCCACACCCACACCCACACCCACACCCACACCCACACCCACACCCACACCCACACCCACACCCACACCCACATGTGCAACTTCACCCTGACACTCACCCTTACACACTTACCCTATCCACACGCATTCTCACATCAGCCCTCCCACACACGCACACCCGCAGCCACAACCACATGCCTTCACCCACACCCAAACAACCCCCCCCCTATCCACACCCATACCACACAACCCCGACAGACCTGCTACCCCCCACATCCACCCAAACCCCTCCACACCAAGACCACACACACACATCCACACCCACACACCTTCCTTCAGTCACGCCAAACCACCCACACCATCCCTTCACCACACCGACCCTGCACCCACACCCTTCCTTCACTACAACCCACACCATCCCTTCACCACACCGACCCTGCACACACACCCACCTTCACCACACACCCTCCCTTCACCACACCGATCCTGCACACACACCCTCCTTCACCACACACCCTCCCTTCACCACACCGACCCTGCACACACACCCTCCTTCACCACACACACACCCTTCACCACACCGACCCTCACACCCTCCTTCACCACACACCCTCCCTTCACCACACCGATCCTGCACACACAGCCTCCTTCACCACACACACACCGTTCACCACACCAACCCTGCACACACAGCCTCCTTCACCACACACACACCCTTCACCACACCGATCCTGCACACACAGCCTCCTTCACCACACACACACCGTTCACCACACCAACCCTGCACACACACCCTCCTTCACCACAACCCACACCCTCCCTTCACCACACACACCCTCCTTCACCACACACACACCCTTCACCACACCGACCCTGCACACACACCCTCCTTCACCACACACACACCCTTCACCACACCGAACCTGCACACACCCTCCTTCACCATACACACACACCCTTCAACGACCCTGCCACACACACCCTCCTTCACCACACACACACCCTTCACCACACCGACCCTGCACACACCCTCCTTCACCACACCACACACCCTTCACCACACCGACCCCCCACACCCTCCTTCACCACACCCTAACACCATGCACAGCCTCCTTCACCACACACACACCCTTCACCACACCGACCCTGCACACAGCCTCCTTCACCACACACACACCCTTTACCACACCGATCCTGCACACACTCTCCTTCACCACACACACACACCCTTCACCACACCGATCATGCTCACACACCCTCCTTCACCACACACACCCTTCACCACACCGACCCTGCACACACATCCTCCTTCACCACACACACACCCTTCACCACACCGATCCTGCACACACTCTCCTTCACCACACACACACACCTTTCACCACACCGATCATGCTCACACACCCTCCTTCACCACACACACACCCTTCACCACACCGATCCTGCACACACACCCTCCTTCACCACACACACCCTTTACGACACCGATCCTGCACACACACCCTCCTTCACCACACACACACACCCTTCACCACACCGACCCTGCACACACAACCCCCTTCACTACAACCCACACCCTCCCATCACCACACCGATCGTGCACCCACACCCTCCCTTCACCACAACCCATACAGATCCTGCACCCACACCCTCCCTGTCCCACACCAACACCCACACCCACACCCACACCCACACCCACACCCACACCCACACCCACACCCACACCCACACCCACACCCACACCCACACGCTCCCTTCACTCTGCTTCCGGTGTTGCAGTTTCCGCGGTATGCCAGTTTGCGAGGGACACCTCGCTTCTGCGCATGCTTCAAAATCGAACAGCATCGTCACTAACCTTATAAATTTAATATAATGTTATTGGTAACGATGTTTTCTATATGTGTGCCAAGCCATTTGTTTCTAGGTGGTGCGGTTTTAGAGATGTTTCACTTTTTCTGTATTTTCTGTATGAAGATTGCTCACGACCATTGACAATGCCTTGAGTTTGACGGTACGCGCAGTGCAAAACATTAGTTTTATTCAAAATTAATAGAAATCAAGAACCCTAACCTTATAAATTTAATATAATCTGAGTGTTGAATATGTTTTCTGTATCTGTGCCAAGCGTTTTGTTTCTAGGTGGTGTAATTTGAGAGATATTTGACTTTTTCTGTATGAAGATTTGCTCACGACCATTGACAATGCATTTGAATGTATGTGTCCCTCGCAAACTGCCGTACCGCGGAAACTGCAACACCGACCCCCTTTCAGAGCGGTGCGCACGGGGCGCACGGTGCGCCGTGTTTGCTGAGACGAGATACAGGGGTGCGTGGCTCGGGGCGTTCTGCCCGCATAGTGTAGGTGATTGTGTGCTTGACGAGTCGGCGTGCTTCCCACACACCCAGGGCCACATTATCAGTTACCTACTTGAGCACACAGTGCACTGCCGGTCACGTGACACCCACCTCGTCTCCAGCTGCTGCTGCTGCTGGTGTCGGCTACAGTAAAACCTCATTAACTGACCACATCTACATATCGACCACTCCCCTGTATCGATCGCTTTGTTGGGTTCAAAACGATCGCCCATACAATAAATACCATTGTAACGATAAAAACAACAACCTCCCTAAACCAACCACCTCCCTAAATGGACCATTTAAAGTCGGTCCCATGGTCGGTCGATTTATAGAGGTCCTACTGTACAGTAAAGCCTCTCTAACCGACCACCTCTACAGATCGACCACTCCCCTATATCGATCACTATATTTGGGTCCCGAACGATTGTCTGTACAATACGATTGTAATGATATTTTTTTTAAGCTCCCTAATTTGACCACCTCCCTAAATATACCAATTAAAGTCGGTCCCATGGACAGTCGATTTTGAGAGGTTTTACTGTATTTAGGTTTGGCCAACAGTGTCTCTGTCCGGAGGTTATTACATGGTGTTGTGGATGGATTGACAATGCAGGGGTGTGTGGGTAGAAGTGGGTGAAGAGGATGATTGCTGGGATGGCAGAATTATATCAATAGACCTGAGGCTAATGGTTCATTGGTACCACTGACAACATCCCCCAGGCGCCATCCTTCACACAAACAGACCTCCCCACCCATCCCCCACCCGCACCCGCACCCGCACCCGCACCCCGACCCGGCCCTCCTCTCCTCAGCCACTCCCGCCCACTTCTTGTATATTATATACCAACAGGTCCAATCCTGCACTATCGGCACAATTTCATGCCATTCTGTGCTCATTGTCACCCTATCAGTTCGCTATCAAATGCGATGCCGGTTTTTCTTGGTTTGTATGTGTGTTGGGATTTGGGGGGGGGGGGGGGGGGGGGGGGGGGGGAGGGGATATGCACAAGTTGCGTCACGATGGCGAGCACCTAACTAGGAAGTGACAGGTATCAATATTGTAAGCCATTGGTTTGACTTGAATGGGAATTGAACTCCCGACCTTTCGCACGGGAGGCATGCGCTCTACCGCTTCGGCCATCGCGTCTGGGGAATCCTTTAGGTTAGCTGCTTCCACATTCCTTCCTGATTATGCTGTCTTCATAGTTTTGATCTGTTTCTAAAGTCCTGAACATGTGCTATCTACACGGTATATTCATCGCGCCATGTCTGAGTGTCCCTGAATCACTAACTCCACATACATTCAACTGCATCATTTCTTTTGGTAAATAGTTTTTATTCTTCAGAATAATACATTCATCAGCGCTGAGGCACTGGTCTTCCGGCCACGTAGACTGGTAGTCATTTAGCCATCTGCACACAAATCATTTTAGTTAGGAATGAACTAAACAGATTAGAATGTGATGACTCTGTATATTCAAGCAAATGAAAAGCAGACAACCCAGCGCAAAAGCAATTATTCACTTCAGGGATATCAATTTGCCCTTTACGTTTTATATAAAAGGTACTATTTAACTAAATATATATAAAACATTCTTTTCACGTTTTGAACTGAAATCCACACTTCCACTTCAAAGGTGACAAGTTTTGTTTAAAACGGAGCAATGCATTTGTGACAGCAACAAACTAATCCGTGCCCTGTGGACAGATTCGTGTTTCACACTGATTGAAAGGGAAGCTGTCCCAGGTTATACGAGATACTAACCCTGATGTATCCGCAGGCTCCAGGATTAACTTCCAGCTGTGTTCATACAAAAAGGAGGGTGTTCTTTCTTGCACTTCACATTCGGATTACCAGTTGTGTCGTCCCATCGGGGTCCCGACTGTTGGACTGAGTTTCACCCATTTTCACCTCCAAATTGACGATGTCGTTAGTTTGTCTGTGTATATTCACAGTTCACAGATCCAAGTCTGGATGGGAGTAGCTATCACAGATCTGGTCTGGTGACGTTCTGCACAGTTTCGACTGCTACAACAGTTTTATTTGTCTCATGTCGGCAAAATCGCTGAGTGTATTCAAGTCTTCACTCATTCCTGTATATGAGCCTGTCTCAAAAGGAGATAACTCTTCTTTTTTTGTCCATTGTAACGATTGACACAAAACAACACAGAAACGGTTACACTGAAAAGACAAGGACATTTGCTTCAAATCAATATGTTTTCTATTGGGATTATGAAACACCGTGCAAAAAACAAATCAGTTTATCCTGAGCAAATGCATAAGCACATAGTATGTTGATCCTTACAATGGACACAGTTTTGTCCCATATTGCTTAGCACCTTTTGAGACAGTCTCATATATGTATAGCGGGGGCTCGTTGCACACTGTCAGGATAATGTGACTGTGTGGGTTATTGGGCCATGGTGCCAGCAGCCTGATCTCCCAGTGAGGGAGCACTATGAAGTCACCAAGAGTGGACACTGTCACAAGTCAGTGCCCATCCTGGTATGTCCTTGGGTCTTGCTGGGGTATAAAACTACAACAACCAACCAACCTCCCCCATCCCTCTTAGAGGACCAGGGTTGGGCTCCTAGATTACCTTTCCCCCCCCCCACTGTCCTCCTCCCCCCCTGCCCTTGCTCCTCCCCTGATGTCTTCGATCACTACCCGCTGGAAGCCAACTCCCGGCCGCATGGGACCACCTTTGGCAGTGCCCATCCAGTCCTGCAAATTTGCAGCCTTCCAAGCACCAACGTGACTGAAAACTCTCCAAAAACAACAAACAAGTATAGCAGTGTGCAGTGTGATTTACTCCCAGCGACTCACTCACTCTAACATGATTGAGTGGCTGGACACCCAACGTTCATATCTCTATGATATTATAGTCCATTAATTCAGTACAGTATAAACCCCGTTAAACCAAACTTAAAGGGGCCCTAGAAATTGGTTTGGGTTAACCGATCATTGGTTCAACCAAGCTTTGGCTTCGACTTTGACTTGGCTTTGGCAAAAACGCAGGTGCATTATGAATGTAATAATATACAATGTATGTAGACACTTTGATTATTGTTTTTTATGTATATACAGTATAACCCTGTTAAACCAAGCTCGGTTAAACCAAACGATCGTTAATCCAAATTTTGTTGGCGGCCCGACAAAATACTACCATTTATCATATAAAAAAGTCTGAGATGACCTTATAACCACATGAATGTTTGGTTTAACAATACCGGATGTGGCCTGGGGCCCGACAACTTTGTTTGGATTAACCGATAGTTAGGATTAACCAACTTTGGTTTAACCAACTATTTTATATGAGAAATGGTAGTATTTTGTTGGGCTGCCGAAAAAAGTTTGGATTAACCGATCGGTTGGTTTAACCGAACTTGGTTTAATGGGGTTGTACTGTATTAATGGCCCATTGCTTATCACTTAAATGCTTTTTATATGAAAGGTTGCTCAGACCTCAACACAGAGTTCCATACGGTGATTTAGCGATGTAAGTGCCTGTTATATTGTGTGCATAGTATATTATGGGCGTTCTTCAAAGATGTGTCGGAATGTGATGGAGTGCAAACGGTGTGTGGAGGGGGGAGGACTCGTTCTTAAAAGAAACCACCAGCTACTGCTATAGCTCTTTCCTGCGTGTGCTATTTCATTCAGAACAGCCTTGGTATAACTTTGGGAGAACTCCTTAATAATATTGAAATATGACCCAAGCGAAAAGTACTGACAAAAACATATCACCAGTTTCAGGTTAGGTTACAGAGTAACCTCTTAAAGCTGCATAGTCCGATGAAAGCATCACATTTTCTAAACCGAAACACTTGTCTAGATTTGATCCTGCATATCCAACTTAGATATCAAGCATTTGTTGCAGCATAGAAGGGAATAGTAAGTGCACCAGTAAAGTTGTAAATGTAGAATCAAATCTAGGTAAGTAAGTGTTTCAATTTCGAATATTCATCAAACTATGCAGCTTTAACTAAATAAAACTGGGTCAATTTGAACAGTAAACCCTTTCTCGTCAAGGTGGTGCAAATTAAGGGAGCATAGTGCTTAGGGCATGATTCGAAACAAACGTCTTGTCATTCTGGGGCTAGTGTCCTAACCATTAGCATATCCAGGCTCCCTGATGCAATCACCCTATCTACCACATATCCTTGCCCGAGTGGCCAGTGCAGCCTCCATCACTAACAGGCATTTAACAAATACTCGTGCAATTCTGTTTGGTATTAAAAAAAGGACTGTCGGGAATGATAAAGAAAAATAGTTATGATATATAGCAAAGATGGATATTCATAATCTTTCTCACACAGGGGAGTATATCTCAATAGGCCACACGCCCGCAATAAAAGAGAGAAATAAGCGCCACGTGTAAAACAAACAAATGATTAAAGAAAGGCCAGACGACGCAAAACAAAAAGGCACAAAATAAACCCAGACTTAGATAAGTTATTATTTTCAAAAAGATGGCTCCACCCCCCCCCCCCCCCCCCCGCCCTTAAGAGTTCCTTTCGATGATGCCGGAAACTGGTAAATGTTTCACACAAAGCTTTCGCCGAAAGCATACCTTAGATAAAGCTGCATAGTCCCACGATTTGAGGTTTTGTCATTTTCTGAGATAAATATATTAGGTTGATCATAATAATCTGCCTTACTTTAACTTGAACGTAACTTTTTTTTTTAAATAGCTAACTTTTGAGATATTTGAAGTGCAAATATGATACATTAATTTAGGCAAGTACGCCAAAGCTCTAACACCATAGCCTTCTGCAGTGACTGGTTCTATTAATTTGCTTCACTATTCTCTTCTTTGTGGCGATAAATGTTTAATAAGTGCACTAGTGTCTGATTTACATATGTAGAATCAAATCTAGATAATTGGTTTACTTTGGAAAATATGATATACCCCCAATAGCCGATGTTTACTTTTTTTGCTGGGCGGGGTCATTAACAAACAAATGAAAATATATTATTTTCATCGGACTATGCAGCTTTGATGGGCCAAAAAAAAGTGCAAAGCTGCCGGCAACTGACGCCTAAACCTGGCGTCATCTGTCCACAGTCATTTCCTCCAGGACAAATTGCCTTCGTGTATCCCCCGAGTTGAATGGCATTTGCTATTTCAACAACAAAGATGAGTAATCTTCGGTGACACAATTCCATGTCAGCCATAAATAGGAACTCGTTTGCGATGCTGTTGCATTTTCAGCTGCAATGACCCACAAGGTTTAGAGAATGTAGATATGTGTTTAGGCCCAGTCACACCTCACCGGATTGAGGAACCGGACAGAAACCGGACACTGTCCGGTGAAATACAGCAATGTACGTTTCATATATGGTTGGCATCCGGCATGTCTGTTATGTGTCCGGTGGTGTCCGTTGTGTACGGTGGGAAGTTTTGAACATGCACAAAACTTGTACTGGACACCGCCGGAGTGCCGTGTTCAGTTGGTGTCCGTTTTAAGTTTGTTTAGTCCGTTTTGTCCGTTTCATGTCTGCTACCGATCCGTTACATCTCCGGTTTGCTTCCTGAATAGTCCGTTGATGGTGTTGCGGGAATTTGGTCCATTGGTTTTTTATATCTTTTCAGTGCGTCCGTTAACAGTCCGGTATGTGTCCGTTTGATATTCGGTCTGTCCATTTGACATTCGGTTTTCGCCCGTCAGTTCACTGTTGCTTGTCCGGTTACATACGGTGTTGTCCGGTGTCATCCGGTTATTGTCCGGTTATCATCCATTGGCTATTCGTTAATGTACGTTCCTTGTCCATTTAGAGTCCATTTCGTCCGGCTCCGTTTGCAACATCTCGAAACATATAGGTACATTTTGATACCGAACACCAACAGACTAGACAATTCTTTGTCCGATTGTGTCCGTTGCTCAATCCGGAGGACCAGACGGGATGGCCGAATGAGTTAGAGCGTCCGTCTCCCGTGCTGGTAGATCGTGGGGTCGTGGGTTCGAGTCCCGATCGAGTCAAACCAATGACTTTAAAATTGATACTTGTCGCTTCCTAGCCAGGTGTTCGGCATTATTAGGATAGGGCAAGGACTGGTGTGCTCAGTGTCAGGATAATGTGACTGAGTGGGATACCAGGTCATGGTGCCGGCGGCCTGGTTTCCCAGTGGGACAGCACTATAAAGTTGCCATGAGTGCGCACTGTCACAACTCGGTACCCGTCCTGATATGACCTTAGATGTTGCTAGGACGTAAAACAACAACAAACAAACATCAATCCGGTAAGGTGTGACAGGCACTTAATGCATGTAGATACATCGTGTTCAAACTCTAAGTGATTTGACAGGGTGGTAAGTACATTGTCTATGAGTATTATATTACTGGACTGGATCACTGAGTGAGTAGACCAGACGTGATGACTGAATCGCTGAGACTAAGAGAGCAGGTTTCTTGTGGGGAAAGTCAGGAGTTAGAATCCCGGCCAAGTCAGACCATACCAAATTTATACTTGTCGCTACCATGCCTGGCATTGAGCATTATTAGGTGAGGGCAAGGACTGGTTAGTTCATTATTAAGATAATGTGACTGAGTGGGAAATTGGGTCCTGATACCTGCTACGTGGTCGTCCAGTGGGCCAGCACTATAAAGTCATCATATGAGTGCACTGTCGCAAGTCAGTTCCCATCCTGATATGACCTCATATGTGTCAGCATGGTTGTTGGTTAGATGTTGGAGTTTTACTTCCTTTCAGCATCTAAGGTCATATCAGGATGGGTAGCGACTTGTGACAGTGCGAACTCATGGCGACTTTATAGTGCTGCCTCACTGGGAGACCAGGCCACCAGCACCATGATCTGATATCCCACTCAGTCACATTATCCTGACACTGAACCAACCAGTCCTTGCCCTATCCTAATAATGCCGATTGCCTGGCTAGGAAGCGACAACTATCAATTTTATAGGTCATTGGTTTGACTCGACTGGGAACCGAACTCCCGATCTCCCAATCTCCCGCACGCGAGGCCGCGCTCTACCGATTCGGTCACCGCACCCGGTAATTATGAGTACACTGTCACAAGTCGGTACCCGTCCTCATATGACATCATATGTTGCCAGGATGTAAAAACCCAACGAACAAATATAGCATAACACAACCATGTTCATGAGCTGAATATGCAGAACAACATAACACAACCATGTTTATGTGCTGAATATGCAGAACAACATAACACAACCATGTTCATGTGCTGAATATGCAGCACAACATAACACAACCATGTTCATGTGCTGAATATGCAGCACAACATAACACAACCATGTTCATGAACTGAATATGCAGAACAACATAACACAACCATGTTCATGTGCTGAATATGCAGCACAACATAACACAACCATGTTCATGAGCTGAATATGCAGAACAACATAGCACAACCATATTCATGTGCTAAATATGCAGCACAACATAACATAACCATGTTCATGCAGAACACACAAACCACCTAACCGCCATGTGATTACTAGACCGGTGTCTGTTAATGGTCGGCGTGTGCTGCAGATGACTTTAAGTGCTGCAGATGAAGGAGGGGCGGGTGCAGGACATAGCCGTCACTGGTGCAATTAGGCTTCAGCTGCAATCATCATCAACAGGACTGAGTGATAAGAACCCCCCCCCCCACACACACACCCCACACATACCCACACACACAATTGCCCATAATAGCCTGGGCCCATATGTATGTGTCCGCTATAGCGGTCGTAACCCTGCGTCGTGCGGATTTCCCGGGTTAGCGGCGAAAACTGCGTATGTATGCGTCTGGGTTAAACTAACTCGGCGAGCGTAAAGTCGCCTGCACTAACCCCAAGCGAAACCAGGGTTAAAAGTGGGGTTAGGCACTGACCGATTATGCCCAAATCTATTCAATGCGACCATATTTAACAGAATTAGATACGCAATAAGTGAAATTTTATCAATTTAACCCTAAATTCGAACCGTTATTAAGGCTACCGCTGCATTGGCGGCGATATTAATAGTGTCGAATCGACGAATGTAAAATAAACAAATAGCCGCCGCCGCAGCGACATCGATATCCATACTGTCCAAGGTCAACTAAACATGGCCGCCACCGTCGCCGCCGAATCGACGGCAATATATTATGCCAAAATCTATTCAATGTGATCATATTTAACAAAGTTACATAGCCAAATAGTGAAATTTTATCAATTTAACCCTAAATTTGAACCGTTATTAAGGCTACTGCTGCATTGGCGGAGATATTAATAGTGTCGAATCGATGAATGTAAATATGCACACAGGGATTTCCCAAATCTATAAATAACTGAAACGTTAGCTAACCCCCACGCGCTTTGGCCCCATACATCCCCCATGACACATTTGGAACCCCGGGGTTAGATAACCCGGGAGACGCCTTTACCCCTGGTACGGTTAAAAATTGGCTCATACATATGGGCCCTGGTATTAAAACACGCCTTGGCTCAATCATTTACAATCACACTTAACGCGGCACCTTTGACATTTCCGGTCCGCAGCTCTATTCAGCTCCACGGCCATTGGATATCTGGTTCTGTTGCGTAGTGTTACCATGGTAACACACGGCGGTGAAGTAATCACAGAGGAACAATCGGCAGCTTTTGCAGTTAGTTGAAGACAGCATTGGACTTGCCTGTTTGGTTCACATTGGGCGAAACACCAACCCACCCAGTCTTTTTGAAATGCCTAGTATTGAGGTTATATGGGGTGGGATGTGCAGTGGAGGGAGTTTAAGCCGCGGGGTGACTACGCCCAATCAGGTGCCCTAATTTGATGTCTGACCAGCAAACCTACTTAATGGACTGCCACATCCCTTGAATAGATATACCATATTCTCGCGGGTTAATGCCCATGTGTGGGTTAACGTCCACCCCCGACTCGGCCAACATTTTGTTAATACCTACCCCTTAAACATCCATGTGTGAGTAAATGCCCCAACCCCAACTTCAGTAATTTGCCAAGTTAAACACCCAGGAATTAACCAGTAATAATACGGTATATATATATATATGGCACAGCCTACCTTTGCTCTCGGCCTAGGGCATTTTCATTGTTGAGACTACCCAACCCAAAACCACCTACTTACCTCACGGCCAGACTGGATGGTCGAATGAGTTGTACGTCCGTCTCCCGTTTTGGTAGCTCGTGGGATTCGAACTCTGGTCGAGTCAAACCAGTGACTTAAAAAGTTATACTTGTTGCTTCCTAGCCAGCTGCTCGGCATTAATAAGATAGGGCAAGGACTGGTTGGCTCCTAGATAACAGATTCACCCTGTACTCGCAGTACATGGGTGAACGACAACGTAGTCTAAATACGGGCAAAAATAGCTTTGGTAGGGCACAGGAAGTGGAATGCCTAGCTCCAATATCAAATGGATGCTTATATTAAGCACAGAGTTGGTGAAATGGGGGAGAATACAAAAAGACAAGATGGCGGCCATAGAACACCATCGATTTCACTTTTAAATTCTATTAAACTATATGTTTTATTATATTTTTCAACTCAAAGGTAGCAGGGAAATATTAAGATATATATAAAGAATAAGTATTGCTTTTTCGATTGTGGATTTAAGCTCTCTTTTCATTAAGCTCTCTTTTCATTTCCACACTTTTTCGACAGCTTCTATATAGGGTTGGTATTCACCCGTGTACTGCGAGTACAGGGTGAATCCTTTATCTAGTTGGCTCCGTGTCAGAATAATGTGTCTGAGTGGGATATCACTTATCAGGTGATGGTGCTGGTGGCTTGATCTCCCAGTGGGGCAGCACTATAAACTCACAATGAGTGTGCACTGTCATAAGTCGGTACCTGTCCTGATTTGACCTTAGATGTTGCCAGGACATAAAACTCCAACAACCAAATTGCCTACCTCCTCCGGTGTGTCAACCCTGACCCAGCAGTATCACTGTACAACCGGGAACATTCTCAGGCACTATGCTGGAACGCCCCCTGTTGAGTGTTGTCATAAACCAGCATTCAGTTGGGGTCACCACTAGCAGCCCCTGGTGTACACGCGGTAGAACTATGGAGGTTGAAGCATTGAGTCTCGTGGATTGGTTGAAGGTGAATGCGGGCAGGAGGTGGGCGTGAGATGCTGTCTCTTCTTATAACTCCTGTGGATGCTTGAGTTGGTGTGTATGTAAAACCTAATCAAGTGGAGGTCTGATGGGTGGGTAAAAATGAGGCGTGGAAATGAGAGCAGAGGACTGACTGAGAAGGTGGCTGGATAAGAGTGGCTGGGTGAGGTGGAGTGTGATTGGCTGTTTCAGTTGTTGGGTCAGACAATATCGGAGAGCTGAAGGTACGGTTGGTTGGTTGTTGGAGTTTCACGTCCTAGCAACATCTAAGGTCATATCAAGACGGGTGCCGACTTGTGACAGTGCGCACTCATGGCGAGTTTATAGTTTTGCCCCACTGGAAGTCCAGGCCGCCAACACCATGTCCTGGTATTCCACTCAGTCACATTATACTGACACCGAGCCACCCAGGCTCATGTGTGTTGGTAATGGTTTGGATCCAGGGTATTGTGTTGTGCTTTGTTGTCCTCAATGCTCCCAGTAATGACAACAAATAATAAGCACCACTCCCCCCCCCCTCCTCCTCCTGTCATCCAACCCCCTTGTAACTTACACCAGTAAGCTATTAACTGGGCTAGTCCCATAAGGAACTAGACTCGAGAAGGGCTCTCTCCCACTGTGTATTTATAAATCAAAACTGAAAATGGGATACCAATTTTATACATCCAATTGTGTGAGAATGCAAAGATGGACTATGAGAAGCAATTGATCATCTTGGTCACGAGAGTACTGTGGTTAGAGACTAGGGTGTGCGTGGGAGTCGTAAAACCAAAAGGACTTTCTGTATAATTTGACAGTTTATCTAGTTTGCAATCAGAGTGCAATCCACAAGGTTGCATGTCGGAGTAAACAAGGTCTTAACTCATCAGACTTGAGCAAACCTCAATCCATGTGTGCCTAATCACTAGACACTGCAGCATCATGCAAGGCTTTTCGAACATGGGAGTGTGTGTGTGTGGGGGGGGGGGGGGGGGGCAATTGTGGTGTATTGCTATGGGGTTTGTTTTGTCTCTTTTTTTATGTGTTCATATTCTTCCTATATCTGAGCTAGGACACTAATAATGCATTGCAATTATGTGTTTGTATGTTCGGGCCAGCTGAAATGTGTAGGGCGATACATTTAGAAAAGGATTTAATGTATTCTTTTATTGGTAATTTATTGTCAAGTGTGTACAAGTGGTCTTTCTCCTTCCCTGGTATTTACATGGAAGTTGGATACATATTGTCTATACCTTTTTTTTGTCATTGTCATTCCCCTACCTTCATATGTGAGCTGATTCTTTTGATATTTTTGTGTTGCAGAATTTCCAGATGACACACAAATATGTCCGGAGGAAAGTAGTGACGATACATTAGGTAAGTAACTCATTAAACATTCATTCTTGCATAGAAAAAAATGTAAGTAAATCTAATAGAGCATGTCAGTGCTGAAGGCAATTATGTCCACAATTTCTCTCTATGCATCACAATTACTTTGTACATGTTTGCATTTTAATTATCTTCAAAGGTAATATAAAAGTTACATGAATCTAAAGCAAAATAGATTATACTGATCAACCTATTTACATGTATATGAAATATTGTGGAAATTCAAAAGCATTGAATTGTGCAACTTTAGAATATAATTTTAAATATATTGTACTCTTGTAGGCCCTGCTTTTATATTAAACTATATAATATTTGCCACCGATTTGTTTTCTGAAACTGTAAATTACTCAGATGTGATAATCATACCACCATTGGTTGACGCAGTCCTGGTTAGGGTGCTGGCATGTATGCATGTGTACATGTGTACAGATGGTCGTGTTTAATTGTACTACAATTACCAATTTTCACAAATTAATCCATACACAAATTGGACTTATTTGCAAAAGAGTCTGAAAGGGGCGGGAGAACAATTGTATTGTTCTGAAGAATAAAACTTTTTTTTTTTTTAAAGCACCCAAAACCAGGAGGAGTGGTAGCTGGTTAGGCGTGGCATGGATGTAGGAGTGTGGTGGCGCCACTAGTACTCTCAGCTATCGGTGTGTGGGTGTGACCCTGCCAACCCGCCCCTATCTCGCCCCACACCGCCCGACCTCACACTGCCCCACCCCGCCCCGTCCCGCCCCGCCCCGACCCGCCCCGACCCGCCCCGCCCCGACCCGCCCCCATCTCGACCCGACCCGACCCGACCCGACCCGACCCGACCCGACCCGACCCGACCCGACCAGACCCGACCCGACCCGACCCGACCCGACCCGACCCGACCCGACCCGACCCAACCCGACCCGACCCAACCCGACCCGCGCTAGCAACCGATGACAAACCTCGCATACTTCTGTCATCAGACACCGGGGTCGGTGTCTCCACCTAGTGGTATGCGGGCGAAGCTGACAGTGGTTTCATCACGTTACTGGGTTAATACGTCATGGGCGTGCAAACCACCCAGCAGACGTCATGACTTGTAGCCTCTCAGTGCATGCCCTCATAAATCACTCAGCAAGAATGAATGCAACTCTTATAAAGGCAGGCACAGCCGCTGGTGTCCTTTAAGGAAACGCTTTGTCGTTTAAATAGGTTACACCGGTGAACTTAAGCACCAGCAAAACCCTACGCAGTCGTTACCGTATTTCCGCTCATGATACCCGCAGTAGGTTAAAACTTAAAGCGGCACATCGTGCAATGAAACGTCAAACTTAATCTTACATGTTTGCATCTCAAATATCTCAAAAGTTATCCATTTAGAATAAAAGTTACTTAAAATTCAATTATTACAATCAATTTAATATATTTAGCTCAGAAAAATGACAAAGTCAAAATCATGGGACTATGCAACTTTAATCCGCCCCTGCCACCCGCCCACCACCACCACCACCACCACCACCACCACTACCTAAATCTACCCATTCCAGTACTAAAAAGGCTCCAGCGGCAACAACAATTCTCACTCAATTCAACATCATCTCAATATTCACCTAAACACAACACGGGAAGGTACAATCAAGTTTGATTGATTGATTGATTGGTGGTTGCTTTACGCCGTGTCGACCGTATTCAGGGCGAGAACAATCGGGTAGGAACATTCACCATTCTTATACATATTATTTTAATTTCCCTTTGTTCTAAGTAGTGTATATGAGTTTAAGAAATAACAACATGGATGAATATGGGTGATAGTCTTTCCATGACAAATTTCAATTCTGCTCTCAACTAAAAACTCTTTTTTTTTCTCCAAATCTCCCCGCCTTGTGTGTGTGTGTGTATGTGTGTGCTAGATGATTTTTCACTAATTAAACATTTTGAAGGAAAAAAATACACAACTAACACATTTATCAAGTCTTGTACAGTATTACTGTTATTTTGTCTCGGGTCCGTCAGTTCTTTCTCCGTGACTTTAAAACAGAATTTATCCAGGGTCAGAGGTCAATTCGCGAACGCTGTAACGACGAAGGTCTCTGGTATCCAGTAGCTAACATCCCCGGGGCCTGTCGTAGTCTATAAACACGTCACTTTGGCCCACTCAAAATGGGATCGGGCACGTCAAGTCACTTAGTGACAGACATGTTTGTACATGCGACAGCTAGCTCTGTGAGAATTGACCTCACGTGTATTTTCCATTGATGGTAGTCTGAGAATTCCAAGTGTGAGGATAACAAAGTGAAGCACGCATGGAATGTGATTCAGTGAGTCCCCCAGGAGACCAGTCACCGGCGGAGTGATGCAAACAGCGAAACCCTTTGAATGTCAGAACCTCGCTCAATAAAACTGTATCTAATAGACTGGCGAGCGCGCAAGACCGCCACTGGAACCTGAACACTAGCAACAACCGATATAGCGATATAGCGAATGGTAGACAGGAAGTGTGAACACTTATTTGTCTCTCATTTTTTTTGGTACATTTGTTGTCCCAAGCAGGGGAAATCCCAGTCACAGACGACTGGTCTTCCCCTCTCCACTGCTGGTTGATAGAAAGCCCGAGCCTACACTTTTACCGACCCAAGGGATTTTTAACCTCCCACACCACATGGTATGAGAGCAACCGGCCTTTGATGATGCTGTAAGTTATACACAGCGGTGGAAATCCAAATTGGCAGAGCTGGGGGCATGGGGAATCGAACCGCCGACCCTCAGATTAGGAGTCTGAGCTAGAAAAAAGTCAGACACTCTAACTACTCCGCCACAGAGAACACCCGGAAGTAACGTCTGGCAGTAGAAACCGGAAGTGCAACCCGAAGTACAACTGGTAGTACAACTGGAAGTAACAACCGGAAGTAAGAACCGGAAGTAATAGCCGAAAGTATAATCGGAAGTACAACCGGAAGTACAACCAGAAGTACAAATGGAAATGACAACCAGTAACAACGAAAAGTACAACTGGAAGTACAACCGGAAGTACAACCGAAGTACACCCAGAAGTGACAACTCGAAGTGCAATCGGAAGTACAACCAGAAGTACAAGTGGAAGTAGCAACCGGAAGTACAACCGGAAGTAGCAACCGGAAGTAACAATCGGAAATAACAACCGGAAGAAACAACCAGAAGTAACAACCGAAAGTGCATCCGGAAGTAAAACCAGAAGTATAAATAGAAGTAACAACCGAAAGTACTAATGCGAAGTACAACCATAAGTACAATAGGATGTACAAACGAAATATAACAGGAAGTGTTGGAAATACGAGGTACCTGGTTGGTGTATTGGGAGGGGTGTGGCGGGTCATGAATTGGTGGAAGTTGAGTAGAGTACGATGAATGTGAAAATATCACAGAGGAGAACGTGTGGGGGGAAGTATATGGTAACTGGCATTGTCTATATTTGAAGAAAAAAAGTATGCAGATATGTAAATATGAAGATATTCATCGGTGCGACTGACACTGGCGACTGACACTGGTCTACATCCGGTGGAGGTGAGGAGGGTAGGTGGAGCCACCCGTACAGTGTTTGTCTTACGGAGTATAACAATAAAGTAATAATTAACCCTTACGTATCTTTATACTTGCATAATTCGTTATACATCACATATGTATAGGGAGATAGAGGTACATATGCATATACATCAAGACCTCCGAGTTATAAAACAAAAGAAGCATTATTTCTAGGTTATTAAATAACATTAATCCCTCACAAACTAATTCTAATATTATTGTCTATTAACAAATATAAATAGGTTTACATATCATGCATCGAATCTAAACAAAGACTAAATTGATCCAGGCGATTACACTACGATTATGCTCTTCGTTATGTGAGTTTAGTATATGGTTCATCTCCTATATATCGAGTGAACACAGACACACGGACACATAAACACATATACACTCAACACACTGCTGCACCCTGCCCGCTATCGCAGGCCTCATGCGCGGGTCAGCCTACAGGTGGCGCTTCGGGCGGTGCCCTGCTGTGCGCATGTGCAGCCGAGGGGCGTAGAGCTACAAGTGTCCGGGGATGGCGATTGTATCAGCTGTAAGATAGATAGATAGATAGATACACAAGTGTCGATGTACATTCATCTCCTCTTGCAACCTTCTCTGACAGACGACGTATTTTCGGAAGCGCGAAGTAGGACCTGGGGGGTAGGTTGTTGGAGGTTTACGTCCTGGCAACATCTAAGGTGATATCAGGAATGAGCTGGGGGTGGTTTCACTGATGCTGGGTGTCGAGGTTAGGGTCGCCGGACACTACATGGTAATAGTAGACCTAATAGTTTCTGTTTGTTGGGGTTTTACGTCCACGGCCATATCATGATGGGCACCGATTTGTGATAGAGTGCAATCATGGTGACTTTATAGTGCTAGGTCATCGGCGCCTTGACCACGATTTCCCACGCAGTCACATGATTCTGATACTGAGCTAACCAGTCCTGGCCTGGCCTTATCCTAGTAATGCAGAGCACCAGGCTAGGTAGTGACAAGTATCAATTTTGTAAGTCGTTGGTTTGACTTGGCCAGGTTTGTCAAACTCCCGACGTTCGACAGATAAGAGGACGTCTGCACTCTTAGTCTTACCGATTCGGCCACTGTGTCCGGTTTTAGTAATAAGAAGACTAGCGAGAAGTTTAAAGAAGAAACAATGCACAGATGCAATCAGTTAGCATCCAATGTCCCACTATTTTATTTTCTGGTAATCATGTATCGATCAGAATACATATCACCTGTTACTAGTGTTAGCATATCACACATAATTACTTCTCTTCTTGAGATATACGGAGATATATCGGTCCATGGGTAAATCCATTTGCCGCATTCACATTTGCGTTCGTATTCGCATTCGGACGTATGGAAGCACCACTATTCATTTACATGTTTTTCGATTTTTATTCGCACATTCGCATTCACATTCGTATTTGCATGCCGCATACCGCGTATACGGAATCTTAGCTTTATATCATAGATGAAACATCAGTGCACTCATAAGGAAAAAGTGGCAATTACATTGGGATGAAGCTGTCATGAACAAGCTTCATGCAATTCAGCCCACCCTTGGCAAATTTTCAGGTGCTTGTCATAGAAATAGACGCGAAGAGACCATTGTTGCACGTATGCGAATTGGACATAGCTATTTGACTCATAGTTACCTTTTTAAAGCAGAAGACCAGCCAGAATGCATACCATGTGGAGTGCCTCTGACTGTGAAACATATTTTGATTGAATGCTTTGACTTTGCAAATGTTCGAGCACAGTATCTTAATGTAGCAAGTATGAAATCTTTATTTGACACTGTTAGTACTGCCTTAGTTTTATCGTTTTTAAAACACAGTGGACTATTTAACCGGTTTTAAGCTATTTTGATGGCATTGTATAGCCCTTAGTGTGCTGGTATGCCGCTAAGCATTTATTCATTCATTCATTCATTCATAGATGAATGGATATCTTCACTAAACTGTTATAAGCCAGAAGAAGCTAACACATGTATTAATAAATTAGTGTTGGCAATCATACTGCCTTGAATCATATTCTCATGTGATCTGGCGTTTGATCATGAATTATCAAGTCCTGCACGCTATAATCTTGTCTTCATCAAATTAAATTGACTTAATCAAGAATTGCTGACCCTGACTCTTAGAAATCAATGACGAAGTTGTCAGGAATATATATTTTTGTCCGTGGTGCAAAGTTTTCTTGATCTGAGTTATATTAAAGAGCACAGTTAAGTATTCAGACTGGGTACATGAAGCTTAACCACTGTTAACCTGTTTGGACATGGCCCAGTAAAACATGTTTCTGTCCTTGAGGATGTTTAGGTTGGGTGAGTAAACATTATGATTCTCGTTCCCAGAAAGCCGTTACTGGAGTGCAACACATGTCCTCAAACGACACACATTTTGCAGTATTTCCATTTATATTCACTAAGCATTAATGTAAATGCATTATATATGTATGCCCTATGAAATAAGTTCTCTAAATATAACAAAAACAGGTTCTAAAAGAAAAGTCCACTCCTACATCCTGGATGTATCACAGTGCTATCTATACCTAGCATGTTCCCATATATTGGCCAGGTGGCGCCACCTTTCTTTGTGTTAAGAACGCTGTATACCCCCCACCCCCACCCCACCCCCCGCCCAAAGTTTCCTCCTGTTGAACCCAACGAAATAAATGTATCCACTAAATGATTGTCACTACAATACCCCCCCCCCCCCCCAGCGTCAGTGGAAGAAATAAAAATGGGAGTACCACTATCAGTTCATTACACATGCTCTAAGGGAAAGGTTTTATAGAGGATTCCCACTACCAACCTGACATTTGATGGCGGTGACGAGGAATATTGTGGGTAGCAACTAATTGCACACGCTCCGCGATTCAAAAGTTACGCAATTCCTTATTTCTTTTAATAGTAACTGCTGCCCCTTCTGAACAAGCACTTGACTTGGAGTAATAATAAACACCGACTACACTAACGAGAGTCAACGAAATAAACACCCAGCCAGCGATAATGTCAGAGAATGTACAATATTCAGGGATACACATGTACATATGTGCATATATATGTACATGTACATATATATGTATATATATATATATATATATGTGTATATGCATGTATATGCATATATATATAGATGTATATATATATATATATGTAAACAATAAAGGACCAAATACGGATAACGTGTTATCTCATTCTCTTCTGTATAAATGAATATGGCCATGTAGATAAAAGATTCATCCCGTATTTACAGTACAGGGGTGAACACAAACCCTATATAAAAGCCCGCGAAAATTGTTTTAGTATGGAAACGGAAGTGGAACCCCTGGGTCCAGTATCAAATGGTTACTTATATTGGCACAGATTTGATGAAATGATGCAGAATGCAAAAAGACAAGATGGTGGCGATAAAATGCCGTCGGTTTTCTTTGTTAAATTCCTTAAACTACATGTTTTATTATATTTTTCAAATCAGAAGTAGCAGGTAAATATAAATATCTTTGTGGAGAATATATTTTGCTTCTTAAATTAAGAATTTATCCGCTCAAATCATTTCCCTACCATGTCAAAATTATTCACCAGTTTTTCTGATGGGTTGGTTTTCACCCCTGTACTGTAAGTACGGGGTGAATCTTTTAGCTAATGCTGGCCATGTAGTGTGTGAATACTATTGGCACGATGCCAGGATTGACTCATGCTCTCTCAGCCAGGTGGGGTTTGTGGGTAAGGGTGTGCGTCTGGGTATTGGGTCGGGAGGGCTTTCTTTTCTGTCTGGGTTTGGTAAATAGGGCCCCCGTTCACAGCGCGTAATAAGTCTGGATCCCAAGTCACCGTAAACACCACTCAGACGTTCTTAAAACAGATGCTAGTCGGTGGAAGATAAAGGCGCCCACCCCAACGAGATAACGCACTGCCGGTGTAGGCCCTCACAACCAGCAGGGATAATGCATTGGCTTTAACCTACCGGATCGGAACCGACAATTCGTCGGGGAGAGAGGGCGGACAAAAGCGGCTTAGACATTTTTATTTTTTGGGGGGTCCATTAGTTGTTTAAGCAGGGGAAATTTCAGTCATAGACGACTGGTCTTCCTCATTCCACTGCTGGTCAATAGAAAGCCCGAACCTACACTTTTACCGACCCAAGGGATTTTTAACCTCCCACACCACATAGACATGGTATGAGAGCAACCGGCTTTTGATGACGCTGTAAGTTATACACAGCGGTGGAAATCCAAATTGGCAGAGCTGGAGGCATGGGGAATCAAACCGCCGACCCTCAGATTAGGAGTCTGACCTAGAAAAAAAGTCAGACACTCTAACCACTCCGCCACAGAGAACGCTGGTTCAATGCTGACCTCCATCTTGACATTCCACGACCGGTTCTACAAGTAGATGTTCACACAGGCATCGTCACGATGGAAAGTTCAATGCGAATTGCGCTGTCACATTTATGACCTGGCAATTGGGGTTTCTTTCATTCGTCGGTGGCAGTCGGCCTGGTTAAAGCTCTGCACACACGTCCGAGTGCAGACTCTTAAAGCTGCATAGTCTGATGAAATATCAAATTTTCAAAACCAAACCAATTATCTAGATTTTATTTTACATATCTAACTTAGATACTGATGCACTTATTAAGCATTTGTTTCTGCGTAGAAGGCAATATTAAGTCAATTTAACAGAACCTCTTTCTGTGGAAGTCTACGGTGTCAGAGTTTTGGAAAGCTTGCCAAAACTAATTTTCCATGTTTGCACTCAAAATATCTCAAAAGTTTACTATTTAAAATAAAAGTAACTTTTTAACTAATGTAAAGTAGATACTAGTGATCGATCTAATATATTTATCTCAGAAAAAATACAGAAATTCAAAACCATCGGACTATGCAACTTTAAGTAGCCACTTGGCAGTCCCGTTACCTCCAGATTTACTCACTCAGCCACCCACCCACCAGTGGACCCATCGGCCTTGTAAGTTGTGTCTGTGTACTACCCCTCTTACTGACTAAAAAAAGACACCTAACCCCCACGCACCCCCATCCCCCAATGACGTATTAACCTTGTAACGGCGCCCACTGATTGGCTAACCACGCGGCGTCCTGTGTAACAGAAATGTGCGCCCCCGCACCAACCCTGAAAACCCCAAAATGTTCATTATCCCTCTCTCGGTTGTGTTGGCAGGGTTTGATTTTATTAACAAGTACGGCCTGGACACCAACACCCCACCGGGCGTGAAGCGGGTCGTCGGGTCGAACGAGCTGCAGACGGCCTACAAGATCACCAAGAAGGCCGACTTCCGGATACCCACTAGGTGAGACGTAACCCGCCCGGAAGCACGTGACCACGTCACGTGATGTGCTGGCTATGGCTGGGCTATGGCTGCACCCAGAGCCAAAGGAGTGTGGGTGGTGAACTTGTTCAAAGTTGCACTTGATGGGCTTTAGAGACTAAATATCTTTGGACTATGCAATTTTAATAATAATTATTATTATTATTAAAATTGCATAGTCCGATAAAAGCATCAAATTTTCGACAGGAAAACACATATTTATTTCTTAATCTACATATTCAAATTAGATACTTGTGCGCCTATTATTAAACCTGTATAGTCCGATAAAAGCATTAATGTTTCACAACCGAAAACATTATCTAGGTTTGAACCTACATATCTATCTTAGATACTGGTGCACTTATTAAGCATTTGTTGAAACCTAGAAGAGAATGCTAAATCAATTCATTAGAATATGTTGCTGCTTAAGCCTATGGCGTGCTTGCCTAAATTAATGTGGCATGTTTTCAATTCATATATATTTAAGGTTAGCCATTTTATATCGAAGCTACTTCAAGCTAATCTAAGATAGATTATAACGATCAACCTAATATGTTTATCTAAAGAAATGATAGAAACTCAAAACCATCGGACTATGCAGCTTTAATATTAGTATGTATTCTAAGTATTATATATGCAGTATTCGTGGAGATAACGACGGGTACATGGATGGTAATTTGATGCTAATATATATCAATTAAATATTAATATTAAAAATATGATATAAAATATTATATATATAGTATATATATAATATATAAAGCCTTTATGAATGCTAAAGTTGTTTTAAGGTAACATCCTATATTGAATGGACGAGGCTATTCGCAGAGCTGCTTTGCTCTGCGAATTAGCACAAGAATTTTTATTTGCAGACCTTCTAGCTTTGTTTTAAATATATTCATTATATTATTGCATGCCTGCATCCATGTTTATGCCAAATTGTTCTGCACTTCTATTAATTTAGAATAAAAATCAAAGTTTTGCGCATTGGCAAACTCAATGGCCGCGGGCATTTGTTATGCTGTTGACGCCGTTTTCTGCGCATGCGCAGCTCTGCCAATAACAGTATTGGTGGTTATTATTCGCAGAGCATCTCTGCGAATAGCCAGTGCGATATTTTGAATATCATAAAATGTGTCCAAGTATATTATAAAATATCATAATGAATAATGTTTTTTTATAATCATTTGCTTCTGGCTATTTGATTATTCTATACATGCATAGGTAGAGGGTGTGACAAAGCCTTACAACTTTGTGGAGGTGGCATCTTAATGCATGTGTATGAAGCATTACTTTGTGCTGCTATGTGTTTACTTTTTCTAGTTTGAGCTTTGCGTACAATGTATGCAAGAACTTACTAAAACTGTTGAAAAACTGTTGAAAAAACCTGTCACCACGTGTGTGCCATGTCTGTCTAGTATTTGTTGTGTCAAGTACATAAACCAGGGATAGGGAGGGTGGGTGGAAAAAAAACGAGCTAACATTGGTCTGCACCAGATAATTTTGACGGAAGCCAAAGTTCCAACATATAACACAAGCCACGTTGTGACATACTCAATGTCGTGTTCCTCACTAAGACGCCGAAGCACAGCAAGGCAAAAGAACCAACACTGACATCGTTTTGTGGTGTGGCACTTGACTGTCTCAAGTGGTGTCCAGCTTTCTGTTCTCGTACATCACGTGACCGCATCGCTTCCTGTTAGATACATATGTGCCAGATGCAATTTGCTGGCAGACCACTGCCAAGCCTCTCTGTTCCACCCTCCATCCCCCCTCCCAACCATTTGATAAAAGAACAGTGACGGACGGGGTGAAGGGTTGGGGTTCAAGAAGTGACGCTGCAGTCTTAGGCTGTGTATCCATAGAGTGTTCCCTTGTGGCATGTTCCCTTGTTCCATGTTAACTTGTGACACGCTACACAGACAATGAATGTGTTCATTCTCTGCATTTCTGGTCAGTACATCACATGTGCCATGCAAAAGGCTGTACGGTCCCTGGGTCCAACATATGGGAACAGGCACCAAGCAAAACACAGGTTCACTGTCTGTGTGGTGCATCGCAAGATTATAAGCAAACACGGAACAAGGGAACACACCACAAGGGAACAGTCTATGGATACAGGGCCTAATATCCCCTCCAGAACTCCGGCTGTATATATGTCGTCATTACTCGATAGCCAAGGAGCTGTCTACTCCAATGTAAATACCCTTCTTCTCAGCCACTTCTAAGACAGAAGCATCCCATAGTTCCTGTCATATCACTGTTCCACCGTGTGCATATCTACTGTGACAACACGTCTCCAGATGCGGTGCTCCCTGTACCCATCAAAGGATGGTGCTTCCACTCTGTGAGTGTGAGTGTATGTATGTGTATGTGCATTGCAAGTGAATTACTCCATGGGACAGCATAATTCGATTGTGTGATGCCATGAGATAATGAGATACAAACTCATAATTAAGGAAACGGTTTTTGTGTGTGTTTTTTAAAGAAGTAAATAACATCTTTTTAATTGATTTTTTTTTTTTTTAAATTCTTTTGAGAAATAGAATGAAAACCACTTACAATGCAATGCACACCTACACATAGATAGATGATTGTGCCTTTTCGTTTCCAGCCTCTATGATTAGCAGGACATGTCTGTGCTGCTTTTCCTCTTTTGTCTCTTGACTCCAGGGTTTTCATCTGGAAGTGCACCAGGTACCTGAAGCACTAAGTGCTCTCTCCACCCCGCACCAACCTCCACGGTGCCTCCAGTAAGAGGCGGCACACACCTGCCTCCCTCCTCACACTGGAGTCTGAGGCTCTGCCCCATCATGGCCGAACCCCTCTTTTCTCCGCTTGACTACTATTCACCGAAGTGGCCCCTCCCCCACCTCCTCCCACCACCACCACCACCACCACCACCGCCCCCCCCCCCTTCCTCCTCCCCATCCATCTTTGGTTTCTTTTCGCCATCCTTCTCATCAGCCCATTCATCCTTGACCTGTCCCTGTGAGGATTGCTACCCATTCCTGACCTTCCCCTTTCATGTGTGTGAAATCGTGGAGTGGCTACCAAACCTAGTCCCGGACAAAATAATCCCCAAAACTACCTGCATCGCATGATGTCCCACATCCTCATCAACACCATCACCATCACCATCATGGCCTACTCACAGTTTAACACTTATCAGTGCATCTGGTGCTGAGTGTGCGTGTGCATACGCATATGTATGTATATATATATATATATATACACACACATATATATACATATATATACATATATATATACATTAATATATATATATGTATATTCACATGGACATACATTTATATATATGTATATATATATATATATACATTCATATATATAGTTCATATTCATTTCTGACAGGGTGTGTGAAAACGGCTTAATTCCAATGCTAAATTGAACTTCTACTTTTAAACACATACATTCATATGTAATTACAACCACTTTTGAAGAAGAAATGTATTACAATTATGTCCTATTATTATAATCTTAATATGTCTTTAAGTTTAAGATTATCCCCAATATTTTCTCCGCCTGTCAGTTACAATGATGCCTGTATAGTTCATTACTTCTATCAGTCACAAGCATCTCCCCCACCCACCTCCTTTATCTACTGACACAGAACTTATATAGCTGTCAGCTCGCAATCTCATTCTCTTAATCGGTGATACACACCTCCTCCAGTTTGTTTCACTGCCAAGTTGACTGTCTATGCACCCTGACTCGTCATTCTCTGAAAGTATTCGCCCTTTTCTGTTCTGCTTCCGGTTTAATCGTTTGGTCACTTTTGGTTTGCACCTTTATTTTATATATATATATATATGTATATATATATATTTACACATATATATATATATATATATATATATATATGCAGCTTCGCTATATATATTCTGTCCCCTCTGTGTTCAGTACGAGGACCTACATGCACAACGTTATCGAGGTATGGGCCCTAGAGTAATTTCCATGAAAGAAGTGAACAGAAAATTCTAAAAATTTCAAGTTGATTGATTGTTGGTTTCTTAACGCTGTGTGGGCAGCGCAGGCCATATTCACAGCGACCAAATATAGCAGGTGTCACTCATATGAAAACGCACTCTCCTGAAGCACATCGATTGCATACAGCAATTGTGTTCATCATATGACATATAACCCTTTTGAGATTCATTCCTAATCCCTCATTCCTCCAAAGAACCGATCCCGAGGCTGATCCAGTAATAATAATTATAATAATATACACATTTAGATACTCTCCAACACTCCTTAATGTTAACATTACACAGTCAACGCCCAGAAAATCACCAATTAAACGCTAACCTGACACTCCGTACATATGTTCGTCTGCGCGTGCGTGAACTGGCTTCTCAGTGCGCATGCGCGTGACCTAGTATATATATGGAGTCGCGTTCGCTTACACTCTATAGCTGCCAATAATCACCATAGCAACCCTGTAAATAGTCTGCTTCGCATAACCTCCCACATTGTTTCTGCTTCGAGCATTGACATGATTAATTAATTAATTAATTAATTAACAATTGAGTCTTAATTAATAGCCGATTCGCCTGCGGAGCCTCCCTAATTGCTACATTTGATGTTTTAGATGTGGACCTAATCGGTTAGACCCTAACCGGATGTCCATGCCTGACTACCGGAAGTGCATACCTGCAACGCCATCTATCTGTCCAAGCCTGCTGAGTTTTGTTTTATTTCTAGAACAGTCACTCTCATTGCCCTACGTCGAATCTCCCGATTCTGACCAGCTGTGCACAGTGTGTGAAGCTGCCGCTGTTTCCCATTGGAAATTTAAAAAAAAAAGGCGCCAGAATTTGCAAAGCTGGTTAATTGGCAAAGTGGGTGACTGTTCCTCCGCTTCTTCTTTTATTTTAATTTTTTTTAATTTCTTTTTGTTGTTGCTTGTGACGCTCAGTGCTTAAGCATGACCACCTGGGCTAACTGTACACTATCTCTTGTAGGACTATGTTCCCTTATGGTCTCCCAAGTCAGTTTTCCTTTGTAAGCACATTTCGGATGAGTAGTAGAACAAGGAGAGAAACCTGGGATTTGCTAAGAATAGAGGATTCATTCGGAAAGCCTCAATTTGGCATCCGATTGGTTGGCCGGAGAAAACAGGTGCAGCTCTATATGCCGGATTACCTAAATAAGATCCAGACGGTAACCTTCAAGAAGGACAGCTCAATTAGGAAGGTAGGCTTCCATTCTCCCTGTTTGTGAATAATCTCTATTTGTGAATCTGCATATTTGTGGGTCTGTGTAATGGGGGTGAGGGGGGGGGGGGTCCACTAACCGATGTGAGATCGTCGGGAGATTTAAAAAATATGTTCTTTTGCATTTTATGCTAAGCGTGCTATAATATTAATACTTATAATAATATATAGAGTGAGAGGCATTATATGTTCACCATTCTAATATCTAGGATGCACCTAACTTTAATGATATGCCAATGTATTCACTAGAATAGCATACGGGAGCGGCTGTGACACCCGATAAAGTATTATACATGTATCAACATGCCTTTTCACATCACACAACAGGGTGTCAACTGTCAACTCCACCCCCACCCTCCCCCAATTCGCCTGGGCGTTTGAGACTAGCCTCAACTCATTCACGATCACTAGATTCCTTGAGAGCAATATTTCCTCTTATTCCCCCTATTACTATTAGTAAGCAATGCAAATAGAAATGATGTGCTTGAATGCTTGTAATATTTTGTTCCCTTGCTTTAGCTCTTTGACCGGAACTGGCACAAGCTGCAGTTCAGCGTTAAATACGACTCGGTGGAGGTTTTCATTGACTGCGACTCGGTGATGACATTAGACCTTCAGCCACGGGGCACCCTCGACGTCAATGGCGACATCATGCTGGGAAAGAAGGCGGACGGCACCACAGTCCCGGTAGGTGGCAGAAGTCTGCATGCAATCTGATGCAATCTGATGCAATCTGATGCAATCTGATGCAATCCGATGCAATCTGATGCAATATGATGCAATCTGATGCGATCTGATGCGATCCGATGCGATCCGATGCGATCCGATGCGATCTGATGCAATCTGATGCAATCTGATGCAATATGATGCAATCCGATGCAATCCGATGCAATCCGATGCAATCTGATGCAATCTGATGCAATCTGATGCAATCTGATGCTAAGAGTTCCTGACTGGTTCTAGAAAAGCAATATCACGCCAAGGGTTATTGACTGGTGACACTTCTAAGTTCTAGAAGTGGCAACCTATGTTGTTGGAACATTGGACTGTTGCACAAATAAGTAGTATATGACGACGCATTATACATGATTTATACGTAATTTTTCTATCGTCAGACCAGAGTCCATTGACTGTAAAAGGTTGCCTATAATGCGTCACCATATGCTACTCAAATAATGCTCCATTCTAAGACAGACACTATTATGATGACACATTATAGAAGATTTCTGCATGATGCGTGAAAAGGAAGAAGGCAAGGCGGAGGTGGAAAAACGCAATGCTCGCATTACGACCAATCTGCCCATCGTCAGACTTGTCCATGTCCATTGACTGTAAAAGGTTGTATATAATGTGTCACCATATACTACTCAAATAATGCTCCATTCTAAGACAGTCAGTATCATGATGACACATTATAGAAGATTTTTGGGTAATCTGTCCATCGTCAGACTTGTCCATGTCCATTGACTGTAAAAGGTTGTATATAATGTGTCACCATATACTACTCAAATAATGCTCCATTCTAAGACAGACAGTATCATGATGACACATTATAGAAGATTTTTGGGTAATTTGTCCATCGTCAGACTTGTCCATGTCCATTGACATTTAAAGGTCGTCTAAAATGCGTCATCGTAAGCTACTCAAATAATGCACCATTCTAAGACAGACAGTTTTATGACGACACATTATAGAAGATTCTTTCTAATCTGTCCATCGTCAGACCTGGCAATGTCCATTGACCGTGAAAGGTCATATATAATGCGTCGTCATATACTACTCAAAATAGTGTATATGTCTTCAACAGATAACGCTCCATCCATACCAATGTTTTAGCAGGTGTAGAGAGGCAGTCAGGTGAAAACAGAGTGTGTACGTTGGGTAAATTGTCCGCACGTGGCAGAGGTTCGCCGATAACAGTGGTCGGTGAAGACAGGTACTACTGTAGTTACAATCCGGCCATATTCTTCATTCTGAACTCAGTGAGAAACTCTCGGCCCTACCATCATGATATCTGTATGGAGATCAGTAGGTTAACAATATACCAAATCGGTTATTTCATTATCATTTCACTTAGGAATAACCAACTTAAATACATCGTTAAAAGCTGGAAAGTTGTGGGGTTGCATTATGTTGTTCAAGAAATTTATAGTTGTAAGCCATGAACAGTTTTGTGATCGCAATGCTTCGTGTTCAAGTAGTATATATATATATGTATATACATACATAGAATGATGCAGATCCATGTCTAACATGTACAGCGAACACGGCTGCTGTCATCGGATGATAAGAGTGAGGGAGGATAGCCTCGATGGGAAAACATCAAGATGAAAGTTGTTCTTAAAGAGAAGGCTTTCGCGAACCTGTCTGTCGCCTTCACTCTCAATGAAATGTACCAGTGTTTGATGGTAGAGCATAGCCACACATAGAGCCAACACTCCAGTGTTCCAGTTCAATCTACGACTATGTTTCTTGTTTCTATTTTGTCCCTGTCTATATTAAGTGAATCCGTCATTATATATACCTACGTATATATATATATATATATATTCATTAATAAAATAACTATATCACATATATATAGTTATATATTTCCGATATAGATATATCATTCATTAATAGCAAAATTTAGGTATAATGTTAATCTGTATACATATATATGTATATATATGTATATACCTGTCTAGACGTATAATCTTTTGTGATACGGCAGAGCCAATTATGTGCAGAAACTGTAATGTTGCATTGCCAAAAGACCCATGCCTTGGCGTTGACAATAAAGAGATTGTTTACTGAATATACATATTTTTACCTTTTTATATAATTTCATCCCATGCATCAGGAAATATATATTATGTAAATAACTGTAATACAGAACAATCCGTGAATAAAATTGTATTTACCAAAGCTTTTCTAGCAGCAAAACATATATCATGTTATGTAGTCTTATAGGAGACAGTTCTGTAATTGATCAAATCTTTAATATTTTCCTAATATCATAGATATTTCGGGTTTTAGACTACAGGAAGTAATTGTAGTATGGGTTGCATTGAAGTGTTGAAATGAAACTAGATTTTCCTGAATAATATTTACCTTGGCTGGAACTTGTTTAGAAGAATACATCACTTTTTTTGTGTCACGTTGCCCCCCCCCCCACCCCCCACCCCACTACAATTTAAAACCAAATTATACCAAGTCAGCTAATGGGGTAAAATCACTTCAAGTGTCCTTTCTAGAAACACTGCATCAGTCGGTATAGCTGAATGAGTTGAGCGTCTGTCTCTCGATTTGGTAGATCGGGGGGTTCGAATCCATGTGTACTGGTCGAGTCAAACCAATGACATAAAAATGTATACTTGTCGCTTCCTAGCTTGGTGCTCTGCATTATTAGGATAGGGCAAGGACTGACTGGTTGGCTCAGTGTGAGTGAGTGGGGTATCAGGCCATGGTGCTGGCAGCCTGATCTCCCAGTGGGGCAGCACTATAAAGTCGCCATGAGTGCGCACTATCACAAGTCGACACCCGTCCTGAAATGACCTTAGATGTTGCAGGGATGTAAAACTCCAACAACCAACCAACCAGAAACAATGAAAGAACCTGAGTGCATTTCAAGTGTCACAGTCGACTTGCAGACAAGAAGACAATGTGGGTGGGAACCAACAACTGAACATCATCCAGCTGACTCGGCATATGGGACGGCATGTCACGCCGGCTTTGTAATTACCGTTCGCAGAGGGTCGGCTTGAGGCTGCCATGGCAGTAAAAGAAGAAAACACTGGCGATTGTCACCGAGCAACAATGGCGGGTGGTGTCCCTAAGACCAGAATTGTTGTCTTTTTTTTTTTCTTGAAGATTTAAACTGCCTATTATGGATAAGCCTGGATAGACTTGTTTTCACCATCAGACAGTTTATCGATAGAAAGCCCGAGCCTACACTTTTACTGACCCAAGGGATTTTTAACCTCCCACACCACATAGACATGGTATGAGAGCAACTGGCCTTTAATGTCGCTGTAAGTTATCCACAGTGGTGGAAATCCAAATTGGCAGAGGTGGGGGCATGGGGAATCGAACCACCGACCTTCAGATTAGGAGTCTGACCTAGAAAAACGTCAGACACTCTAACCACTCCGCCACAGAGAACACCAGAATGCGTGCCGTCAGCTGGTATATGAAAAACATACATTTTTGTCTTCGATATTAGTCTTCTGAAATAACACCTCTCCATAGGTTTCCTCTTCTCCCTTTTGTTTTTCTTATTTTTCCTTCTATTATTTTCTTTTTTCTTTTGTTATTGATTCTTTTTTCTTTTCTTCCTTTCGTCTGGTTTTTCTCCACCCCCCTACCAACTTCACCATACGTATGAAATAACACATCTCCATAGGTAATCTCCACCCACCCCCCACCCACCCGCACACATACACATTTCCGCCCTCTAGGTCATTGGCAATTTTCCACTAACCCAATTTTTGTTTAAAGATTTCAACTCAGCGCCAACGTGAGTGCTTTTTTCCTAAAAAAAAGAAAGAAAAAGAAGTGTGGCTTAGGGAAGGCCAGTGCCAAGTCAAGCTTTCTCATTGTAATTTGTTTCGTTGAAACACCAACTAACAAAGGCCCATTCCTTAAAAAGACACAAAAACATATTTTAAAAAACAACAAAAATAAAACCAACAAACAAAAATCACACCAAATAACCTGGCAAACCTGAAACCGATTACACACCCGTGGCGGTACGGTTATCTTTTCTCACATAAATAGCGGCCATGTGACTTTATTTTCTTTAAATAAAAATAAAAAACTAACAAAAAGATAAAGAAATGGGACACCTCCCCACCCCCCACAAACGAAGCGAAATAACACCAAAAGCAAACGTGGTAGAACGCTCCTTAACCCTATGATGTGGTGCACACAGTGCTGTGAATATGGTAGTAATTATGCTTGTTTTACTCCGTCCTTATCTTGCAGTTTGATCTACAATGGCTGATGCTTCACTGCAATCCTAACAAACCTGATCGGGAAAGATGTGATGAAATTCCGGTAGGTGGCTGTCACATATATATATATAACATATATATAACATGTTCTCTGTGAAACCAACAGAGACCCTATACTGACATAGTTATACCTGATGTGAATCCATTTAGTTTCAGGAAAATAACTACAGTAAAACCTCTCTAAATCGACCGACCAATGGACCGACTTTAAATGGTCCATTTAGGGAGGTGGTCAGTTTAGATTTGTTTTAATCGTTACAATGGTGTTGTATGGGTGATCGTTTGGGACCCAAACAAAGCGATCGCTATAGGGGAGTGATCAATCTGTGGGGGTGGTCGGTTAGAGAGGTTTTACTGTACATGTATCCGTCAAAAGAAATCAACCATAACCATCCATGTTTTCCTCTTGCAGGAGAGTTTGAGTGACATAGTTAACTAGCAAACCCATACTACTATTGTCTGCACACTAAATAAGTTGATTATTTTTGCACGATATATCTAACGATAATCTACCAACAAAATAAATCAATTCCTGTTGAAAAAAGAAAGGAAAAATATGCTATTCTTTCCGTGCATTATTTACTTTTAATTTTAATTTTAATTTTGATTTTAATTTTGATTTTAATTTTGATTTTAATTTTAATTTTAATTTTGATTTTAATTTTAATTTTAATTTCAACCCTGAATGCGTTTAATGTCGACGAAGTAGAAATCAATTATAATTAACTTGCAAAGTAGTAGGTTTTTTTTTCTTCTTCAATTTTGTTTTTGCTTTTTGACCAATCTTTCAGCATACACTGACAACAGCAGCCCCTAAAACTATTGCACCGTTCACTCCGACGCCCAGGGTAAGACTCCAAGCATGCCCCAATGCTTCGTCAATTGCACATGCAATGTCACTGCCTAATGCAAATTGATGTTGAAGCACACATATTGTAAATATGCATCTACCTCGCATTGTTAAGCAGAATAATTAGACTAATTTAAGGCTGGATATCGAGAAGATCATATTATAGTGGACCGGGGTGGTGGGAGGGTTTACATATTTTAGCAGTCTATCACTAGCATGGTAATGATTCAATGTTTGAAAGGAATGTCTAAATCCATTACATGTGTTTTATATATAAATAGATAATGCATTGGGGTTATTTAAATTTGAATGCAATCAAAGTAGAAGACCGGATTTGTGCCTATTAAAACACTTTTTTCCCCCCAGGAAAAGGATTCTAAGTTTCTAAGTCGGTTTACAATCTAATACTTGCAGGAGTCATCCACTCCTGATTTAACTACTCCCACCACTACTACTACTACTGCCACTACTACTACACCTATAGTTCCCCGTTCTACTCCTCCTCTACCAACTGATCCCCTCCGGGTAAGCGTCATGACCCAATTAACGAGTCATGACGTCATAGGTACATTTCTATCTAAGTATGTATATATCTATTTTTATATCTATTTTTTTGGTTTCTCTAAATTCCTCTCCAGGAAACCATGAATGCCGCTTCAAAACGTTATCAATCATCATATCAGAGATAAAAGGGGAAAAAAAGACAATGATATGGAAGCTTACACCTAGCTTTTTGTACGTATGTATCCGCACGCCTTTCCCGTCACTAAACATAATTTCAGATTCATGAATCTCAAAGAGCATAAAATCCCCAATGCCTGAGTCGAATGCCTAGTACACACCTACTGTATACGATTCACGCACTAAAACTCACGACTCGACCCGACCCGCTTAAAACTGAAAACGGGCCGATTCATTTTTCGAATCGCGAATCGCAATCGAAATCGGCCTGTTTTAGCCCTAAAACTGAGTTTTTAGTCGCGAATCGCAATCGCTAGGTGTGCGCGGGGAGCGCACACCTAGCGATTTTTGTGCGCGAAACGGGCAGTTTTAGATCGTATGCGGTAGGTGGGTGCGCACAAACGGTAGGTGTGTAGTAGGCATTAATTAGCAGCCTATTATATCCCCCCCGAGGCCGAAGGCCGAGAGCGCGATCTAGGCAGTGGGCTTTTGATAAATACTACGATTTGGGTCTTAATGTGGATGTGTTTGGCGGGGCAGGAAGCATTGTGACCCATGTCGTCCCCTGTGCCAGCATGTCGAATGATTACAGCTCGTTGTTTCATGTTTCCAGCGTCATCTGTTGTGTCGTGGCGGCTTTCAGTGGACATTATGTCAACCCCACGTGTTGTACATATGTGTATCTATCTATCTATCCCCGTGTTCCACCTTCTGCCCCTAGCCGTCCTCATCCCAACTCACACCGTGTCTGTCCACACCTCGACCTCCCCTACCGGATAAACAGCGAACTACACACTGCGTCGCTTCGGTACCAGGTCACATATTCAAATCCACAAATTGGGCCACAGAGGGTGCCATTAGCTGAAGGACATTCTATATATTTAGCATAAATATTATGTATATATATGTGTATATGTATATATGTGTATATGTACATATATATGCATATATATGTGTGTAAATGTAGGACTGTGTGTATATATGTATATTTATTTATATATGCATATACATACACTCATGTCGATGTATATACATGTATATATATACATGTTTAATACACATGTATACATATATACCTATTTACACACATTTACACATTTAATTGTGTATAGCTATATAATTATAATATATGTGTGTATATCTATATAATGTGTATATTAATATTATTATATATCACATAACACTTAATGCTATTATCATTTTTTTTTCTTGAAGATTTATACCGCCTATCATGGATAAGTCTGAATAGACTTGTTTTCGCCATTAGACAGTTTGTTGATAGAAAGCTTGAGTCTACACTTTTACCTACCCAAGGGATTTTTAACCTCCCACACCACATAGACATGGTATGAGAGCAACTAGCCTTTGATGATGCTGTAAGTTATACACAGAGGTGGAAATCCAAATTGGCAGAGGTGGGGGCATGGGGAATCGAACCACCGACCTTCAGATTAGGAGTCTGACCTAGAAAAAAAGTCAGACACTCTAACCACTCCACCACAGAGAACACTACAATTGAATTCCATGTGCTGAGAAAGGCTGCCTCATGCTGTACGATAACTTTTCTTGAACCCGTTAATTATAACTGGGAACGATTATTACTTCAGGCCACATGCACCTAAGAGATTGAACATGAATATGTATATATATGAAGAGTTCAGGCGCAAAACTCCCTAAAACACCAATCCAAAAACATAATTTAAATAAGAGATTTTTACCAGAAAATAATTTTAATTCTCACTAATTCCCCTTTTCATATGAACCTATGGTTATGGAGCAGTGAACAAACAAGCAGTAATATAAAAGAAATTAAGTTTTTGACGGTTCGATTCCCATGTTTATATCTATTTTTGGATTGGCGTGTGCATGGTTTTGCGCCTGAACGCCCATAGTTAGGGTCGGGGCCGAAGGTGGCGCCACCAGTACCAGTATGTCGGATAGGAGGTGAATACATCTTGGATAATGGTTGGTAGATAATGAAATAGAAAAATAATAATAATTCCCTTCCGCACCGTTATACTCGCATAATGCTTATACATCACGCACACTTATATATATATATATATATATATATATATATATATATATATATATATATAGATATATATATCCAGTGGGTGAGTTACAGGTGACAGTATTCGTGGCTCTGGGGAGGTGGGGGTGGTGGTGCCACCTGTCCCACCATGAAGAGGGGTCACCCATAAAGTAGTACACAACATCAGTGTGGCCAAAAGGGGATATTTGCTTACGCACCTTTATACTCGCATAAGTTTTATACATCACATATGCCCGAACCACAGCACCATCCTTGGGACCACATATGCCCGAACCACATCTCCATCAAGCAATAATTTAGATGCAAGTTGAAAGCAGGCTTCCCATAGAGCATATTAATGAGGCTTCAAGACAAATGGGTGCCTTGTATTCAGAGTGCCTATTACATATACTAGTATTAGCTCGACTTGTTATTCAAACTGTGGATACCGGAGATGGTAACGGTTCACGTGGAGTGTTTTGACGATGGTACCTAAGCGACGAGTGTTCGTTGTCTACCTGTTGGCGGGTGGGGCCGGTTTGTGTGACGCACACCTTTAACTAATGCTACTGTCCCTACAGACGCCGTCTCTGTCCACAGCTTGGCCGTCACTGCAATGCCTGCCACTCGTGTTATCCGCTACGCGTCACGTGCAGCCACGTCACGTGGTGTGTTCTCCAGTGAGCGCCGAGCAACCCACGGCTGTGTGTTGTATTATGCAATGTGACCACTGGGCACCGGTAGAGGGCGCGCATATTGATGATGTGTGTCTGTGTGTGTACTTCCGGAGGGATCAGTTTATCTAATCTTTACCTATATTGATGTGAAGTTGCGAAATTGGTCTAGAATGCTAAAAAAAAAAAGGAAGCGGCCACATAAATCTCACAATTTGACTTTTAAGCTCAATTAATCTACATGATTTCGACAATTATTATATTAACCCAAAAGTAGTGTATGTTTGTGTACACCCAGATGTATCACAGTTTATCGCCTAGTGTCCAGTGCCTGATGTTTGCTGATATTGATGTAAAGTTGAGAAATTGGTCTAGGATGCGACAACAACAAAAAACAAGATGGCGGCCACATAGAGCTCTCAATTTGGACTTTTAATCTCAATTAATCTACACGAATTCATCAATTATTCACCCAATAGTAGATTGCAAAATCATATGGTTATTTCTATAACCCATTCTTCCGACACTTTTTCTAATGGGTTCTTTAGCAGCTGCCACAGTAGATAAAAAATTCACCCCATACTTCCAGTACAGGGGTGAACGACAACGTAGTCTAAATACGGGTGAAAATAGCTTTAGTATGGAACCGGAAGTAGTATGCCTGGCACCAGTGTCAAATGGTTACTTATATCAACACAGAGTTGGTGAAATGGGAGAGAATGCAAAAAGACAAGATGATGGCCAGAGAACGCCGTCACTTTCACTTTTAAATTGCATTAAAGTATATGTTTTATTATATTTTCCAACTCAAAAGTAGCGGGTAAATATGAAGCTTGGCTTTAATTCTATAGTTTTATCACACTTTTCAAAATGACTGTTCTTAGCTATAAATAACATTGATTGTCTCTGGTCACCAAGTCTCTAAACTGAAGCCCACCAGTACCCAGTGGTCACATTACCTATGTGGGGGCCAAGCTCTATGTGCAATGCCTCGTTCTGCAGCATTCCTCGTCTATGTATTTATGGTAACGCTACCTTCTCTCCTGTGAACATGTCAGGTGACAGACAACCCACCTTCAACATGTTCACTCGCTATGTCACGTCGCAGGCCACGCCCCCCCCCCCCCCACCCCGCCGCCGGACCACTGGCCACGCCTACTGGCAACCACGTCCACTGGCCACCGCGCCCACTGGCCGCGCCTCCTGTCTGCCATGCCGCAGCTTCAGCATCATGCACTCCTGGCGCCACCTGGTGGGCCTTGGTCGCTAACTTGACTGACTTTCTTGTTACAGACGCCGGCGGCGACAACTGCCAAACCGAGGCTGACGCCCAGGGTATGTGCACCAGAGACGCGTGCTTCCCCGTTAGAACTCAGACTGCTTTGATAAATACTCGTACATCTCCTTGATACCTAAAGTACACGGATATGCATTATGTATATATATGTACATATATGTATATGTATGTATATGTTATATGTGTATATATGTATATGTATGTATATGTTATATGTGTATATATGTAATATGTATATGTATGTATACGTTATATGTGTATATATGTATATATCTATATACACATGCATATATATGTTTATATATGTGTATATGTGTATATGTATTTATATATATATGTATATATACACATATATATTTTGTATATATGTATTTATATATATGTATATATGTATGTATACATATATATTATGTATATGTGCATGTGTGTATGTTTATATTTATATATGTATATGGATACATTTTATATGGATGCATATATAGATATATATATATATATATAGACCCCTTTCAATGTTTACAAACATTGTGTATGTGCGCACAGCTTGGCTGCAGAACGAAGGCACACTGCCATTGAGTTTGTCGATATGCGCAGTGCAAAACATTAGTTTTATTCCAAATTAATAGAAATCCAGAACCCGAACCTTATAAATTTAATATAATCTGTTTGTTAAGCATGTTATCTGTTTGTGTGTGAATCGGTTTGTTTCTAGGTGGTGTGGTTTTAGAGATATTTAACTTTTTCTGTAAGAAGGTTGCTCACGGCCACTGACAATGCATTGAGTTTGCCGATACGCGCAGTGCAAAACATTAGTTTTATTCGAAATTAATAGAAATCCAGAACCCGAACCATATAAATTTAATAGAATCTGTTTGTTAAGCATGTTATATGTTTTTGTGCCAAGCGGTTTGTTTCTAGGTGGTGCGGGTTTAGAGATATTTCACTTTTTCTGTAAGAAGATTGCTCACAGCCATTGACAATCCATTGAGTTTGTCGATATGCTCAGTGCAAAACGTTAGTTTTATTCAAAATTAATAGAAATCCAGAACCCGAACCTTATAAATTTAATATAATCTGTTTGTTAAGCATGTTATCTGTTTGTCTGCCAAGTGGTTTGTTTCGAGGTGGTGTGGTTTTAGATATATTTCACTCTTTCTGTATGAAGATTGCTCATAGCCATTGAGTTTGCAGTGTGACAGTGTGTTGTCCTGCAGCCAAGCAGCATGCACACTGACCTAAATACCCATGGTGATGTCATATGAAATAGGTCTATAGGTTTTCTCCTGGATTTCCTGAGCTCAACTCGGCACTGTGTCTGTCTCCTGGTTCTTTTGGTTTTATAAAAATGTCAATGGGTTTCTCGAAGGATCATGTATCGCAAACTGAAACTGCGAAGCACCACCAATTAATAATCGCTCATACAAGTGCAATGAACACCCCCCCCCCTCCTCCCCCACTCCCACCCCCAAAGCTACCCCCACACCCAGCCCCCACTCCTACCCCCCACCACCAACCCCCACTCCTACCCTCACCCCCAACCCCAAACTACCTTCAGCACTTCCCCGCGCTTCCAGGATTAATCCTTGGCACACTGCCCACGCCTCTTGATTCAGCTGTAATACCTGGCATTGTGGGACATGTAGCAGTAACCGTCATACTTTCCGCTGCTACCATAAAGCTCCCTACAGAAACTTACTCCACGCAAACCCTCCCTTAGATGCCTACCCCGGGGAGCCAGCCCACTGCAACTCTACAAATCTCTATGCAACTCTACATAGTACGATAGATGCCAAACTACATTCAGGAGTATCCACAATGACTGCTTGCCTCCCGTTCGTCTCATTGCAGCATACAGACTTATGATTTGTGATGGGAACAGAAGTTTTTATTCCTATATATATATATATATTTCTCTAATAAAATAAAAATGCTTAAACCAAAAAAACTAACAATTCCCTCATATTGGAAATGCGATTAATTTTACCAGTGATATTAGCATATTGTACCTTAAATGTTTTCTTCGCACTAGTCATATGGTAGAAGTCGTAGGTCTGCCCCCCCCCCCTCCCCTCATCCCACCCAGGCTGACCAGGTGACAATGATAAGGACCGTGAGAGCCTCCTTACACCAGCCTCGTAATCGTTAACTAATCACCCCCCACCCAGACAGGGGACGCCGCCCCCCCCCCCCACACCTTGCGCCAACATGCAGTAATCATGACCTCACGATTTGTCGGCGTCGTTTTTCAGCCAGGACCGGACATTGACGAGGTGTGTGAGGTCACCTGCCCGGAGGGACCCCCTGGACCTAAAGGAGACACGGTGAGTCACGTGACTGTATTTTTGCTTGCTTGTTGGTAAAACAGTTTATTCATCAGAATAGAGATTTTTTTTCAGCGCCGAGGCACTGGTCTCCCGGCTGTTTAGATTCTCCACGACCTCCCGTTCTCCGATGGGTGTGATACACCGTGGGTGGACAAACCGGTAGGAGGGGGGTTGGGGGGGCTCGGGGGGGGGGGTAGGAAGGAGGGAGAGGGTGGGTATCCACGTGACCTTGGTGCGGGTGGCAATAGGCTGAGGGGGCCTCGGGCCCTGGCCCGTGTTGGTAGGCCTTACCAGGCGGTGCTGATGGATCGAGGCGACAGTATCACTTAGGTGTGCAGGTGCACGTGAAGCTGGCCGGGCCACCACTCTCACACACCGTGATGTATCACCACCAGGAGGTGTACGTCCGCCATAAGTGAAACCCGCCGTCATATCCACCAAGGGCCGCTAATATGTACGCCGATAGCCGCCTGGGGAACGAGAAGGGAAGGAGATTATTAGAATACATTATTTTTTCAATTTAATTTATCATTTTTACCCATGTAGCTAGCTAGCTGTTCGTGGAAGGAGAATGGGAAAGAGATTTTTAGAATAAATTATGTTTTCAATTTTATTTTATATTTTTACCCATATAGCTCTTCGGAGAAGGAGAATGGAAAGAGATTTTTAGAATACATCTTTTATTCAATTTTTTATTTTTTTTATTTTTACGCATATAGCTGCTCGGAGAAGGAGAGTGCAAGGAGATTTTTAGAACAAAATTTTGTTCAATTTTAATTTTATTATTTGTAAAAGTACAACCATGGAATTCTCCTAAGTAAAGCTCAATTAAAAATCTGGTGACTTGATTTTACCAAGTATTCCTGTCATGAATATTTGACATATCCTAGAGTTGCCTAGTCCGGTGTTTTTTTAATTTCTACAATTTTCGGAGATAAATATATTAGATTGATCATTATAATTTACTTTACTTTAGGTTGAAGTAACTTTTAGATTAAATGGCTAACTTTGGAGATATTTGAAGTGACAACATCCCAAATTAATGTTGGCAAGCATGCAAAAACTCTGACACCATAGGCTTATGCAATAACAAGTTCCATTAAATTGACTCAGTGTGCCCTTCTATGTGCCAACAAATGCTTAATAAGTGTGAATGTATCTAAGATATCTATGTAGAATCAAATCTAGGTGAGTGTTTTTGTTTTGGAAAATTTGATGTTTTATCAGACTATTCAGCTTTAGTGAAATATCACACTTAGGATGGGTTATTTCAAGTATTTGCGCGCAAACTGAAAAGGTCTAGATTGATCTTCCCAGCACCATTAGACTCTGATAACCCCATGTCTGCAATTAATACTTCTGTGATGCCACACAGGAAATGGTGGCTTTCATAGTATGATGATTTAAAATAACATGTTAATCTACTTTCCGCGATAGTAAGGTTTTCGCGACTATCCAAGTCTGTAAATTGTTGTATCCTTTTTTTAATCTTTTTTTTTTATTGAGGCTGTATTTATACTGTCCATAACATATAAGCCTGGGTACCCAGGCTTGTTTTCAATGCTGGCCAGTTGTAGTGTTGGTGTTATCCTACCACACAGTAGCTGCTGATAAGTAATTTGATTGCCTGCATTTCAGTAGCAGATAGATAGTTGGTTGGTATGGTTAGTAGCCTATGTTAGTTTTTCTGGATTTTCTTGGCGTATATGTATTTTATTTTGATCTACTCTTATTACTAGACTAGCCTACTCCTATTTACATATCATAGGCTTGTACCTCTGGCACAGAGAACAGTCATTAGGGCTGCATGACAATAATAGCTACAGATTGAGTACAGATATCCTCAGACCATAGTTGGGCCCTAATTAATTAGTCTGTTTCAATAGCTGTTTCAAGATATACAAATTAATGACTAGTCATATTTGATTATGGTAATTCTGAATTAGTAATGTTGTTTTGGTCATGTTACAACCCCTTTAAGGTCAGTGTGTTGGCAATAAAGACATTTGAAATCGGGGTTCTGTAACATGTCTGCGTGGTGCGGAGTGGACCGAGAAAGTCAGAGGAGAACTACTTTTGATTAGTGTAGAATCATGGAAGTTCTGGTAAATAAGGTTGGTTATTGGAGCTTTACGTCCTGGCAACATCTAAGGTCATATCAGGCCGGGAGTACATGAGGTCAGTGCCTAAAAACTAAAGCTTCTTGAAATCAGGACTAATATTCCATTAAAGTTTGGTATCCTCGTTCCTACATTAATAGATAAACACAACAAATCCATGTAGTGCAGAAGAAATCAGACATTTTCTCAGACATTTCCTCTTTAATTGAGTCATGTTGATATTATTCTTGTTGGAATTTTGTTTCAAAGAGGTTGACCACTCACTGTCTGTCCTTAAAGTTGCATAGTTCGATGGGTTTGAGTTTCTGGCATGTTTTTGAGATATATATTACTTCTTTTTGTTGGTATTAGTTGATTAAGCGGGGGAAATTTCAATCGTGAACAATTGGTCTTCCTCATTCCACTGCTCCTTGCCCTATCCTAGTTATGCCGAGCACCAGGTTATAGGTAGTGACAAGTATTAATTTTGAAGTCATTGGATTGATCATTATAATCGACTTTACCTTAGTTTGAAGTAACTTCTATTTTAAATGGTTAATTTATGAGATACTTGAAGTGCAAACATGTAAAAGTAGTTTCGACAAGCATGCCAAAACTCTGACATCATGGGCTTCTGCAGTAACAGATTCTAGTAAATTGACTCAGTATTCCCTTCTATTCAGAAACAATGTATAATGAGTGCATCAGTGTCTAAGTTAGATATCTAGAATCAAATCTAGATAATTATTTTGGTTTTGAAATACTAATGCTTCATCGGACTATGCAGCTTTAAATTTGTATTACAAACAGGCATCAGTCAGAAATCAAAATGCCGGATGGTAAGCTTTCTTTGCGAGCTTCAAGAAAGGACACCTACCGGTGAAATACGGTCCCATTACCTGCAGTACGACAAATAGTTGCACTGTTTGCGCCGTGGTCAATGATCACACGGTGCCTCAGTTGTGTTTCTCCAATCCTAATCGAATCACAGCCAGTTGTAGTTAAGTGCACGTCAATCAGGGCGCCCCAGACACGCGTCTCCAAGGTGGTGTGCGTGCTGGTGGTGGGTGGGTGGGTGGAGAGGTTTTGTTTGTTTGTTGTTGTTTTACGTCCTAGCAACATCTAAGGTCATATCAGGACGGGTACCTACTTGTGACAGTGCACACTCATGTTGACTTTATAGTGCTGCCCCACTGGAAGACCAGACCACCAGCACCATAACCTGATATCCCACTCAGTCACATTATCCTGACACTGAGCCAACCAGTCTTTGTCCTATCCTAATAATGCCAAGCGCCAGGCTAGGAAGCGACAAGTATCAATTTTAAAGTCATTGGTTTCATGTTCTCGACTCACCCTGTTCACAAACTTGATTCAAGTAAGTGCATCCGTCGATAAATACGCAGTAAGTATATAAAAACTGTGGTTAGCTTAATTATGATGCATTAGAGCATCACTATGGAAAGTTTAGACTTTTGTTGGTCCAATTTGGACGAGTTATTTGGTTATAAACAACCAAGGATAGAACACTCGAGTGGGTTTCTCGAAGGAACCAAACCGGTCATTAGCGGTTATGTCAACACCCGGGTCACCGTGTGACTATGGGTAGAGATGTGGGTTTCGCCCTATCTCATATGGAAATTCTCTCGTACTCTAATAGAGAGTAATGTTGGAGATGCTCCTGGGTTTCTTTTATAGACTCCCCTAGACAAAACTTTTTCAGGCGTTTCTCCGAGTTTCGTAGCATTTTCTCCAACTTGTTGACGTTGTAGTCACAGGTGGGAGAAGTGTGCGTGACAGAGGGATGGCGGGCCGATACACTGGTCCCGACCCCGCGTAAGGTTTGGGCTTGACCCACAACCCACGCACAAATTTAGCTTATTACGCCTGTGTTATAACGGTATAAACACGTTCTCTAACACCAATAGATGTCCAAATGAGTTTTAAACAACCATGTTGTGACATAAATGTATACCGGGACGATCAAAATGTTTTGTTTTCAGTTCCCGATGGCCGACGAAGCGGAGTAAGCCGCGTGCAGCAGCAGCCGAGGGGCGTGTTCCGAGTAGTGGAGCGAGGATACGACTCCTCACCTGTGTTGTCGGCAGGGCCATCGACACAGCCCCGGGCGCAGATCCTCTCCGACCCGGACGAGGACGCAGTGCCTGATGTGCCTGCGCCTCCAGATTGGGAGGCTCGCTTTGCAAGATTGGAAAGCCACATCTTGACTGCCAAATCGCCTGTGTCTCGGAAGAGGCGTAGGCCGAGTGTCCAAGAGGATTCTTTTGAAGATTTCTTGGACACAGACTCGGCGGTGGAGCTTAAGGCTCCTCCTCCTCCTTCTCCTAAACGGAGAAAGAAGAAGAAA
>CM059187.1:37419169-37481005 GCA_030323885.1 Branchipolynoe longqiensis | reverse complement strand
ACAGGCTTCGGGCAGCAGTAAACACCCAAGTCGAACCACCGAGAAATGCGCCTGGCTTTGTACTTTGCAAAGACTAGCAAAAGTGTTTAGCTTGCTTTGCTTTGCTTTGCTTTGCTGCCCCGCTGATAATTAGTGCGTGAACGGGATGGCCTTTGACATGCGACCAGACGGGATGACCGAATGAGTTGAGCGTCCGTCTCCCGTTTTGGTAGATCGTGGGATTCGAATCCACAGGTTCGAACCCTGGTCGAATCAAACCAATGATTTAAAAATTGATACTTGTCGGTTCCTAGCCAGGCGCTCGTCATTAATAGGATAGGGCAAGGACTGGTTGGCTTAGTGTCAGGATAATGTGACTGAGTGGGATATCAGGTTATAGTGCTGGCAGCCTGGTCTCCCAGTGGGGCAGCATTATAAAATCGCCATGGGTGCGCACTGTCACAAGTCGGTACCCATCCTTCTATGACCTTAGATGTTGCCAGGACGTAAAATTCCAAACATCTATCCATTTAAATGCTACATCCGTGGGGCCCGGTGAGTGAGATGGCCCGGGGCTCGTTGAGAACGTGATGGTTCCTGGACTTGGTACAGGGCTAGCACAGTAGCAGTGATGGTTCTGTAATTGTTTGAGGCTGTGCTACGTCAGAACCTATTGCAGCCTGACAATATGTACCAAACTTCATCACCGTGGCATCAGCTGATCAAGTGCCACCAGGATTTAATCGTTCTGCTTCAATGCGTTATTTCGATATATCCCATAATGCTTTGCAATAGGACACTACTAGATGTTTTGTTAAAATGTCCTTACTGACCCAAAAGAACACGCACGCAGTAGTACATTAAAATTAATTAAATCAAAACACATTTGTGACTTGTGGATTTGGACCTCTTTTCTGTTTTGTCTTTACTTATTCTAATAATTAGTTAATTAATTAATTATGATTTAGGCGGGTTTAAAATATAACAGATTTGCGAGTTTTTAGAGATTAAAAAATACAAGAATGCGAATGCAGCTACTACTAGTACTAGTCCTAGATTGCTGGGTTTCCATTATGAAAAAGGAAAGAAAGCTTTGTAGTGATTTAAAGTTGCATAGTTAGATACTTTTAAGTCTGACATTTCTTTTGTCAGATAAATATATTGGGCTGGTCGTTAAGCTCCACTTTACTTTAGTTTGAAGTAACTTTTATTATGGGTGGCTAACATTGAAGATATCTTCTCCTTACTCCTCGTGTTTCTTTTGTTCAAAACGTTTTATTTACATGAATATTATCTTGTCTCAAAACTGGATCACTGGTATCTCTTCCGAGATAAGTTCTGTTTAAAATTCAAATTAACATGTTATTGTCACACGAGCTCTTGTCAGTCTATATTAAAATGCATACACGTATTTGCATTTCAGAGCCATGATATATTTGTTAAATCCTATCGGAATCTAAACTCATTGAGTTGCTGAGTCAATTATAGAGGGGTTCTACCAGTACTTATTTGTTTGTTGTTGTTTTACGTCCTAGCAACATCTAAGGCCATATCAGGACGGGTACCGACTTTTGACAGTGCGCACTCATGGCGACTTTATAGTGCTGCCCCACTGGAAGACCAGTCACATTATCCTCACACTGAGCCAACCAGTCCTTGCTCTATCATAATAATGCCAAGCGCCAGTCTAGGAAGCAACAGGTGTCAATTTTTAAGTCATTGGTTTGACTCGACCAACGTTCGAACCCATGACCCCACGATCTACCAATACGGGAGACGGATGCTCTAATGCTAGGTACACACCTACTGTTTTTCCGCACCCGCCTACCGTATATGATCTAAAACTGCCCAAAAGTCGTGAGGTGTGCACTCCCCTAGCACACCTACCGATTGCGATTCGCGACTTAAAACTCATTTTTAGGGCTAAAAGTGCTTCCTTACGATTGCGATTCGCGATTCGAAAAATGAATCGGCCCATTTTCAGTTTTAAGCGGGGTGGGTCGGGTCACGAGTTTTAGTGCGCGAATCGTATACGGTAGGTGTGTACCTAGCATAAGTCTAACTCATTCGGCCATCCCGTCTGGTCTACCAGCACTTAAAGCTGCGCAGACCAATGAAAACGTCACATTTTCAAAACCAAAACAATTACCTAGATTTGATCCTATATACCCAACTTAGATGCAGCCGTATGTCTTGTTACATAGAAGGGGATACGTAGTCAATTTAATCGAACCTGTTACTGCTAAAGCTTATGGTGTCAGAATTGTGATGTGCACACCAACATTAATTTGGCATGTTTTCACTTCAATAGCTAAAAGGTTAATGCTTTATAATAAAAGTTATTCCAAACTAAAGTAGAATCTATCAAAACAATCAACTTTATATACCTATATGGAAAAAGAAATGACAAGGACAATTCAAAACCATCCGACTATGCAATTTTAATTTAAAGTAGCATAGTACAATGGTTTTGAGGTTTTCTGAGATAAATATATCAGGTTGATCGTTCTAATCTACCTCACTTTAGTTTGAAGTGACTTTTATTTTAAATGGCTAACTTTGGAGATATTTGAAGTGCAATCATACAAAATCAATTTTGGCAAGCACGCCAAAACTCTGACACCATAGGCTTCTGCAGTAACAGGTTCTATTATATTGGCTCAATACTCCCTTCTGCGTGGCAACAAATGGTCAGCAGTATCTAAGTAAGGGCATCAGTATCTAAGTTAGATATATACAATCAAATGTAGATAATTGTTTTGGTTATTGACAAGTTGATGCATTATCGGACTGTGAATTGTAAGTTTAAGTAAAAAAAAAAAAACCCACAAAAAACCCACAACTAGACGGTTATAACTTATAGTAGAGGTGCCCATAAGTTGACCCTTATTAGCACAACCTATGCTGTAAAAGGGACAAAAGATGAACCGTTAATAGCACCCCCCCCACACACACATACACACACACCACACACACACACACACACACACACCACACACGATACGCCTGTCTGCCGGTCCATGTGAAGCCGCCGGGCAAAATGCGAGGTGCACTTGACATTGAACAATTACGACTTTGTTCAGGGTTGTCGCAAAGTGCGATGGAGGTGACAACATGAACAATTATTCATAATGTCACGGCCATAGGCCCCACAGCAATGTTGTTGTTGTGCAGTCGAGAGAGGGATGTGACTTGTCAATGTTTCACCGATCACATTAAACACATCGTCCATGTTCTGCGAATCAGTGCTGGTTTAAGCAGGCTACTGTCTTATTTATCTCTCACCTCTTATGTATTATATTGATGGGTAGTGGCGGTTTCACTTTTAAGTGTTTATCGTAGTGAGCGAATACGGAATAGTCCTAGAATATCGGCCATTTTCGCTCCAATAGGCGAGGGTACCAGGAGAGGTCCCGTGCCGCCTGGTCCCCTGTTCTCCAGTGACGACTCTGGCTGCCAATGTACACATCAGCGCACCGACACCAGACTAACGCGCACCACCTGGTTCAGCTCGAATACCTACCTGTACGCAAACAAAGCAAAGGCAAAACATGAAGCAAAACTAAAAGTGTACAGGAACTGTAACATTTAAAAAAACACAAAGTGAAGGAATGTGTATTACATACTTATTGTTGTTGATGGCTTAATGACCAAATGCATTGTTCAGTAGGCCTAACCGCATGGGAGTATTTGTTGTCTAGGTTTGGCGAGTGGGAACTGACTGTGTGTATGTGCGTATACGTGTGCACACGTGAGCGTGGGTGTGGTTGTAGGTGTGGGCGTGTGGGTGTGGTTGTGGGCGTGTGGGTGTGATGGGTGAGAGTTGTGGGCGGTGGATGCAAGGTGGCGGCGGGGCAGTTGTCGGGGGGGGGGGGGGGTGAACACATGTGACTGTAGTGTTGGACAAGCGGTGCAGTTTGGACCATTAATTCCCATGGCAGAATCCCCCACCCCCACCCCCACCCCACCCCCACCCGGCCTGAATGACGCAGTGCCAGTCGTTGTCCTACCGGATGGCTACCTAACACCACTACCATATAATCTCAATCTCCTAGGTCTAGCCAACCATTTGTGTCCGTCCACAATGGTATCTGATTGAGATCAGGTCCAGCCGGCAGAAATGTTGCAATCTCACTGATTGCCTACGTTGGCTTTGCTACTGCCCAATGGAGTGGGTGGCAGTGCAGTGTTGGGTGGAGTTAAATAATGGCAGTGTGGTGTGAGCGGTGCTTTTGTGGACACTTCTGGCTACCAGAAGACCATGTCAATTTAGGCATTTCAGGCGATTAACATACTCCCATAGAGCATTAGAGTGAACCCTGCTGATACCATTTTATTAGTTGGACATACTCTACAAACTTGTTCACATTCTTGGATCTTTTACTCTTCAGAAGACGGCGAAAAGTTAGTTTCTCCTAGGAGAAAATACAATATACTCTCCATGAAAAGTCCTGGAGGAAAAACCCTAATGCTAAGGACGACTTGGATCCAGCCCTGCAGGATCAATCGGTCTAGCCGATATATATATATATATATATATATATATATATATAGACATAAATATAGACATATAGGCACATATATATATATATGATATACATTTACACACATCTCATTCTCTCTCTATCTCTCTCTATGTATATATAGGCACTCTATCCACCGAGGGGACCCTTGGTACGAACCATCCATTAGCCGTATGCTGGCTTTTATGGTCTATTTATCATGATCACGTATGAGTCATGTAGAGGCCTCTGCGATCTTCAGCGTTTATCGATTTATATTTTAGGAAGATTGGAAATCCCCTTCTTTCAACCAGGAAAGGGGCGATTCTAATACTCTCCAATGACAGTAATGTTGTTTTAAAATTGTATATTGGTTTGCAACATTTCCCATTCTGTATGGATCCCTGGTCATCTACTTCGGTATGCTCACTGACAAGCTTAGTGTTTTCTGGTATTTATAAAAAAGTATTAAGTATATATATTTTGTAGTATTATGCATTATGCCATGATGATTTAGGATGGAATTATTCCATCTCAGTTCTCATTGCTACTTTGTATTACAATTTTCTTATGGTATTCTCCTTTTGTAAATTGTTGCCAAACTTGTATGTATGGTACCTCTCGAGTAGCCTGGATATCAACCGAAATCCAGTACTTTCAAAACGAGCCGACGCACGCCGCTAGCGTCGTCTACATGCTCAAACTGCGAGCTGTACATTTTCCCCCTAAAACTTCTACTTTTACAATTCTAACTCTTATCTCAAAACATTTTGAAAACACAGAAATGCACTCAGTCAAGACCGGTTAAAGAGATGCTTCAAAATCCAGCTTTCACTATACTATTCAGTTAGAACAAGATCTCATTTGGTGTCTACATCGGCCTATTACTAATTTACTATTACTAATAGTATTAGTAATATAATATTTAATCGGTTGTGAAACCAAAGTATCTTCTCGTTTGGAGGATGCCAAAGTCCCAGAACATCCCCCGTGGTCGTTGAGAAAGCCATCGGTTATCCTCCGACTCACGTAACTGAGGAAGTCTGGGACATCCACTGCAGTACCAAGGACTGCATGCAGAGATTCAAGGCCAGTTTGCAGACCACCTCTCCATATACACTGATGGTTCGAAAGACCAAAGCCGGGTAACTGCTGCGGCAGTCTGCCAACAGGAAAAATTTGGCATACGTTTACCCGATCAGAGCTAGATTTTCACTGCAGAAGCCCGAGCACTCCTTCTCGCGTTGGAGTGTATCGAGGTATCCAACCACACTAACTATGTTATATACAGTGATTCGTTCTGTTGCCTCCTGGCTGTTGCTGGACTGAAAACGAATCACCCTATTCTAGCAATGGTCATTTATAAAATGAACCAACTGACAACGGATGGGTATGACATCCACCTGCGCTGGGTGCCTGGCCATGCCGGCATACAAGGAAACAAACGAGCTGATCGGGCTGCGAAGAAGGCCCTGAACTGTGATCTTGAACCGTGTCTGATCCCTCACTCTGATCTGAAGCCACTAATAGCCACCCACATAAAATCCAAATGGCAACATGAGTGGGATGAAAACATTAATAAACTTAAAGAAATTGAACCATCTGTGGGAAAGCCACCACAGACTCATGCGGAGGTCGGCGGGACCAAGTGGTCCTTATCCGCTGCCGTATTGGCCACTCGTGGCTTACACATGCTTTTCTGCTCAAGGGGGAACCTCCCCCTGAATGTATTGGGTGTCAGTCCCCGCTGACACTCAAACACATTTTTACTAAGTTGCGTCGATTTTTTGGCCCTGCACCAACAGTTCTACACTGCAGACAGTATGCATGACCTTTATACTAAGGTAAAACAGGAAAACATTTTAGCCTTTTTGAGGGCAGCTGGACTGTACCACCTCATATAGTTTACTAAATAGATTCTATCAATTATTAATCAAACTTTTCTTTTTCTATGGGAATTTGTTTCCCTTGACCACAGATATATGATTGTGAGCTTTCTAATTTAATGAGTGTCTATCAGCACATAATTGATTGTCTGCTTTTACATGTAAAAGCGATGGTTTGAACAAAAAACAAACATTTCTCGCCTTTAATATGGCCTATGCTGCTGACATGGCGTAAAGCAACCACCAATCAATCAATCGTTTATGAATCCACAACAACTACTACTATCACAACTACTACTATCACTACTATTAGCACCACTATCACTACTACTATCACTACTACTATCACTACTACCTATCACTACTAGTACTACTATCAGTACTATTAGTGAGTACTACTACTATCACTACTACTATCACCACTACTATCACTACTACTATCACTACTACTATCACTACTACTAGTACTACCACTAATACTATCACAACTAATATCTCTACTACCAACACTACTACTAGTACTAGTAGTAGTACTACTATCACTACTACCTATCACTACTAGTAATAGTAGTTGGTATATATATATTTGTTTAGGAAGGATTGGCTTTTATTGATTGATGTATTAATTGATTGATTTATTTATTAAAACACAATTCATTCATGCGCCATGCTCCAGTCAGCTGCCCAAGGAAGCGATGCGAGTTACCTAGTCATTTGAGCTGCTCTGAGTGTTTCTGAATTGCTCGGCGTTGCGCTTACTCAACCCCCCCTCCCTACGCCGCCCCCCCCCCCCCCCCCCCCACCACCACCAGCGCGCCTTGTGTGGTGGAGCATGCGCGCGTCTGTCTGAGCATGTCACAGACCAACCACCGGCCGCACCACCCTCCCACCCCCGCCCCATCCCCCGCTGAGCGCCGCGCATTCCTGAGAGCTGCTACCCCTGCCACCAGGATGCGCCGCGCGTGCTGGGGGCATATGTCACCGGGGCGCATGCCAGGGGTCGGGCGGGGGTAGGGGGCGGTGTGCGGTGGGCGGTGGGTCGGAAAGGGGCGTGGGGGAAGCACCCGCCCTCTTCAGGCCACGTGCCCGCGGGGTACCAGCCGGCTCATGACACCATCACGGCCCGCCTGATAGCCACTGAGTGCCGGGGGCGGGTACGGCTACCACCACGTCGTAAGGCCACTGCTGCCCTTACCCGCCAACCCACGCCCACTCAACCCACCCACTCCACCCATCCATCGCCAGGCATGGCCATCTGCAACCACGTTCATTGCCACCACCTTTATTGGCTCCTCCATCCACTGCCACCAAGTTCTCTCACCCCTACCCTTACCCATACAAACACACACCCCACAGTACCACTCACACCTCGTCTATTGCCACGGAGGTTTATTACCACCTGTAACTAAGTTACTGTTTAATCCAACCCCCTCCATAATTAATTATCATTATCACCATGTACACAACTGGGGGGTTCCCTATATAGTATCAGTATCTCCACGCGTTGTTGTTACATTCACTGATTTAGCAGGAGAAATATAAACTGCGGACACATCCCCAAGTGAAATACCGCATACTTAGGTATGCGTGGCTATGGTAATTACATCAGGGCGTCTAGATAGTCTAATGGTTAAGACGCAGACCCAGGAAGAAGTGTGGGCTTGTTTGAGTTTCCTTTCGTTTGCACAAAAAACAACCCATCAAAATGCCCCACTGGACGACGCTAATAACGCCGAGCACCAGGTTAGTAATTACAGTAAAACCTCTCTAACCGACCACCTCCACAGATCGGTCACTCCCCTATATCGGTCGCTTTATTTGGGTCCCAACAATACCATTGCAATGATATTCTAACTCCCTAACCCGATCACCTCCCTAAATGGACCACTTAAAATCGGTCCCGTGGTCGGTCGATTTAGAAAGGTTTTACTGTAATTTGACTCTGCCGGGGTTCGAACCGACGACCTGCAACACGGGAAGGGAGCGCTGGACCCGTCCGTCTTCCTAGGATTGACTGGCATCATGGTGAGTGTGTATGTAGTCTCAGACACCACCATCATGTTCCCCAAACATGGCCGCTATATACCACCCCGGCAGACGACAACAAACACCGGCCACAGACACTCGGAGCCCCCCGTCACTTTTCAGGCACCGTGGCCAGGTTCTCTGCCTTGGGGGATGCCACATAGTACCAGTCCCCCAGCCCCTCCCATCCCAGACACTGCGAGTAGTGGTGATAGCAGTAGTGTCTGTGAATACGCTGTTTGTTGTCGTTGATATGTGTCCTGTTATAGTCGCGCTGTTGGGATGGTAGTTGGTTGGTTGTTGGCGTTTTACGTCATGGCAACATCTAATGTCATATCAGGATGTGTACTGACTTGTAACAGTGCACACTCATGGCGACTTTATAGTGCTACCCCACTGGGAGACTGGGTCACCAGCACCATGACCTGATATCACACTCAATCACATTATCCGGACACTAAGCCAACCAGTCCTTGCCCTATCCTAATATAGCCAAGCGCCAGTCTAGGATAGTAGGAAGTGACACGTAAAACATTTTACGGGATTGGTTTGATTCGACCAAGGTTCAAACTCATGGGTTTGAATCCCACGATGTACCAAAGCAGGAGACGGACGCTCAACTCATTCGGCCATAGTAGTAGTGATCGTAGTAGTAGTGATATTAGTCGTGATAGTAGTAGTGATAGTAGTAGTGATAGTGGTGCTAATAGTAGTAATAGTAGTAGTGATAGTAGTTGTGATAGTAGCAGCGGTAATAGTGATAGTAGTACTAGTAGTAGTGATAGTAGTGATAGGTAGTAGTGATAGTAGTGCAGTAGTACTAGTAGTAGTGTTGGTAGTAGAGATATTAGTTGTGATAGTATTAGTGGTAGTAGTAGTGATAGTAGTAGTGATAGTAGTAGTGATAGTAGTAGTGATAGTAGTAGTGATAGTAGTGGTGATAGCAGTAGTGATAGTAGTAGTACTCAGTAATAGTAGTGATAGTAGTACTAGTAGTGATAGGTAGTAGTGATAGTAGTAGTGATAGTGGTGCTAATAGTAGTGATAGTAGTAGTTGTGATAGTAGTAGCGGTAGTAGTGATGGTAGAACTAGTAGTAGTGATAGTAGTAGTGATAGGTAGTAGTGATAGTAGTACAGTAGTAGTGTTAGTAGTATTGATATTATTAGTAATGATAGTAGTGGTAGTAGTAGTGATACTGATAGTAGTAGTGGTATTAGTAGTGATAGTAGTAGTAATAGTAATGTGTATTTGGACCGTTTTACAAACCAATAGCAGCTGATTGTCTGCTACTAACAAGTAGCAGGGAATGCGCATTTATTGTGGTTACTGTGTTCTTTAAATGTGCACACACGATGCGGATGGAGCCATCATAAAGCAAATATATATCCTAATCGCTCACATCGAACTCACCTATTTTAACTGTATCTAAGCTGCCTTCAAAAGGACTACTACTAGTACTAGTAGTAGTGATATTGCCAATTAATGTGTTACTTTGAGGACACTACTATTTAGTAACTGATTCGGTGCGACCGCCGCCCCCTTGGAGCGTCTGGTATGGAGGATGGTGACAGGACTGCTCCGTATGGAGGAAGCATCCTCGTACAGTTTATGTGTGGTTGTTTTGGTACGCTAATGTTATTCCACCTACGTGACAGTCAGAAGCACGCAGCGGGCAAATGCTGCATCACCCGCCGCTATGAGAATGTATGGAGGAATGAATTCTATGCCAGCAGCCCCCAGCCTCCCCCCACCTCCCACAACTTTCCACCACTTTCCACCCCAAATAGCTCTTATTCCATATATATATATATATATATATATATATATATATATATATATATATCTGTGTTTGGGTATGTGCATGTATCTATCTATATATGGCATATATATATGGCATATACATGCAATTGCATTTAAGTGCCTGTCAGACTATGCCGGATTGAGCAACGGATAGAATTGTCTAGTCTGGTGGTGTTGGGGCATGATAAGTATAAAAATGTATTAAAATGTGTCAAAATGTTGCGATATGGGGTCAAAGGCCAGCAGACGAACGGACATGAAACGGACATGAAAAGGACATGAAACGTACATGAATGGATAGCCAACGGACGATAAGCGGACTAAACGGACTCAAACCAGACAAGAATCGTAGACGTCAATCCAGCGGCATCTGTTCCAAGTTTTGTGCATGTTCAAAACTTGTAATGGATCAGGCCGGATATCAACGCATATCAATGGATATGCATTGGACACAAACCAGACTTTGCCGGATATCAACGGACTTTGTTCAGTTTCTTTCCGTTTCCCCAATCCGGTGATGTGTGACAGAGCCTTTACGCCGGCTATCTTCTTAGCTTACTGCTCTCCCAGAAGCACTTTTCCTAGCGCTGGCTGTTACTGTTAGGGTCCAATAAGGGATGCTTGCATTGGCTGACTGCGTGTAAATACCTATTACACGACCGGCGGGTCCGACTGGAAGGGCGTGTTTGTCTTACGTCTGGGCATGCGCACAAATACTCTGCCGCTATATGGTGGCGGGCCTTTGCGGACTGTACTCGTGCCCCGCTGACTTAGTTGGAGATTGGCTAATACTAGTAATAGTAATAATCTGATCCAAGGTCACTCAAGGCAACAGTATAAAATATAGCTTATTCATAATAATTTTTAAAAATTAACAAGTGGCTACACTTCGTCGGGTTATCTAACCTAGGCTGGAGACGTCCTGCCGGCGACCCGCTGACTATTGACGCGTGACGATTGGAGTCCCCGGCCAGTCCTAATTTATCATCCATGGTGATTGCCTCTGGTGATGAGATGTTGCCTTGGACTTGGAGAGAGCCACATACGTGATTCATAGGGTGCTGTGGTGAGATTGAAAAGAAGCAGTTTCTGGCTCAGTTGTGAATAATTATAGTATACCTTTGGAGTTGCGGTGGGCCAGGTTATATATATTAGCGGGCAATACCGGTATCCAAGGAAATGAGCAAGCTGATCGAGCTGCGAGAATGGCTCTGAATGGTGCCGTTGAACCATCTCGAATCATATATATAAATATATATATATATATATATATATTGTTGTAATTGATTTCCACGAGTACATCTTTTTCAAACCCATAGAAAGTTATATATTTTGTTAACCATGTCAAATTATTAGACACCTTGAAGTATCAATCACTCCCCCACCCCCACCCCCACACGCGCACACACCGGTTATCCACGGTGTGTTGTGCTTGATGTCCGTTGGGTGGAGCTGCGAGCGACAGCTGCTGCGCTGGGCGAGTAGAACGGGGGTGGGGGGAGGGTGTGTGTGGTTTGGTGTGTGCTGGAGATGGGGCGGGATGGGGGATGGGGAGGGGTAAGGGCGGGGTGAGGGGCGTGATCCCGCCAGGTGGAGCCACGTGGTGATGTTTGTGGGAGTGTGGGGTTGTGTGACGAGCTGGACCGGTCTGTGTTTTGTAACATTCAGGTCCTACTAAACACTGATCAATGCGTTGCCAGTGCCAGACACGGTCAGCGCCCGTTCATTATTACTGCAATAACAAACAACTATTTCAGGTAGTGCTGTAGTGAGTTGTTTGTTATTAAATGTGTTTCCCATGTTGCGCGCCCTGATCACAACGGAATATGTACCTGACATCTTTTGTGCGCGTGGTATGGATCATTCTACAATTATGCCTAGTATTGAGAGGTGACAATGTGAAATTGTAGTACTAGTACTACTAGTAGTTTCTTATATACAGGGATGAAATATCTCTGCGATTTCGCGGATTTCCGTAATTGTTGATATTCACTGATTAACGTTCACAAAATGCCATTAAATTATATATATTATATATTATATTATGGCAGTAATTGAATAGACTAAATCCCATTCTTATATGACCTTAGAATTAGATGTTGTGAGAACATATAATCCAGACAAGAAAGGGTTTGGTATGGGAAATAATAATTAATATAATCACAACAAGGACAGTTTAAACCTGACTTCCGGAAATTGCCCACAATTCCCTGACACTGACACTGCTAATCCTATCGTGCAAAATCCGTATAATGCTGTCGCACGGGAAGACCAGGCCACTGGCACCATGACCAAATATCCCACTCACTTCACCTTTGATAGTGACTGATACTGAACAAACCATTCCTTGCCCTATCCTGTTAATGTCGAGCACCAAGCTAGGTAGTGGCAACGACCTATAATACTAAGATAGGTTACTCCCTATCTCTCCCATGGGAATGTAAATTTTGCAGTGCCACCTTGTGGTGGGTTTGATCAGCCCAGCTGCTGGTTGGTGTTTCACATGTAAACACATACAATTATATTATACATGATATAGGTAAGTATGAATACACATCAATATGAAATTGCTATGAACAAATACACATCATCATCAGCATCATCATCATCATCGCCATCATCACACATCTTTCACATTCATATATAGATTTATACATATAATATAGCAACTGTCTAACCAAGAGAACAACAGCCAGCGCACCAAGTGGTGGGTTTGATCATTTTGATTACACAGTATAGGCTGAGTGAGCCGTCTTAGTATTAAATTATAGGGTCTTTGGTAGTGGCAAGTATAAATTTGGTAAGTCTTTGGTTCGACTCAGCCGGGATTCAAACGCCCTACTGCTCACACCGGAAGCCAACACTCTTACCGATTTGACCCACCAGATGGGATGGCTGAATGAGTTGAGCATTGGTCTCCTGTTTTGGTAGATCGTGGGATTCAAACCTATGGGTTCGAATTCTGGTCGAGTCAAACCAATGACTTAAAATTGATAATTGGTGGGCTCAGTGTCAGGATAATGTGACTGAGTGAGATATTAATTATTAGGTCATGGTTTGGGCGGCCTGGTCTTCCAGTGGGGCAGCACTGTAAAGTCGCCACGAGTGCGCACTGCCACAAGTTGGTACCTCTTCTGATAAGTGATATGACCTTAGATGTTGTCAGGATGTAAAGCTCCAACAACCAACCAACCAACCGCCGATATTTTTGTTCTTGAATATTTATACTGCCTGTCATGGATAAGTCTGACTAGTCTTGTTTTCACCATTAGACAGTTGACCATTTGGCCACCGCGTCCGGCTCAATGCCGCAGGGGATAATGCTCAGGGAGGACAGACACGCTCATTTATATTAAACGGACAGGCGGCGGGCCTCGTGAGTGCATTGGATGCGAGTGTCTTTTGGCACTCAGAGTCAGAGTTAGCGTAACTGATTGTGGGCGTGCAGATTTTATTGTACACAATTACAATATTGGACCATGTCGCAAGCTTACACGGATGATCGCTTTCTCTCTCTCCCATCCCCCCTCTCCCCCTCATTCTCTGTCTCTGTCTCTCTCCCTCTCTCTCCCTATATCTTTCTCGCTCCCTTTATCTCTCCCTCTGTATCTCTCTCCCTCTCTCTTACTCTTTTTAGAAATCGCATTTGAAGGCACCATGTGCTGTTATACTCTGAATTCTATTTTGCACACACCCGGAGACACACAATTAAAGCTTTGATTGATAAAACAGACTTTATTGGACAGTTTGTCTGTAAATGCATTACTATTACTAGTTAATAACGGGAATGGAGGGTGGCTAAGTTATTGTCATTGCAGAACGTTTAAAAGGCATTTCTGTTGTGATTTGCTTTGTGCAAAGAGGCGACCACACACATGTTTATCTAATATATATATATATATATCTATATATATATATATATATATATATATATCTATATATATATATATAAACGTCGATACATCTTAGGAGGAATGGAATTCTCGAGAGTTTGTGGTAGTACAATAAAGAGTCTCCAGGCAGCGCGAGAAAATAAGGACCGATTTAGTTATTTATATTCACATAATGGATTATATATAGCACATATATTAAGAATAAAGTTCAAGGAAGACACAAGATAGAAAGTGGGTTAATGTATATTTTATTAAGTTTGTATACATCACATATGCATACATACACACACACACACATATATATATATATATATATATATATATAAACATAGGCAAAAATGTATCCATATATGTATATACGCACATATCTTGACAGCGAATGCAATATATATTGAGTATGTATATGGTGCTTTATGACTTTATTCGGGGTGGATGGTCTCCCAGACTAAATTACAGAAATATGCCATATGCCCCCAGGGGCCGTATGCATGAAGCAGTGCTACGCGCTCCTGGTGCTAAATGCTAGCACCAGGGTAGCTATCACTGATGTGGTGGAGTAGGTCAAGTCATATGCAGAGGCGCCCAAACCGGTGCGGATAGTAAACCTTGGACTTATTTTTAGATTTGGGGTATCCCCCTTAACTGGTACCAGCGTGTACCGGCCAGCTTGCCATCTCCACACGCCGGGCACCAGCGAGCCTTGTTATTGAGGATTTGCATGTGACGTAGGCATCACATTACTCCTGCATCGTGGTTGGATAGAAGCAGTTCATTTTCCTACCAAGTGTATGTAAATAAAACAAATAGCACAAGTCTATTCACTGCTACGATCTAATTCTGTTATTTAGAGTCATGAATGTTCACTTGGGGTTTCAAATAATGTTATTTATGAGAATAGTTTACTCAATTTCCCTTACCCCGCCCCGCCCCACCCTGCCCCACCCGGACTGACTGACGGAGAGAGGGTGGCTTCTCCCTGTACACCATACCTCAGTATATGACGCGGTGGTCTTTGATAAGGCCTCTGATAAAAGTGATATGTATGTATGTATATGTATATATGTATGTATGTAAAATAAAGATATTCATATAAACACGTGTATGTATGTGGGTTATTCTCCAAAACTGGGCACCACATATTTGGTGTCCATGTTACGATGCTGATAATTAAGTCTTTATTTTATTGATATCAAGTCAAATAATTATTGTAGCCTCTGTCTATCAGGCATGTTAGCAGTTCTACATGTATTGAATTTATCCCACAAAAGATATCAAAATTATAATTGTATGATTTTGCGCGAGAGTGAATATGTGGAAATTTACACATTGACACCATACATGTAGCCAAACTTTTTTTCAACTTATTTTTCAATTTTTTTCTTGTAAGTCATAACCATGTCTGCTTAACAGTAATCAAGAAAATCTTGCTTAACTATGTTGTATATGTTAAAATGAGGTTCGAGATGTGTCATGTTACACGAGTGATATTAATGTATTGCTCAATTTGTATAAGATTTAATTAAAAAAGTGAAATTATTTTTTTTCAACTCTGACATACATGCATAACACGCAAACCTTCATAGCACATTGGATTAGGCTATTATTTGGAAGGATTTCTACTATTATTTGGAAGGTTTTCACTTTTGGTTTCCATGTCAGACTTTTGTGCCCAGTTTTAGAGAATGGCCCATGTATGAGTTAGTGTGTATAACCGTGCATATATGTGTATGCCTATGTGTATGTATATATCCATACCACGAGCCCCTCCCTTCCACCACCTCACCACGCACTCCTTCCTCTCCTTCCTCTCCTACCCCTCCAGCCAGCACCACCACCCACACCCGTGTAGATAAAGTAGGACCGCAAACTTAGTATTCCAGAAGGCGGCCCGCTCAAATCACAACAGATCAAAGCGCCCCTAGTGTGTGTGGGGTGGGCTGGGGGGTGGGGGCACTCCACAGCGGCGGGGCACACAAACAAGCCCACTCACCGGGGAAGAAATACCACAATGTCACCCTGTGTGAGCAATACACTAACTATAATTACAGGTTGGTACAGACAGAACCAAAGATACAAAGAGAGAGAGAGAGAGAGAGAGAGCGGGGGATAGCGATAGAAAGAGAGCGAGAAGGGAAGTGATGGGCGGCGGGAGGGAGGAGAAAGGGGACAAATACCCACTCACCAATACCCATAGTAAGCAGAACCGGAAGTCATTTAGGGAACAGCAAGGGCAAATTAAAAGTAAAGCAATCACTGGATTGTAAATGTGTCTTTGACGGGTTGTGATTTCCATCGCCTGTGTTAAACACTAGTAAAGGTGACACCGTGATGGGTGTTCAGCCGCTCAGTCACTTTGATAAAAGTTCACAGATATATATATATATATGTATATATGTATAAACCTACCCCCCCCCAACCCACTCTCTCTCCCCCTCTCTCTCTCCCTCGCTCTTCTCTTTCTGTATCTCCGTCTCTCTCCTTCCTCTTTCTCTCTCTCCGTCTCCCCCTTATCTCTCCCTCTCTCTCCCCTTCTCTCCCTATCCCCTCTTCTCTCCCCCTATCATCCCCCCTCTCTCTCCCTCTCCCCCAGCTCTCTCCCTCCCCCCTCTCTCCCTCTCTCACCCTCCCCCCTCTCTCTCTCCCTCTCTCCCCCCTCTCACCCCTCTCGCTCTCCCCTCTCCCTCTCTCTCCCCCTCTCTCCCCCCTCTCTCTCCCTCCCCCCCTTCTCTCCCTCTCTCACCCCCCTCTCTCTCTCTTCCTCTCTCCCCCCTCTCACCCCTCTCGCTCTCCCCCTCTCCCTCTCTTCTCCCCCATCTCTCCCCCTCTCTCCCTCTCACCCCTCTCTCTCCCCCTCCCCCTCTCTCTCTTCCTCTCTCTCGCTCTCTTCCCACCCTCCTGCTTCCCGCCTTGTCTGAAACATGGATTCTGTATTCTGGCCACTGGTAAAGTGAGCAGACATTCCTGTATTGTATGATTACGAGCTTGCACCAGGGGCAGCCCCCTGTTTGTACCTGTTGAGTCGGGCCCTGCCTATACCCAGACTGACATCCTCCTCCCAGCCCCCCCCCCCCCCCCCCACCCAACTCCCCTCTCCCGTAGTACTTACATGTGTGGTAGTAGAACACCGTTGGGCTATAGGAATGTAGCTGTCTAGTGGTTCCCAGACGAACCGACTTAGTACGCACACAACAAAGGTAAATCCCACCTCTATAGCACCCAATATATGATGTCTGTAATGTAGTACACCCCACCACCACCACCACCACCCTCCTTCACCACCCTACCCTCTCCTTGAATGCAATGAACTGACTCGATCTAGGAATAGTATGATGGCTAGCCCAAGTTCACATTTTCTTTCGATATATAATAATCAGTGGTCTCCCCAATATTGAGGAAAGGGATGGCGCGAATCGGTAGAGCTGGTAGAACAAAATAATGGCGGGAATTGGTAGGTCTGGTGGAAACTTATAGGCAGTATGTGTAAGTTGCTGCCAACGGATGGTGGGGCTACTTAATAAGTTAACCAGCAGCATGGTGGGCCCGCCATGCCCTTACACTATGTAGCGAGACCCCTGTCTATTACTTTGCTGCGAAATTTATAATCAGGAAATCTTATATGAAGAGGTTCTATTTTAGAAAAAGAAAAAAACCATTTTAAACGATGCCTTTTGAATGGGTGGTCTGCTTGGGCGTGAGGTGAGCATGGAGGTGGGGGGGGGGGGGGGGACAGAACTTCTCATTTTCATCGAGTTATAATTCTCCAAAAGCAGTCCATTGTGGCTGTACTTGCACATCACCTAGAATGGCTGGTGGAAGGCGGGCACGACGTCACTGAACCTCGCCATTGACCTTTGTCACTGATTCTTGTCACTGATTCTTGTCACTGATTCTTGACACTGATTCTTGTCACTGATTCTTGACACTGATTCTTGTCACTGGTTCACGTCACTGATCCATGTCACTGATTCAGGTCACTGATCCATGTCACTGATTCACCTCACTGTCCCATGTCACTGATTCAGGTCACTGATTCAGGTCACTAATTGAGGTCACTGAATTACGTCACTGATTCACGTCACTGATTCACGTCACTGATTGACGTTACTGACCTATGTCAACGATTCACGTCACTGATTCACCTTATTGATTCACCTCACTGACCCATGTCACTGATTCAGGTCACTGATTCATGTCACTGAGTCATGTCACTGACCCATGTCACTGATTCAGGTCACTGATTCAGGTCACTGAGTCACATCACTGACCCATGTCACTGATTCAAGTCACTGATTCATTACTGATTTACGTCACTGACCCATGCCACTGATTCACGTCACTGATTCATGTCACTGATTCACGTCACTGACCCATTCACTGATTCACTTCACTGACCCACATCACTGACCCATGCCACTGATTCACGTCACTGATTCATGTCACTGACCCATTCACTGATTCACTTCATTGACCCACGTCACTGATCCATGTCACTGATTCACGTCACTGACCCATTCACTGATTCACTTCACTGACCCACGTCACTGATCCATGTCACTGATTCACTGCACTGACCCATTCACTGATTCACTTCACTGACCCACGTCACTGACCCATGCCACTGATTCACGTCACTGATTCATGTCACTGATTCATGTCACTGACCGATTCACTGATTCACTTCACTGACCCACATCACTGATTTATGTCACTGATTCACTGCACTGACCCATTCACTGATTCACTTTACTGACCCACGTCACTGACCCATGTCACTGATTCACTGCACTGACCCATTCACTGATTCACTTCACTGACCCACGTCACTGACCCATGCCACTGATTCACGTCACTGATTCATGTCACTGATTCATGTCACTGACCCATTCACTGATTCACTTCACTGACCCACATCACTGATTTATGTCACTGATTCACTGCACTGACCCATTCACTGATTCACTTTACTGACCCACGTCACTGACCCATCTCACTGATTCACTGCACTGATCCATTCACTGATTCACTTCACTGACCCACGTCACTGACCTATGTCACTGATTCACTGCACTGACCCACGTCACTGACCCATGTCACTGATTCACGTCACTGATTCACGTGACCAACGCCACGCGCCTGCCCGGCACCCCAGCACGCGGTGTTTGGATGTGCGCCATGTCTAACAAGGTGAAGTGTCGGATAACTCGTCCGAAATTGACAGAGGCTGCTGGTATAACTTACTATAAGAGATCATGTGACCTGAATTAGTGACATGGGTTAGTTGCATCAGTGACGTGGCACCGTGACGTAGCGCAGTTTGTTTGTTTGTTGTTGTTTTACGTGACTGAAATGACGTAAATCCGCGAGACACTAGCGGCCTGGCGGTCAGTGGCCATTCGCTCCGGATTCTGCCCTGCCATTAGTTCCAACAAACCGCACCACTGACTGGCTCTCTAATCTAAAGTTGCTTCACCTTACTGTCGCCAGCTCAGGGAAGTCCGGGTGTTACTGTTAGCAGCCGGCCAGCATTAGTGTACTTCCGGCTTCTAAGTTCTAGCCGCGGCCAGGAAGCACGACCCGCACAAGCTGTTGTAAAGTGCGCCATACACCTATGGACGATGTCGATCGACAATAGCACGGCACACCGCGCTGCTGCAGGTTTCGTGGTTGGTTAGTTCTTGGGGTTTTATGTCCTGGCAAATTCTGTGGTCATATCAGGATGGGTACCAACTTGTGACAGTGCGCACTCATGGTGACTTTATACTGCTGCCCCACTGGGAGACCAGGCCATCATCACCATGAGCTGATATCCCACTTACTAACATTATCCTGACACTGAGCCAACCAGTCCTTGCCCTATCCTAATAATGCCGAGCACCAGGCTAAGAAGCGATAAGTATAAATTTTTAAGTCATTGGTTTGACTCGACCAGGGTTTAAACCCGTGAGTTCGAACCCCACGATCTACCAACACGGGAGATGGACGCTCAACTCATTCGGCCATTCCGTCGGGTCATTGGCATCGTGGTTCCAGTGCATGTTAACCTAGGCAAAGAAGCGATGTATAATTAATGTAATGAGATTCCTGGGTAGTCATATACACAACAGTGTTTACTGCTTTGAATATTGAAAATTTGAAGTATATGACAACCTATATCTGAAGGGAAATACTTTTATTTTAAACCTCACTGTTATCTATCCTTTTCGTGCGTCATTATGATCTTAATATTCACGACACTGACCCATTCACTGATTCACTTTTTATATTGTGTTATTTGTACTAATTGTAGTGAAGTATGTATTACTTTTTAAAAATACACATGCTTTACTAGTACTATACCCCTTGTTAAATAATAATTGCAAGCAGGTTTGTCCCATCGAGACAATAAAAGAAAGGGTCTGGTCAAATCTGAGCTATCATTTTTTCACCCTCACCTCGAATGGGTAATCTTACTGGTCCACAATTAGACCCTCTCCTCGTAGACCCGTAAACTGGTTAGTTAGTATAATAATAATAATAATAATAATTAATATATAAGGCATTATATTGCAACAACAATTATAATTATATAATACATTATATTCCATATTATTACCACTACTATTGTTTAAGATAAGAAGTTCGTGAGATTCTCGAAATATCTTGGCCCTCATAGCCGTGCGGCCACTATACTGCCACCAACTACCACCAACTATCGGGAGGTGTCTGGTAGGCATTAGAGCTATAAGCGCGCACACGCTTCACACTGACCCGCGTGTGTCTTTGTAGATAACCGGAAATTGCCCTCCTCTGCGCGCGCACCTATCGGCCATCTTGACTGACCGCTCTGTCACTGAGCGTGTTCATCTCTCATCCCATCATCGCCAGAAACTGGATCGGCAACTCAGGTCCGATCTAAATCACCCGTCCAGGTCAGGACAAGTTATCAGTTAGCTGGGTTGGGTGGGGCCGGGTTCAGATTCTATATATATACTCAGCGGTTTGCCATAGCATGGCGTGTCTAGAGAGGTGTGGTGATGGGTGCGGTGGGGTGTGGGTGAGAGTGGTAGTGGTGAGGGGTGTGTGTGTGTGTGTGAGTGGAAGGGAGTGGGGCCCGAACGGAAGTACACAAAACTTGCTCGGTCCAGAAAGAAGAAAAGAAAGTTTGAGAAAGTCAAATGCCAAGGTGGTCATCAATAATCTGCAGAGGTTCCACTGGGTAGTGTCTACTACTTACAAAGTGTGTGCATTATATATACATATATACCTATATTAACATATATATATACATATGCATTATTTACATTATATATATATATATATATAGATATATATGTAAATCATTCGACAATATAATGTATGCATCATGTCCCCCTTATTTTGTGTTTCTGTGACGTACAGTAATTTTTGTTCCAAGTCACTTTGATAACAAACGACCACTGTGACATTGAGTCTGCTGTGTTACGTAAATAGCAGCGCATGGGGAAAAAACCTACCCCAAAACAAAACAACAACAAAATGGGTGCTTTTGCACCTTGTTCAGTGCAGTACATTCAGGCATAGCACATTTGAGCTTAGCTCTGAGTTCATGTACAGTAGCAATGGTATTACCATATTTCCAACATTACATTACATAGATTACACAGTGACAATGCTATTACAATAAATCAGTGTATTTATCATTTCCAACATTAGATATCACAGTAACAATGATATTAGATTATTACAATAAATCAGTGTATTGACTATTCCCAACATTAGATAACACAGTAACACTTCTATTATAATAAATCAGTGTATTTACTATTTCCAATACTAGAAAGCACAGTAACAATGCTATTACAATAAATCAGTGTATTGACTATTTCCAACATTTGATAACACAGTAACAATGCTGCTACAATAAATCAGTACTTTTGCTATTTCTGACATTATATTATACAGTAACAATGATATTACAATAAATCAGTGCATTTACTATTTCCAATATTAGATAACACAGTAACAATGCTATTACAATAAATCAGTGTTTTTGCTATTTCCGACATTGCATTACACAGTAACAATGCTATTGGTACATGTATTACAATAAATCAGTGCATTTTCTATTTCTTACATTACAGTGCACATCAACAATGGTATTACAATAGAGCCGTGCATTTACTGTTTCCGACATTACACAGATTCTAATTAAATGCCTATGCCTTTTCTCAATTGGATATCTTTATTAACACATAGTTTCACAAGGAACTACTTGTAGACATCGTGTGTTTTCTTCTTCGAATACGCATATTATATATATATAAATATATATATAAATATATATATATATATATATATATATATATATATATATATATATATATACCTCCTTCCATATACCAGACAACTACACATCTATTGTAGCGATATATATCAAGCGACAACGCATTGTTTTCGGTGCCGTCTGAGGTGGTCACTTATTTTCTCCTAACGATAGATACTATTGTAGATTGATATCAAATCTCCACTTAGCTGCAATGCGCATTCGTCCAGTTTGATACGAATCCGCGATAAGTGTGTCATGTAACCCTAACAGTGAAAAGAACGTTGTTAGATATATACATGCACTGTATACATACATACTTGTTTACAATGTGTTGTTGTTTTACGTCCTAGCAACATCTAATGTCATATCAGGACGGGTACCGACTTGTGGCAGTATGCATTCATGGCGATTCTATAGTGCTGCCCAACTGGGAGACCAGGCCACCAGCTCCATGACCTGATATCCCACTCAGTCACATTATCCTGACACTGAGCCAACCAGTCCTTGCCCTATCCTAATAATGCGGAGCGCCTGGCTCGGAAGCGACAAGTATACATTTTTAAGTCATTGGTTTAACTGGACCACGGTTCGAACCCATGATCCTACGGTCTACCAACACTGGCTTGTTTACAGCATCTCCACACGCACTGCTATTTATACATTGGTGGTTGCATGGCATGGCGTGTGTACACATCTATACATATGCTCCGTAAGCTCCTTCTCCGGCACCCAAATACCACGCCCTGATGTGGGTTAGTCACGTGACCTGCTAGGTAGGAGGGACTATCAGCAACTTCCCTCCCGGGGTGCAAAGTTCACACCAAACCCTGGAGGCGCCACCTCCGCGGGATGCGCGCAAGTGGTCAGACATCAAACTTCCAAATCAACCCACGCATGCGCAACACCCCCTTATGTGTTACGCACACGGTCACTAGTAATAGTCACTATATAGGTAGCCCGTGCGTACACGCACATATGGAGTGGGTGCTTTGCTGTGTTTCATTGGTGACGTCATTTGCAGGTGTCAATGGGAATCCCCATCGACCACCTCTTGGATTCATCGACTCGGCATCCCCAGTAGATAAAACATTTCCCCCTACCCAGAGTAGCAGTCTAAATTCGAGCGAAAACTGCTTTAGTAAGGAGTATGGAACAGGAAGTGCAATTTCTGGTTCCAGTATCCAATGACTACCTATATTGGCACAGAGTTTATGAAATAGGACATTTGCAAAAGACAAGATGGCGACCACAGAATGCTGTCGATTTGAATTTTAAAGTCTATTAAACTACATGTATTATTATATTTTTCAAATCAAAAGTAACACGTAAATATCAAGATATATGCGAAGAATACATTTTGCGTCTGCTCATTTCATTTACCCAGCCTTTCGACACTTTTTCTAATGGGTTGTCTTTCTCCTAAAGTATGAGGTGAATCTTTTATCTACATCCTCAGGTGTGCTGTCGCTTGATCTATGTCGCTCTTCCCAGCATTGGAGAGATTAATACTAACAGCATTCAAGCTGCCACACAGTATGTGTGAGTGTCGAACATTTATAGTCGAGCATGGTTATGCCCCACACATGTATATGTGCGTGTGGGGAGCGGGTAAGGATAGAGAGAGAGAGGGGTGGGTAAGAGAGAGAGAGAGGGGGGAGGGGACCCGCAGGGCATATGCATATATTTATACATGAGGGGTGGACCTTAGGGAACTTATGGAATGGTGTTAGTGTTTATGTCAAGGAATTCTAGGTCATGATTATATGTTAGGCATGATTACGTGTTGTTCAGTGTTGTGAAGGAAGTTAAATGATGATTGAATGCATGCATTTCGTCTGTGCAGAACCTAACTATCATATCATATATAGTCCTATGCAAATCATATATATAGTCCAATGTAAATCACATATATTGGCCATATTTATATGTATGCATATATATATATATATATATATATATATATAGATATAGATATATATCTATATATATATGACCAATTCTAGTATGAACCAACGGGTGCAGTTTAAAACCCAGATGAAAGCATTATATTTAGCTTTAGCATAATGAACCAAAATATTTCCCTAGATTTGATCATGAAGCTAATAATATATTTATCAGAAATATATGGCAGAAACTCAAAACTATCACTATATCAGGCTGGGCAACTTGCGTAAAACCATAACAACCAAACAAGGCACCTGTAAGTGTAAGAGGATTGCCATTTTCAAAGCAAATTATTGCCAGTATCTAATGTACGATCAAAACCAAGGTATGCACTATTACTTTTGGTGTGCACATGGAAATACTTTACCCTCCCCCCCCCCACCCGCTCACCCCGCCCCCCCAATAGAAAAGTTCCATTAAATTGCCTTAGTGTTCTTTCTATAGAGAAATATGTATATTGGATGAGTGTTCCAGTATTTAAGTTGCGTATGAATGATAAAATCTAGTTTCATAAGTGTTTTGCTTTCGAAGATTCTTTTGCTTTCATCTTGCATATGCAGCTTTAAGCTACTGGATACGGTAGCCGAATCGGTAGAGCGAAGACCTCCCATGCGGAAGGTATGAAGTTCAATTCCCGGGTGAGTCAAAGCAATGACTTATGCAATTGATATCCATCGCTTCCTAGCTAGGCGCTTGGCATTATTAGGATAGGGAAAGGACTAGTTGGCTCAGTGTCAGGATAATGTGACTGGGTGGGATATCAGGTCATGGTGCTGGCGACCTGGTCTCCCAATGGGGCAGCACTATTAAGTCACCATGAGTGTGCACTGTCATAAGTCGGTACCAGTCCTGATATGACCTTAGATGTTACCAGGACGTAAAACTCCAACAACCAACCAACCAGCTTTAAGCTAATGTCCGCCAATCCTTGCCGTGTAAACCAACGCGTGCAAAGTCTAGTATCCGGGCCAGGTCGCATGCATGTGGCCCCAGCATGTAAACCAGCCATGTCCGCCGGCCACATGGCCTGAAGAGGCCGAGTCAGAAGGCCAGTGTACAACACTCTCCCAGCACAGGCCGGGTGCCTTCCTTCCCCGCCCGGAGAGTGACGGGGCGCATGCGGTCAGTGGCCACCCCCAGCATTCAATTAGGGGCGGGCCGGCGGACGGACCGTACCTGCCCTCTGTCGGCCGCACATGATTGAGGGCATCTCAAAATAGTAACCCGCGCGCATAGTTGACCCTTGACCCGGGGGCCAGCGGGCTATCCCGATGGTCCGGCGCCGGGAACACACAGGTGGAAACGGTCACGTGATCAAGGAGCATAAACGCTCGGCTTTCTTGAACACACCCTTATTTCACGGCTGCAATAGTAGTTGCATTTCAAGTTACTTATTATTGTTATTATTATTATTATTATTATTATACATTCATACATACACATAATTATATCAAATAAAACAAATAAAAATAAAATATATATATGTATATATATATATATATATATATATATATATATATAATTCACTGGCCACCACTCCAGCAATCAAGTATATTAAGAATTATTTGCTATGATATCCACACTTTTTTTGCCGAGTCGATGTCAAATATCAAAGGTTGAACATCAGTTTGTTTTAATATGGGTCACCTCCAAATAAATGTTGCAAATATCGATTGAGATCCACGACTAAATTAGACGATTCAAAAGGATTTATAACTACGTGAATTAGTTGCGGATTGGTGCAATACATGAACAAATAAATAAATTACAAAGTAATAGGGATTGAGTCCAATATACTGCTTGTAAACGCATTACAGTGAAATGCAATCCATATATATATATATATATATATATATATATATATATATATATCTTTCAATAACAAAAAATGTTACGAGAAGATTGGTATTGCTAAAATACACACATAAACATATACATGTATACATAGGCACAATTATGTATTTATATGTATAGCGTATTTACATTATTTACCTTTTGTCTGTATATGCATGATGTATTGACATGTACATATATTACCTTACATACATACATAAATACATATTTACATGTAGAACATATATATTTACATGTAGGACATATTTACAATGATTTACATTTTTCCTTATATATATTCTTTGGGTGACTAAGCCTTTGAGTAGAATACTCTAACCCCCATCATCAAATCTTTGCAGATTCCACAGTGGAATTAAAGCAAAAGTTTGACGCAACTATTTATTCTATTCACGAATTCTCAAAAACAAAGTGGTACCGTCCACTTCTTAGCATATTCTTGTAATTACCTGACTGCCCCCTCCCTCATAAAAAAAAACCCTGACAGCAACAAAAAACACAAAAATAGCGACAACAAAAACATACACAAGGAAAACCATGTAGTCAGTTGCACTGACCTCTCCAAGTGAAATGCTACATACACAAATAGGGGTGGATAGCTTGATTGCACCTAGATAAAGGATTCACCCAGTACTCGCAGTACACGGGTGAAGACCAACCAGCCTTATATAAAAACGGTCGAAAAATCGGGCTAATGAAATGGGTCTTTATGAGAGCCTAATTTCACAATCTAAGAAGCAACATTTATTCTTTTTATATGTTTTCATATTTCCCTGCTACCTTTGAGTTGAAAAATATAATAAAACATCTGGTTTAATAAGATTTAAAAGTGAAATCGACAGCGTTCTATGGCCGCCATCTTGTCTTTTTGTATTCTCTCCCATTTCACCAACTCTGTGCCGATATAAGTAACCATTTGATACTGCCGCCAGGCATTGCACTTCCTGTTCCATACTAAAGCTATTTTTTCCCGTATTTACAGTACGTTGTCCTTCACCCGTGTACTACAAGTACCGGGTGAATCTTGTATCTAGATTGCACCAGGCAGCCTACAAGGACTCATGGTTAGGATGGTCGCCCCAGAATGGCAGAAATGTGGTTTCCAGTTCCATGCTTGTTTGCAACATCTCCCCGAGCACTGGGGCCGCGACCCCAATGCTGTGCGTGCTGAGTACTGCATGGTTGGATCTGCCTCGTGTAGGTTGGTTGCTTGTTGGAGTTTTACGTCCTGGCGACATCTAAGGTCATATCAGGATGGGTACCAACTTGTGACAGTGTGCACTCATGGTGACTTTTTAGTGTTGATCCACTAGGTTTGTTTGTTGTTGTTTTACACCCTAGCAACATCTAAGGAAATCAGGCCGCCGGCATCATGACCCGATATCCCACTCAGTCACATTATCCTGACACCAAGCTAACCAGTCCTTGCCCTATCCTAATAATGCCGAGTACCAGGCTAGGAAGCGACAGGTATCAATGTTTAAGTCATTGGTTTTGACCTCGAGCCGGACGAACCACAAACTCGGCTAGAACGTCATCAGATCCCCGATGCTTCCGGCACGCGTGAGTGGTGTGTTGGCTCTACCCGATTCGGCAGGCCACCGTCCGCGCCCGATAGGAGTAGGAGGCCATGCCACCAGCACCATGACCTGATATCCCACTCAGTCGCATTATCTTGACATTGAGCTAACCAGTCCTTGTACTATCCTAATAATGCCGAGCACCTGGCTAGGAAGTGACAAGTATCAATTTTGTGAGTCATTGGTTTGACTCGACTGGTATTCAAACTCCCGATCTTCCGCACAGAAGGCCTGCGCTCTACTGATTCGGCTACCGTGTCGGTGTCTCGTATAAATGCGCTACCTGGATATTTGTAACTGTAAGTATGAGACTTACAATTCCAGAAAGGGGGAGGTGCGAGTGGCTGTTGGGGTTTCACATCATGGCAACATCTAAGGTCATATCAGGATGCATACAGACTCGTGACAGCGCGCACTCGTGCCGGCTTTATAGTGGTACCCTGTCACTATTAATCCATTTAAGCTCCCTCGCTCACTCTTCGCTGAAGTTGACCCCTGAAAGTGACCCCTGGAAATTGATCTATATTATTATGACAATACATGAACTGAGCTGATTGTGCATTGAGCTGTGCTCTATGATAGAATGCTTCCAAAGATGCCCAATAAGCGCATTGATGAGCAGGGACGCATGCGCACAGTCAACGATGGTTTTCGATTTTCTTCCATCTATTTGAGATAAATATATAACTTATAATGTAAAATATGTTAGGTTGAAAATAATCTAGCTTACTTTGAAGTAATGTTTATTTTAAAGGGTTTGAGGTATTAGAAGTGAAAAAGTACCAAATCAATTTTATGCATGCACACCAAAATGTTTGACACCATAGGTTTAGGTAATTACAGATTAACTTTGATTTCTTTCTGTGACAATACATGTTTAATAAGTGCACCAGTATCTTATACCCCTGTCACACTACGACGTAACGAGCCAATGTAAGCCTGACGTGGTCACTTTTCGGCATTACGTTGACGTACGTTGGGTTACGTTATGATGATGTCAGAATGACGTTAGACTGACATCGAGGTACATCACGTTACATCGTGTTATGTTGGCGCACATCAAGGTTTCGAACCTGTTCAAAACTTTGGACGTAACTCGAACATAAGGGTTTACATTCGCCATACGTTCTGTACACGTTCGGCGAATGTCAATGACGTTAAACGGACATTAGTCAAATGCTGCTCACTACGTTCCACTACGTTGACCCACATTAAAGCCGGTGGAAATGTCCACGCAGCATAATGGGAACGTCAGGAGAACGTCAGGAGAACATCAGGAGAACGTACACCGAACATACTTCCAACGTATGTTCAGCGTTTCGCCATCATGTCATGATGTATGTAACGTCACGTAACGTAAAGCAACGTAGTTCTGGTGGTGGAATAATGTACATAACGTTCCGTGAGCGTCATTATGTTGTCCTCTCTCATTGAATGATGCTATCACTACGCTTTACCGACGTTATGCTCTCGTCAACTATGCTGCATCCACGTTCAACTTGTGCCCAAATTTGCATACTATGCCGAGAAGTTCAACGTTTTTCACGTTCTCCCTACGCTGACGTCGTTACATCGTAGTGTGACAGGGCCTTTAGATAGATGTGTAGGATAACACCTAGCTAAGGGTTTTCGTTTTGAAAAGTTGATGCTATGCAAAGTTACTCCAACCAGAAATTTACACAGTGTGCCGTTCCTCTCCATTTTGAAATGTTATTTATATATTATACACGCGGTACTCTAACTCATGCAGATATTGCCAAAGTGAGTTTTGATTAAAGACATCAACAAGAACAACCTTTGACCGAATCTTTCTTCCAGGACCTTGCTGCCAAGAATCATTTATGCATATCTGAGGATTCTATTAAAGCTGCATAGTCCGATGAAAACATCAAATTTTCAAAACCAAAACAATTATCTAGATTTGATTCTACATATCTACCTTAGATACTGGTGCACTTATCCAACATTTACCAGCACATAGAAGCGACTACTGAGTCAATTAATAGAACCCGTTACTGCAGAAGCCTATGGTGATAGAGTTTTGGCAAGCTTACCAAAATTAATTTAGCAGGTTTCCATTTCAAATATCTCAAAAGTTTGCGATTTAAAATAAAAGTTCCTTCAAACTAAAGTAAGGTAGATTATAATGAACAACATAATATGTTTATTTCAGAAAATGAGAGAAACTCAAAAACCATTGGACTATGCAACTTTAATTCAACTCACACAAAAGCCGTGTTCACACCCACAACTTTAGGCCGAACTAGATAAGGCAAACTAGAGGAGGCGAACTAGTGTCGTGTCCACACATGGAGCGGTTTAAGGCGGAAATCGATATCTGCACATGAGCAAGTCCATACTAACCAGCACCAGTTTTGGTTAGTCGACGTCGCCATGAGAGAGTGTGGGTTCGACCTAGATATGTACGGACTGAATCATATTGGTTTGGAATGGTCAAAACTTCTGCTGGGCAGTGAAACCCTAAAAATAAATGATGAAAAAAATATCTGTGCACAGCTAGCAGTTTCATAGAGCAAATTTACCGGAAAGTCAACAAACTCAGGTCTTGACTGTGACATGCTTAAGCCGCTTCAAGTAAACCGATACCGTTCACATTAGGAAGTTGGGCCGACTTAAGCTAGTTCGGTTCATATAAGCTACCTTGCGACACGGTTTATATGAGGCGAACTAGTTGAGGCGAATCAGCCCTAATCCGCCTTAGGGTCGCGTCCACACGGCGAATGTGAGCCGAACTATAGGAGGCAAACTAGTTGAGGCGACTTAACGCGCTGGTGTGAACACGGCTAAAGAAAGGAAGGAAACAAAATAAACGTGTGTACATGACGCTACCAGTGTACCAGATCGCAAATGTTCCTTTCTAGTACATGTAGGCCAAGAGTGATTTTTTTAAAGAGCGCCTAAAAAATTCCGTCCACCCACAATTCACCTGGCACTCCGTGGTTAATGTGGGCTCCCATTAAGGCGTCTTCACCCCAGTAATATCAGTAATATGCCCGACGCGCCGCGTGGCGGGGGAGAGGCCGACCCTTCCACAACTTAGTGCCGGTGTGGCGGTTTCAGCGTGTTCCCGTGCTCAGACGTGTACCTCGCTTCTGCGCATGCGTCAGAATCTAATAAACATGGCCGTAATCGATTAACACGACCCGGGCGACTCGGGTCATCCCAGTCGTCAGAATTTCAAATAGAACATGGCGAGTGGAGTCGACAAATACACGTGCCGTGTGCAAAAAAAGAATAACTTAGATTAATTAAATGGAAATATAGGTAAACTAGGCCATCATAAAATACTTTAAATCCTATTTTGCTGTATTTTTTTATCGGTTATTAAAAAAAAAAAAAAAAATTGTCGACCCGAGCGCGGAGAAGCGTATTCGATTATTCGACCCGAGTTTGTAGGATGTGCGCATGCGCCAATAAGTGTCTCGGGTGATCCGAGTTGATGCGAAATCCGCGCATGCGCAGAAGCAACGGGACACGTCTGAGCACGGGAACACGCTGAAACCGCCACACCGGGGAGGAGGCGGTCCAGGATGGCCGATACCACATCCCACCTGGAGGGTGCTGACCTTTCCTCCTGGCGCTGAAAATGGGTGGTAGGCGGAGAGTTAGAAGTCTGGGGGTGGGGTGGGGGGAGGGTTGGAGGGAGAGTATCCCACTCTCGTCCACCACCACCCCATGCACTCCTACACACATGCCGATGTGCATACATGAATGCAGTTTGATATATATATATATATATGTATATATATGTGTGTGTGTATATATATATACACACCTATATATGTGTAGACTAACACAAAAAGCATATAAATCAAACCCACCCCCACACCCGGTCGAGCCTTAGAACTATTTTCACGACATTTGACACTCTATGCATGGACCCAGTTATGGTATAGTAAAAGATAAATCCTGAAATTGCCCCTAAACATTGAAATTTGAGCCGAACATTTGTGTAAAATTGTTGTTTCCACTTTGATTGTTACCTTGCTAATATTTTTTTGCTTTTCTCTTTAATATTCAGAAATAAGACAAAACCATAGCAATGAGGTTTCAAATTATTATTACTACTGTTTATTAAGTAAGTGGCATGTGAAATGTCCTAAAAATGTCAAATTTTGTGTGGAAAATATTTGATTTTGGAGTCAGATTGGTTTCCATGCTATACTGCTATTTATTGGGTGTGAGCATCATTTGACCTACGTAAAAATGCCAGAATATGTTTATTTTCAATTATTCAGATGCAAAAGGACATACACATTGAGGAAACTTGTTTATAGGACTTTGGACAGCGTTTTGATTTTGTGGTACTGATGTCACATATATATACACACATATGCGGAGTGCATAAGGTGGTGTTGGATAGGAGTGGGATACCCTATATATATGCATGCTATCATCATCATCATCATCATGCTGTCGGTCATGATGCGACAAAGTCTGCTTTCATTACTTGACTGCCGCTCTCCATTTAGCTCTCTGCGGTGAGAGTGATGTCCATGAGTCTGTCTTAATGTCTCTCAGCTTCAGGTTTCTCTTGATGGTATCCTTGAACCGGAGACACACTCTTTCTGTAACCAGAAGACAGTTGAGAATAGAGGATCTGCTTTGGTAGCCTGTCTGATGACATCCTCATGAGGTGTCCAGTCCACCGGAGATTCTTTTTGATCAGAAGATCTTCCATAGAGGGCAGCCCCGTCCGTTTGAGTATTTCCTTATTTGTCAGTACATTAAATGAATATGAATAAGCACCTATTATGTACCATGTCCCACTGTTAATGTTATAGTTATGTATGCAGTTACTACCTCTACAGCCCTAGTTTGTATACTCTAGTATATATATATATGATATATAATGCAGAGCGCGTGCTAGTAGGATGCGACAAGTATCAATTTTATAAGTCATTGATTTGACTCGACCGGGAACCAAACTCCCAATCCGTCCTATTTGTAGCTGCTCTGATTCAGCCAAAAACTCCCAGAAGCCTTAGTGGGGCCAGGCCAAAGACGATGCCTTCTGGGCAGTAATGCACTGTGGGTAACCTGGTGGGAGGGTGGGAGGCATGCCCCAGGTATGTGAGACTCTGTCCAGGCGAAGATCAACCTCGCCTCAGACACAGTGTGGCCGCACCCGTACAACACCAGCGCCGCCTTGATCCCCTGGATTGCCTTGATCCGCGCAAACAAGTCAGATCCTACTTGTCTGGATCCTGGATGGGATCCTTGAGGAGGAGTGGGTGGCCACCCCCCATCCCCACCCCCACCTCACATCCACATCCACCCCTCCATCTCCACCCCTGTCCATACAGTGTATGGCGAGCTGCCACCTTGCCCGCCACGTGCTTCCTTGCCCTACCAGCCCCCCCCCCCCCTGCCCCTCCCCGCACATACACCCAACACCCACACATACCTCCCCCACACACCTCTACTCCACTCCTCTACTCCATACTTCCCCCCTCAACACACACACACACACCAATCCATACCTCCCACCGTCACCCCACACACACCTCTACTCCATACCCCCCCCCCCCCAACTCCCAGACAGACCTCTACCTCATACCTCCCCCCTTCAACACACACACACACCAATCCATACCTCCCACCGTCACCCCCCACACACCTCTACTCCATACCTCCCACTCCCACACATACCTCTACTCCATACCTCCCCCTTCAACACACACACACCAATTCATAACTCCCACCGTCACCCCACACACACCTCTACTCAATACCTCCCCCAAACATCTCTACTCCATACCTCCCATTCCCACACAGACCTCTACTCCATACCTCCCACCCAACACACACACCCCAATCCATACCTCCCACCGCCACCCCCACCCACCTCTACTCAATACCTCCCACCCACTACAACTCTACTTTCCCTTTCCTCTCACCCACATACACACACTTCTACCCTCCCCCCCGCCACACACACACACACACACACACATCACATCACATCACATCACGCCCAGACACTACCACACATGAGAACCGGAAAACAACATAGCAGATAATTGTTGACAATCTTCCAGGCTGGTATTTTGGCCGGGGGCACAACACTGGCCATGCCTGGCTAGTGGAACAGTGCGATCTGAGTGAGGCGACGAGGCAGGTGGGTTGTACTTGTAGCAAACTTCGTTACCGTAGCGATACCTTCGTGGTTGACACAGTACGGCAGAACTGCAGACCTAACTCATTTGTTTAACAAGATCAATGTTTAATGTGTTGCAATCAGAACTGAGCACATCGATAGCATCAACAGTATCAACAGAATCAACAGAATAAATAGTATCAACATCAACAACAGCCTCAGCAACAACAGTATCAACAGCAACAATAGCATCAACAGCAACAGCAGCAACAGCAGCAACAGCAACAGCAACAACAGCGACAATAGCATCAACAGTATCGACAGTATTAACATCAACAGCAGCATTAGCATCAACAACAACAATAGCACCAACAGCAACAATAGCATCAACAGCAACAATAAAATCAACAGCAACAATAGCATCAGCAACAACTGCAACAGAAACAACAGCAACAGTATTAACAGCACCAACATCCAAAACAGCATCAACGGCATCCTACCATATTATTAGACACTTTCAAAACCAGAACGATATAGCGAATATAAATAACCGTGTCCTTGCATCAGATAGTTGTTTGAGTGATTGATTGTTTGGTTGGCTGGTTGGTAGTCATGATGGTAAGCCGTGTCGGCAGCAACGGCCATATTCACGGTGAACATTAGATGGTATTACTATTAGTAATGTGGTGCAGACAGGGTATTACACCTCCGTGTGATAGTATCTCATATCACATGTCTGGAATTCATACTGACTCATGAATATATGTATATATATATATATAATATATATATATATATATATATATACAGTAAAACCTCTCTAAATCGACCGGCCTTGGGACCGACTTTAAGGGGTCTATTTAGGGAGGTGGTCGGTTTAGGGAGGTAAAATATCCTTACAATGGCATTCACCAAATACCATTGTAAGGATATTCTGCCAACCTAAACCGACCACCTGCCAAAATGGACCCCTTAAAGTCGGTCCCAATGCCGGTCGATTTAGAGCAAGTACTTATTACTGCTACTATATAGTATACAGCGAATAGCGCTATACCATATCATAATAATAGCTATAAAACAGGTGGAGTACGCACATAGTATCCGGCATAACATAGTGGTGCTTGCTTATATTCACATAATTCATTATATAGTATATATGAGTATAACAACTAGGGATATACGGGTAGTAACTGCATAATACTACAGTAATTAGTATTAACAGTGGGGCATAATCATAGAATGGGTGCTTGCTTATATTCACATAATTCATTATATAGTATATATGAGTATAAAAACTAGGGATATACAGGTAGTAACTGCATAATACTATAGTAATTAGTATTAACAGCGGGGCATAATCATAGAATGGGTGCTTGCTTATATTCACATAATTCATTATATATTATATATGAGTATAACAACTAGGGATATACAGGTAGTAACTGCATAATACTATAGTCATTAGTATTATCAGTGGGGCATAATCATAGAATCAGTGCTTGCTTATATTCACATAATTCATTATATGGAATATGTACAGGAGAATAAGATTTGTAAGAACGACGAGTGTCGAGGTAGTACCTGTATACATTCTACACCAATGGGACAATATGTAGAGTATGTGCTTATTTATATCTACATAATGTGCTCATTTATATCTACATAATGCATTAGTAAGATAGCATAAGGAATGGTTAGCTCAGTGTCAAGATAATGTGACTGAGGGGGATAGCGGGTCATGGTGCCGGCGGCCTGATTCCCCCCCCCCCCCCCCTATGGGGCAGTACTATTAAGTCACCATAAGCAATTGGTTGGTTGTTAGAGGTTTACGTTCTGGCAACATCTAAGGTCATAATCATATCGGGACAGGTACCGTCTTGTTCAGTCACATTATCCTGATACCGAGCTAACCAGTCCCTGCTCTATCATAATAAGCTCGGCAGTGACAAGTATCAATTTTGTAAGTCATTATTTTTACTCGGCCGGGATTCGAACTGCCGAACTTCCACAGGGGCGGGGAGGGGGGGGGGGGGGAGCCTGTGACCTGACCGATTCGGCCGCCGCGTGTGGGATCTTGTGGAATGGCGCTGGTGCCCGACTGCGTGTAGTCAGCGGTATCCCCTCGGCGACTCGAGTATCAAGTGATGCCATTGTTGTATATGCTTGACCCGGGCGAATGTAGTACATGTACACTGTGTACATGCTGAGGAGAGGGGACTGGGTGTGTGACCTCCTCACCTACTGGAGGAGATGCAAGATGACTGACATCGTATATCTATCAATGCGGAATGTTCGGGGTTAGCAAATACACTTCAGCCTCCTTGAATAGGCTGAAGAGGTGTGTGCGTGTGTGTGTGGGGGGGGGGGGGGGGTGTCGGGGTGCAGTGTTGCTGTTTGTTTAGAATTGAATGGATTGAAGTATGCATGTACCAAATGTATATAACACACTTATGTAACAATAGCAATATCCATGCGTCTACACAGTGGATACCTTTAGTGCGGGTAACTAGGGGTGGGGTGAGGTGGGGTAGCGGTGTCAGCCATTGAAACATGGACAGTAAGATCTACAACTTACAAGCCGGGAACCAGAAGTGAGGAAGAAGGGCGATTTGAAATGGTGCAATATCATTTAGGAGATTCTTCTAGTTTATGACAGTAACTAGAATGTGAATTGTAGTCGTAATGAAGATGTGTTTATACTCATATAATCTGGTATTAGATCGCCCATAATAACGAAACACTATGGAAGATATATGTGTTGTACATGGTATCATGAGAGTATAAACCTGCTACACCACTCATATTTACATTAAGGATTTTACCAAATGGAACTAGTAGTATTACTAGACTTTACGTCAATCAAGGTAATACATAAACTCAGTAGTTGGATCAATCAAAATCTGGCAACTAATAAAAGATCTGAGGTGGCAGTAGTTGAGGGGGTGGCGCCAATTCCGGCTAGTGGGAATTCACCTAACTAACCAGGCAACATCGCTCCATTAATAATAATAATAATAATAATAATAATAATAATGACATATTTAAATGTAAAACAAATTATTCCGCAGTTTCAGGAAGTACTGTTTTGGAGCATTGTAATTATATAATATGCAGATCAAGACACACAACCAGGCGTTTCTAGAAGGTTGTGGATATTAGTGTTTCCCATTCATATCAATAATGGGGAAGCTATAACAGATATGTATCTCTTAGAATAATTCCATTAAATTGGTTACTGACAGTAGTTCTTTAAAAGTTAAAGTAACATAATCCTAAATATCGGATTTGATTATCGGAATGATGCCAGTTCAACTCAAACCTGGTCGGCATGGTTTCATTTCGGCCTAAATGGTGTTTGTCGGTTTTTGCGCCCGAACACTTCATAATCATATGTAAACTGGCTTCAGGCTAGCTGAATGAACTATGCCGCTGGGTGGCGTATGGCGCCACCAGTGGCGCCACCTTCCCTGGTCTATCTGGGGGTGGTCCCCGGCGATGCTTGGTTACTTAGCATTGGCAATATTAGCACTTCTTAAGCTCTAGAATTGGACAAAGATTAAGGACGCATACTGAAAGCCCTTCATCTCAGCCCCCTCCGCCGCCTGACAATGGCGCGAGACTTAAAGGTGTTGTCGCAGTTCCCGCGAGAAAGTCCGTGAAAAAGAGTTGGCATCCCCGTAGACACACGGGTATGGGAGGGTCAGACTATACTTCCCTTCGATATCAGATGTAAATAGGGGCGAGAAAAGAGAGAGAGCGACAGAGAGAGGGGGGTGGCGGGAGAGCGAGTCAGAGACCGAGAGAAAGGGAGAGAAGGTGTGTTTGTTTGTTGGATTCTTAAGTCCCAGCAACATCAGAGGTCATATCAGGGTGGGTACCGACTTGTGACAGTGCACAATCATGGCGACTTCATAGTGCTGCCCCACTGGGAGACCAGACACCTGATTTTCCACTCAGTCACATTATGTTTATAATGAGCTAACCAGTCCTTGTCCTAGTCTTGCTTTGACTCGACTAAAGTACCGACCTTCCACATGGGAAGCCTATGCTCTACCGAATTTTCCACCCCACCCCGTCCGGCAAGAGACAGAGAAAGAGAGAGAGAGAAGGATGGAGACAAAGGGAGAGAGAGAGAGAGGGAGAGAGGGAATGCGATAGAGAGAGAGATGGAGAGAGAGAATAAAAGGGCCTTGGCATCACACGACCCCAAGGCTGATGAAAAGGCCCATGGGTTCATGGAACAGACCCTAAGGTCAACATATATATATATATATATATATATATATATACATATATATGCTGTATAAGAATTATACAAGTATAATAACGCTGAATATCCCTCCTCTCCCTCATCGGTCACTCGGCTCCATGGACTGTGGGAGTCTCTCATAGTCATACTACTCCAGCCTCCCTACCTCAGCTCAGAGGGTGGTGGCACCACTCCTTTCACACTATAACCGCCACTCACTGTACCACTGAAATATATATATATATATATATATATATATGTGAAATAAAGGTTCTTTGACAAGAACCGCACCATCCATAGAAGTTATTTGCGTTATATTCTGCACCGAATTGATCCAATCCATACAGATAGCCAGGATCCGATTAGAGGTGTGTAGATAAGTGTTCGGATTAGTGTACGGCTAAGCACACAACCTTATTGGTTTTGAGATTACCGCACCTACTTTTGATGAATCGACACACAACAGTTTGTTGACAGCATGTATGAGAACATCATATTTTAAATGTGAACTCAAAATGTGAACCATATGCAATGTTAGCAAAACTGTCAATACTGTCGATCGTCCGTAATGCCTCGTACAGACCTCCCATATAGGATTCGCACACTAAAACTCACGACTCGACCCCACCCGCTTAAAACTGAAAACGGGCCGATTTGTTTTTCGAATCGCGAATCGCAATCATAAACGGCCGCTTTTAGCACTAAAAACTGAGTTTTATGCGCGAATCGCAATCGCTAGGTGTGCGCAGGTAGCGCACACCAAGCGATTTTTGTGGGCGAAACGGGCAGTTTTTGATCGTATACGGCAGGTGTGCACACACAAACGGTAGGTGTCTACCGGGCATAAGGAACCCATGTAGACCTAAACATCAGTAATATTGTGGGTTCTTTAAAACTGCATAGATCGATGGTTTTGAGCTTCTGCACTTTAAAAAAAAAGATAAATATATTAATTTGATCATACCACCGTACTGCTACAAAGAACATTAATTCTTGCCACTGCCATTATATGGTAGGTTGGTGGTGGAAATCCCAAATAAGACCATTTCCACAGCATTTTCTGCACAATGGACCATCACATGTAACATCAATTCCTGCCACTGCTATCAGAGGGCAGGTTGGTGGTGGAATTCCTATATAAAGTATAGTCTCTTTCCATAGAGCATGCATACTCCATAATGATCTGTTGCCCACAACAATGGTTCTTCCACTGCAATCAGAAGGTGGGTATGTGGTGGAAATCGTCTATCAGCATTACGCAAGTAGTGGTATGGTCCCAAATACTGACAGATGTAAACGTATATAGATAACCATATCTAGTCATGACTTATTGAGATAATGAATGATAAACACTGCTGTAATTACCATAGGCTTACCCTAGTAATCCCTTATGTAAACAAGGCAGATGTTCTCTAAAGCGGGCATTCCTTACACGCGGCATGCGGCATGCGGCATGCGGTATGTGAATGGCAGCATTCCTTACACGCGGCATGCGGCACACGACTGGCTATATTTAAAAAATAAAAATAAACAATTATTCTCCATACTGCTCTGTATATGACCAAATATTGCATTTATATCTATGTACCTTTTCGTACGTCACATGGGGGTTCCTACCTTTATTATAACCAAATTATAGATAAGTATTCATATTTCTGTGCATATGGTAGCATTTTTAGCTTTCCCCTAACCGTATGTCTCCCGGGTGCCCAGCTCACCATGTGTTTCCCCTCCTCACCCCTGTGTGAGACCGTTCCGTAATGCTCAGTCGCCCCTCCTAGTGTTAAACTAATGGACACATCAGACTCAGGTTTCTATTCGCACCCTGCGTGCCGCATACCGCATGCCGCACCGATCGCTACAGGGACCGATCGGAAAATGCATTCGCATTCACATTCGCATACCGCATACCGCATACCGCATGTAAGGAATGTAGCCCATAGGCTTCAAGGCGTTTCGATTTTTTGTCGCATTCGCATTCGCATACCGCATACCGCGTGTAAGGAATGCACCCTTCAAGTACCCTGGCAAGATGCATGCAATTCGGTTGTCTGGGCTGTGTGCATCAGGCCTCGCGTTGGCTGGACCGACTACACCCAGTTGGTCAACACCATCTCGGTCAGCAATGCTGTGACTCTTAGTCTTATGCCCGGTACACACCTAGCGTATACGATCGTTTTCCCGCACCCACCTAGCGTATACGATCTAAAACTGCCCAAAAATCGTGAGGTGTGCACTCCCCTAGCACACCTACCGATTGCGATTCACGACTAAAAACTAATTTTTAGGGCTAAAACGGTAGGTGTGCGCTAGCACTACGATTGCGATTCCCGATTCGAAAAATGAATCGGCCCGACTTCAGTTTTAAGCTGATCGGGAGTTTTAGTGCGCGAATCCTATATGCTATGTGTGTACCTAGCATAAGGCTTAGTCGGCCTAAACTGCTCCCACAGACTTACTGGAGAAGGCCTAGAGGATAGGCTAATCCAGGAGGTGCCCGGATTCAGAGATAGGTGTTAATTCCGCGCCCATATGCATGCAGGAACTGTGTACATATGTGAAGTCATGGTCTTTTGAACCGTGTGTAAGTCTCCCACTGTCTTTGCTTATAGCTCAGTAATCGCCAAGAGAATCGCATCAATGCCTACTGTGTTGTGAGTACCACAGGAACAACCACATGGTAGAACTAATCACACCTACATGCCACTGCAGGACCATTTTCACTTTATATCAGTTAAATAAAACCTGGTCTCCTGGGGATGGTAATGCAATACATACAATAAAACCTCTCTAAGTCAAACGACCATGGGGCCGACTTTAAATGGTCCATTTAGGGAGGTGGTCGGTTTAGGGAGTTTAAAAAAAATCGTTACAAATACAATGGTATTGTATGGGTGATCGTTTGGGACCCCAAATAAAGTTATACACACCGGTGGAAATCCAAATGGCAGAGGTGGGGGCACAGGGAATCCAACCACCGACCTTCAGATTAGGAGTCCGACCTAGAAAAAAAGTCAGACACTCTAACCACTCCGCCACAGAGAACACCACGATAGTGCTATCCCACTGAGAGACCAGGCTGCAGGCACCATGACCTGATTTCCGATTTAGTCACATTCTCCTGATACTGAGCTAACCTGTCCTTGCCCTATCCTAGTAATGCTGAGCGCCAGGATAGCTAGCGATAAATTAGTCTTAAATTGATCAGGTTAAAAATGAAGTACTGGAAAGTCCTTAAAATGTGTGTTTGTTCGGAGCGAAATGCCATGAAAAGTCATGAAAATATAGCTGTCTGACATTTTGAAATCATTTGTTTTAATTTAGTAATCTTGGTTTGCAAATGATGATTTCTATGGCCTTTTGTTGCTGAATTCTCCATAATTCATTACCTTGGGGATGGTCAGTACATGATTCCAACATCCTCACAGGGTTGCAGCATGCAACATTTCATAAACACATCCATAGGATTTCTGTATTTGGTCCTTAGAAAGAGCTGTGTCGAGTCCTGAAAAGTCATTTAAGAAAAGAAACTTTGTAAAGAGTGGCAACCATGCTACAGAGATAATGTGAGCGAATAGGCTACACAAGGGTTACTATGTGTGTTCTCACCGTTCTCACCGTTGGCCAGTCGCTTCCTGTCTGCAGTCGTGGGTCTGAAGTCGGATAGCAGTCTGCATGTGTGTGGCCCGCTTCATGTCGGCGTTGAAGCAACTCAAATTCGGTGTGAAGTGGTGTACATCGTAGATGGTGGTCAGATCCTGGCCATATCAACTTTCATTCAGCGAAAGGAGTGGGAGGTGGATCCCAGTAATGCTTCTCGGCAGGTTTGTCAATGGTATCGCTTACATGTGTGAGCGTGTCAGTCAGTCAGTCAGTCAGTCGGTTAGTTCGTGTTCCGGGAGATTGGGTAGAACATTTAAGACCACACACAATATTGTCGATATTTTGTTGTTGCTATTCCAGTCGATAGTTCGCATTTCTCTCTTAGAACATAAAGTTCAGTTCAGGCGCAAAATCATGTAAACGCCAATCCAAAAATTCATATAAACACCGCAATTAAACCCTCAAAAAGTTCACCTTTTTACATTCCTACTTTTTTTTCATTACTCCATAATCATGTCAACATAAGGAAAGTGGAATTAGCTTGGAGTACAATTATTTTCAGAAGATTTAAAAAAATTAAACTTCATTTTTAGATTGGCGTTTACGGGGCTTTGATATATATGTATCCTCTTTATGCAGAGGTGCAGTAGTACTATTATTAATAATAGCAAAGCTAACAACAGTTATGTCAACAATAGTAATATAACTATGGCTGAGATTAACACGATTAACTTTAAAACGCAGTAAAACACAATAAAAGCTAGTAAAGTTATTTAAAACAAATTAATCACAGTGCAATTATTTGCTCGTCCAAGACGCCTCCCACATTAACAATAATAACAATAATAAAGATATTGGGGATGAAAATCTCGACAGTGATGATGGCAAGATTCGTGTGGGTATCTTTGATATTATTGTTGTAGCACCTGTCACCATGATACTGTGTGATGTCATGTGAAGCAGACATTTTCGTGATATCTACTAGCTGAACCTCAAATCAGTTTACTAATAATATTCCCCCTTCTCAATATTACTGCAAACTCAACGATACGGCCATCTAGCATGTAATTAACACGAACTAAACCGGAAAAATTGACAGAACACCTCACAACAAAATCTGGAACTGGGGACTAAAAAATAATTTTTTGTTTGCGCACATGGGCAATTGTTGGGGCATGTGAATGTATAGTTGCCATATACATTCACATATATAATAGAGTTTGGCGAAAGAGCGATGTAAACCCGTGTTAAGCGCTGTACACCGCTGTCACCTACTGGAGGCCGGGACTGGAGGTAGCGTCTGGGATGTCCACCAGGTGTTGACCAGGTCGCGCCCCTTCACCCCTGGCGCCGTTCTATTAGTAGACCACCACAGGTAAACCACGAAATATATATTGAGACACCAAGCTGAGATAATGACGGTGCTTCGGAAAATGGCGCTATTTAAATAGTTTACAAACCCTACGTGTGTGTATATATATAAGCTGATTTGAAAATGCTTATATATATGTATGTATATATGTATATTAATTATTATATATATGTATATATATGTGTATATATATATATATTATATATATGTATATTATATATATATGTATATATATAGCTATTTTTGTACCATATATATATATATATATATATATATATATATATATATATATATATATGGTACACAAATAGCTTGCTTTGTAATTTCTAACTCTGATTATACTTCATGTTAGATAATGTCTCAAACAGACATTATTGTTATCACAATATTAGTTAAAATAACAAATTCGTTTCAATAAATGCGAAAGTAGGCAACAAACCATTGGGAAAACAGACCCAGACACACCTGCTCGGGGGCAGTGCTGGCGAATCATCAGCACACAAATACGAAACTTATAGTTATAGGCATGTAGCTCCGTGTGCATGTGCGCATATGTAAAAACATGCTGACTGATTACGGTGTGTTTGAGTAAGCGCCTGTGCCTATAGTTGTGGAATGTGTAACAGCTTAAAGCTGCATAGTCCGATGAAGCATCAAATTTTCAAAACCAAAATAATGATATAGATTTGACTCTACATATCTAACTTAGATATCGATGCACATATTAAGCATTTATTGCCACATAGAAGGGAACACTGAGACAATTTGATAGAAACTGTTAATGTTGAAGCCTATGGTGTCAGAGTTTTGGCGTGCTTGCCAAAACTAAGTTTGCATGTTTGAATTTTAAATATCTCAAAACTTATCCATTTAAAATCAAAGTTACTTTAACCTGAAATAAGGTAGATTATAGCGATCAATTTAATATATTTATCTCAGAAAAAATGACCAAAACGAAAAAGCATCAGACTATGCAACTTTAACAAAACCACACAGCCCAATGTTATGCACGATGCTAAAGTGGACATGGCTATTTATTCCATCGGTACTTGTGGTTAGCATTTCATATTAAAGCTGCATAGTCCGATGAAGCATCATATTCTCTAAACCAAAGCAATTATCTAGATTTGATTCCACATATCTAACTTAGATATTGAGACACTTATAGCGCAGTTGTTGCCACATATAGAAGTTAGAAGGGAATACATGTAATACTAAAGCTATGATTCCTTACACGCGGTATGCGGCATGCGAATGCGGCATGCGGTATGCGGCATGCGGCATGCGTACGGGTTGGGTCCTTTCACCCACACACACACCCACACCCACACATAGTGTCAGGTTTCTCTAACACTGTGGTCTGTACCACCTCATATAGTTCATTTAAACAATTTTTATTAATTAATTCTTTCATCTATTTTATTTAATTATATGATTTTGGGCTTTTAAAAATTAATAAGTGTCTATTGACACCTAACTGATTGTATGCTTTTACATTATATGTAAAGGCGATGGTTGAATAAAAAAACAAACAATTCTCGCCGTGAATATGGCCTATGCTGCCGACACGACGTAAAGAAACCACCAATCAATCAATTCTCTAACACTGTCTTCTATGGCAAACGTATTCGCATTCGCATTCGCATTCGCATTCGCATGCTGCACCGATGGCTACATGGACTGATTCAGTTGCCGCATTCGCATTCGATTCGCATTCGGACATAAGGAATCACCCCATTGACTTAGATGCCCCCCGATTTTTTGCCGCATTCGCATGCTGCATGCTGCATACCGCGTGTAAGGAATGTAGACTTTAGGCAATTTAATAGAACCTTCTAAACCTATGGTATCAGAGTTTTGGTGTGTTTTCCAAAACTAATTTGGCATGTTTTCACTTCAAACCATAGCCATTTAAAATAAGAAATTATGTCAAACTAAAGTAAGATAGTGTCATGGGGGTGATGAAAATGGGAAATACTGCGCCTAGAGCGGGACTCGAACCCACATCTCTTTGCATTCCGGGCCAGTGTGCTAACCATTACACCACCTAGGCTCCCTGATATCAATACACTCCCCACGCCTACCTGTCTATGTGGTTACTTGCCTGAGAGGTCAGTGCAGACCACTACACTCGTCCCCCTGGAATTGTAAGTCTTGTAATGCTTACAATTACATACATACAGGCAATGCACTAACACATACATACACAGGGTAGGTTCAACAACCATACAGCGCAAAGCTTGTACAGGATCCTGATCACGGCAACCAGTGTCGTGGGGGTGATGAAAATGGGAAATACTGCGCCTAGAGCGGGACTCGAACCCACATCTCTTTGCATTCCGGGCCAGTGTGCTAACCATTACACCACCTAGGCTCCCTGATATCAATACACTCCCCACGCCTACCTGTCTATGTGGTTACTTGCCTGAGAGGTCAGTGCAGACCACTACAATAGATTATGACAATCAATTTAATATATTTATCTCAGGAAAGTAACAGAAGCTCAAAACCATCGGACTATGCAACTTTAATATTCAGGGCCATCAACCAACTTTATTATATACTTAGTTAAAGCTGCATAATCTGATGAAAGCATCAGCTTTTCTAAACTAAAACACATACCTAGATTTGATCCTACATATTCAACTTCAATGCTGGTGCACTGATTTAGCATAAAAGGGAATAGAAGGATTACTTGTGAAGGCTGTGGTATCCAGCATTTTGATGTGCACACCAAAATTATGTTGACATGTTTTCACTTCAAATGTCTCCAAAGTTATCTATTCATAATAAAGAAAATGGCTTCAGACTAAAACCAGGTAGATTATATTGATAAACGTAAAATATTTTCTGTAAAAAAGAAAAGTGCATAAACAAAACAATCGGATCATGTAGGCTTAATGTCGATGGTTATTACTAATTAGGCATGTCCCCCAGTTTCTTTTGGTAAAGGTAACACTTACTGCAAACACTTTGTGGTCAGCATACCAGGTGCCATAGTTTTGTGTGTAGCGATGTATACGCATGCATCTATAACATGCCCGGCCCTGATTTGATACCATATACAGTATAACCCCGTTAAACCAAACTTGAAGGGACCCTAGAAATTTGTTTGGATTAACCGATCATTGGTTTAACCGAGCTTTGACTTCGACTTTGACTTGGCTTTGGCAACAACTTTGGTGCATTATGAATGTAATATACAATGTGTGTGGACACTATGATTATTGTTTTTTATGCATATACAGTTTAACCCCATTAAATAAAGTTCGGTTAAATCAAACGATCGGTTAAGCCAAACTTTTTTGGGCGACCCATCAAAATACTACCATTTATCATATAAAAAGTCTCAGATGACCTTAAAACCACATGAAAGTTTTATTTACCTGTACCGGAAGTGGTCTGGGGCCGACAATTTTGTTTGGATTAACCGATACTTTGGATTAACCGACTGTGGTTTAACCAACTTTTTTATATGATAAATGATAGTATTTTGCCGGGCCGTTGAAAAAAGTTTGGATTAACCGATCGTTTGGTTTAACCGAGCTTGGTTTAACGGGGTTGTACTGTAGTTAGCTATCACACATCTGGTGCTTGTGCTGTAAGTTCTTTGCCGACTAACCTAGCATAGGATGAATCTAACACTGATTAATCTGGCTATACATGCATGCATATATTATATGCATACATACGTGCATACATGCATGCATACATGCATACATATATACATACATGCATAAATACATGCATACATATATATACATGCATACATATATATATACATGCATACATATATACACATGCATACATATATATATACACATGCATACATTATCTAGATTTGCATGCATACATATATATATACATGCATACATATATATACATGCATACATATATGCACAAATACATACATGCATGCATAGACACATACATGCACACATACATATGCACATACATACATGCATAAATACATGCATACTTGCATGCATACATATATACATGCATAAATATATACACGCATACATACATACATGCATGCATACATACACACATACAAATGATACATACATACATATCATACATACATACATACATACATACATGCGTGCGTGCGTACGTACGTACGTACATACATACATACATACATACATACATACCTACCTACCTACCTACATACATACATACATACATACACATACATACATACATACATACATACATGCATATATACATATATATATATTTATATATGTAAGTGCACAGTGATATCTGGGCGAGACAGCTGGCGGGGCTGGGCAGGGAGCAGGTAAGGATGCGGTGTGTAATACTAATACTTAGTAATAGCAGGTATCACTCAGTGGAAATGAACAGGGCCATAAGGTGAAGGGAGCTGTAATGAACAGATTGTGAAATACATGTGTGAGTGATGAGTGCAGACGTGATGTCGGAACGAGCTGATTGGTTGGCACTGGGACTGCTGGACTTGTGTGGAAACAGCAGGTGGTGCTGCAGCGTGGACTATGTAGACGGCGCCCTGCAAGTGAAGGACAAGGACCAGCCGCGCCAGGCAAGTAGCTGGTGCCGACGGCGCATGCGCGCTAACTGAGAACCGGAAGTGTCCGGACGGACTGAGAACTGGAAGCGTCCGGAATGAGGGATTTGGAAGTAACCAAATGTACAATAGCCTAATGTGTGTGTATGTTAACTCACTGTAGATAGTCATGGTTTAAATAAGATGGGTATAAATATGTGCATGTATTGATTTAACTATTTCTTGTATAAATAAATAAATAAATAAATAAATGAAGTCAATTCTTCTTCGTGGACAATTCCAAAGCTGCTAACTATACTCGAGCTACACCGAAAGTAACCAAGAGTAGGTGAAGTTGGTTGGTTGTTGGAGTTTGACGTCCTGGCAACATCTAAGGTCATATCAGGGCGGAGAGTAGGTGAAAGTGAAGGTAAAAGAGTCTTGGACGAAGTACAACCTGATGGAGCCCATCCCTCTCCTGGACAGGGAGGGGGCGGGGCGGGACTGGACTGGGAGGGAGCGGGGCGACGCGGGGCGGGGCGGGGCGGCGCGGCGCGGCGCGGCGCGGGATGCTGGAGCCCCGGGAGTGGGTGAAGGGAGCCGGGACGGCTCACCGGCATCTGACCTTTGGGAGTAGGCGAAGGTCACGAGGCGCAGCTGCGCATCGACAGGTGGCACAACTCAGACTGTCTCTATTGAGCGGCTTGTTTTCACAGAGCAGCGCCACCACGGGGGAAAAATAGCAACCTCTGAGAGCGAGGTGCCACGCAAGAACAAAGTTGGCACGGACACTGCGTATCGTTTACTGCCGATCGGGCCCCGTGAAGGCACATGCGCCGGGAGCACAGCGCAGGGGGCCCGGTGGTGTGTGCAGGGGCCGAGAAGCAGTGTGTAGGGGCAGGGCAGCAGTGTGAAGGGGCCGGGAAGCAGTGAACAGGAGCCGAGCAGCAGTGTGAAGGGGCCGGGAAGCATTGTGCAGGGGCCGGGAAGCAGTGTGCATAGTATAGGCAGCCGTTTGCAGGAGCCGGGAAGCAGTGTGCAGGGCCAGTGTTAGTGTTACCCTAGTGGCATAGCCAGACGGATAGAATGTATATATATATATATATATATATATATATATATATATATATATATACATTCTATCCGTCATTATATATATATATATATGTATATATATATATATATATATATATATATATATATATATATGTATGTTTTTAGTTTAATGGAACTTTTCTTGTAAATGGCTAACTTTGGAGATATTGAAGTTAATGTACACCAAACTAAATTTGGCATGCACTTCAAAATTCTCAGCAGTGTCAAAGCAAAGTCTAACAAAATGTCTACTATTCTCTAGGTTTCCTGATACTCCGTGTTAATACGAGAGGCAAAAACTATCATTGGTTAAGTGTTCGGATAATGTGAATAAGTGGGAGCATGGTACCCAGTGTGGCAGCACTATGAAGTCACCACGATTGCGCACTATCAGAATCGAAGTCGGCACTCGTTCTGAGATTAACTTACAGATTAACTTACAGATCCTTTATTGGGACATTAATGCTAGCTCGCGGCACTACCTTAGATGTTGTTAGGACGCAAAACCCTAATGGATAAGTCGAAGAAAACCGGCTCCCCTATGCTTGCCGGGTTGTGTCTGTGTTGTGCGCGCCTCGCACTTGAATCCCGCTAATAATTGGTGACCTCTGACCCTGAAGATATTTCATCACAATTTCACAGCCGAACCACATCAAGGTATACGAATGTTGTCTGGTGTGTCACTTTACCAGATCTTATCACCGAGGAGGCCCATTAGAGCCGTCTGTTACCAGTAAACACAACTTCCCTCTTCCAGAGCCTCCCAATGTTGCTTGGTTCATAAATAATTCCCAAAGAAAAGTCACTTAAAAAAATATATAAACTATGAATATTCGTAGTTTATCCTAATGTTTGGAGTTTCCTTTTGTGGTGTTAGCCGAGGTTTAAATTGCGTGCAATTTAATGTGTCGATAGATATTTTGGTAGCAAACTTGAAATAGCTTTCTTTTCAGTGTATCGCTGCTCCTGAACTCACCATTGATTCCAGCTCACTGTAATATAAATAGAAACTCTGGTCTATTCCGTATTGAACACATAGGTTTCTGGCGATACTATTCATCGTGTCCTGCTTGATGATTTATTTTTGTTTGTTGGGGTTTTGCATCTTAGCAACATCTCAGGTTATACCCCCAACGGGTACCACCACACTCTTGGTGACTTTATTGTGCTGCCCAACTCGGATACCAAACATGCCAGCATATGTTGTAGTTATTTACCTGCAGGTTCATCCAGAGTTTATGTATAGATATAGATATAGTACACCTAAATTGTGTGTAAATATTTATTTGGCGGTTCAGCCTGCGTTTCTAAATGTATGCAGTACACCTGAACTTTGTGTAGTTATTTAGCTGCAGGTTCAGTCTAAGTTCTGCTGTGGATATAGAACACCTGCATTGTGTGTAGTTATTAACCGGCAGGTCCAACCCAAGTTTTGACATGGATATAGCACACCTGCATTATGTGTAGTTATTAACCAGCAGGTCTAATCCAAGTTTTGACATGGATATAGCACACTTGTATTTTGTGTAGTTATTTACCTGCAGTTCCAGCCTAAGTTTTGATGTGGATATAGCACACCTGCATTTTGTGTAGTTATTTACCTGCAGTTCCAGCCCAAGTTTTGATGTGGATATAGCACACCTGCATTTTGTGTAGTTATTTACCTGCAGTTCCAGCCGAAGTTTTGATGTGGATATAGCACACCTGCATTTTGTGTAGTTATTTACCTGCAGTTCCAACCTAAGTTTTGATGTGGATATAGCACACCTGCATTTTGTGTAGTTATTTACCTGCAGTTCCAGCCGAAGTTTTGATGTGGATATAGCACACCTGCATTTTGTGTAGTTATTTACCTGCAGTTCCAGCCGAAGTTTTGATGTGGATATAGCACACCTGCATTTTGTGTAGTTATTTACCTGCAGTTCCAGCCCAAGTTTTGACATGGATCTAGCACACCTAAATTTTGGTTAGTTATTTACCTGCAGTTTCAGCCGAAGTTTTGATGTGGATATAGCATAGGTGCATTATGGGTAGTTATTTATCCACTGGTTCTGCGTACCGCGTTCTACTGTATAGTCACAGCGCCATCTAGGCTAATGACATGCCATAATTACAAGGGACTCAAGTCGAGGCCTCCACATTATAATTAGGCCGTTCACGTTTCATTATGAAGCGGGCGGCCTAATTTCGTAACTGATTTCACGTGTCCCCTTTTGATCTTGGTTTTCTCCCCCACGATTGTGAATCGGCGGTACTAACCTGGTCTTGTCTTGTCTTGTCTTGGCCATGATGAACGGCGTGGTTTTAATTAATACCCACCGGTGAACTTGAGTAGACTTAACGTAGACGTGCTCGGGGACATGCGCGGCGATGTCATGACGACGCCATGCCACTTGCCAACCAGATTAATGCCCGGTGTTGACTGGGCCAACCACACCGACTTAGTCCAGGAGACAATTCGGAAGGACCGGACGCGGTGGCTGAATCGATAGAGCGCAGCAGGCCTCCCATGCAGGAGATTGGGAGTTCGATTCTGGGTTGAGTCAAACCAATGACTTACAAAATTGATACTTGTCACTTTCTAGCTTGGCACTCAGCATTAATAGAATAGGGCAAGGACGGGTTAGCTCAGTGTCAGGATAATGCTACTGTGGGATATCAGATCATGGTGCTAGTGGCCTGATTTCCCAATGGGATATCACTATAAAGTCACCATGAGTGTCAGTACCCATCCTGATATGACCTTAGATGTTGCCAGGATGTAAAATTCCAACAACCAACCAACGACCAATGCGGAAGGAACCATTTCCAGTGTGCTCAGATTGTGAAGAATTGTTAATCAACGACTGGGGGGATTTTGATTTAATACTGCATTCAGAATTGGTTTGTTTAGCAGCAGGAGGTTGGATTTGCATAAGACTACACACTGTAGTGACTTGTCCTCAACCCTCCAGGTGAAATGCCACATACACAAGTGGGTCGGTGGGTTTCATAAGGAAGTATAAATAGTGTACATAGTAAGGATGTTTGCCCTCGGAATGGCATAAATGTGGGTTCGGTGACCACTCCAGGCATGCTGTTCCCATTTATGTTAAAATAAGCGAGCGTGTTTGTGTATTATGAATGTAACGACTGAGTATGTTTTTTTTTAGCTGGACAAAATGATGTATGCTCAATCGGTGATATTGGCACTGCTGCGAAATATCTTTCATTGCATCAGACATTTGACTCAGTGGTATTAAAACTGGATAATACAAATATATTTATTCATAGAATATCACAATCGCATGAAATCTTGGTATTTTTCTTTTGAATAATGGTGTATTTCTGGTGAAGTTCATATTCCTGACGAACTATCTCCCTTAAGGATTATGAAATGCTATTTGGAAGTGTTTGTCAAAGGTATTCTACTATTGTTCAGGGAATATTTAGAATATGTCTAATTTAGATGTATGGCGTATTTTGTTTTGGTATTTTTATGTGGTGACTATTTGTTTATAGAAACCAAGCTTTAGCAACACACACAAACAAGACAGATCTGTAACATCCGTCTCTGCCAGTCCTCATCAATGCCCCAGGGCACACGTTACGTCAATGTAACACTGTGTACTGGCAAGATGAAGTCAACAGCCCATAGCAGGAAATTATAGTAGTTGTCATAATAATAGCTTAGCACGGCTGGCACACAAGGTTTGACGTGACGTCGGTGACGAGAAGTGGTTAATTGTCCCCAAACTTAGTGCATATTGGATACGATTAGACCAATATGGGTATGCAGGTATTGCAGGTATTGCAATACCTCAGGGAGTTTGACGCCCCTGCCCTGCAGAGTTGTAAACCACTGCCTCGTGGTACAGGTTCTTGACAGAACCGAAGGCTAAGGGAGCAAACCCTAAACAGAAAACCATGTCACTGTGGCAGCATTAAGGGCGGTTGATGTATGGAACTCCCATCATCTCCTGACCAGCCACTGCAGGGACAAATAGTTTTGCGCCTGTCTTGACATGTTCTTGCCAGTGTGAAACCTCTATTTGCTCCCCGAGAGAGTGCCGCTGGTAACTTGCAAAAGCCAGCAGCACTTCAACACTTTTGCAGGCAGCTTTCATGAAATGATGAAAGCAGTCTTTGTCGTATCGCGACCGACAGCATGATGATGATGAGACCAACCAGATGTGTTCTCTGTGGTGAAGTGGTTAAAGTATCTGAATTTTCTTTCTAGGTCAGACTCCTAATCTGAAGGTTGATGCTTCGATTCCCCATGCCATCACCTCTGCCAATTTGCATTTCCTAACTTACAGCATCATAAAAGGCTAGTTGCTCTCATACCATGTCTATGTGGTGTGGGAGGTTAAAAACCATTGGGTCAGTAAAAGTGTAGGCTCGGGCTTTCTGTGGACAAACTGTCTAATGGTGAAAACAAGTCTATTCAGACTTATCCATGATAGGCAGTATAAATCTTCAATTAAAAAACTCCAAACAAGCAGAATAGTGGATTATAGGTGGTCTGTTGTGGATGCTAAGACTCTTCATGTGGAGTTTTTGTAGATTCGATACAGATAATGACCATCTTAATAACTGTTGTGGTGAGGAGGGTGAGCGGGATATTTTGAGCAGTGTGCTGCGCATGGAGGAGTGGTAGGTTAGAGAGCAAAGGTTGAGGCGACTGGCCGGCTTGAAGGGGGGGGGGGGGGACAATGTGTGGTGTCTTTTCTCGCTATCGGGAGATTTAATAGAACAGTGACGCAGGAGGTAGGCGAGGGGGTCTTTGATGTTTATGAGTCTAATGCATGCTCAGCTCTATTCAAATCCATTGAGGTAGTCAGTGTTGAGGTTTTCCGTCCTAGCAACATCTGAATTCATATCGGCATCACGGATTTGTGACAAGGCGCACTGCCGGCGACGACTTTATTGTGCTGCCCCAGTGAGCTACCATGTCATGACACCATATCGCACTCAGTCACAGTATCCTGACACACAGTGAACCAGTCCTTGCCCTATTCTAATAATCCCCAGTACCAAGCAAGGTCATCCCTCACAGGTATCTACTTTGTAAGGTTTTGGTTTGGCTCGAGTGAGAATTGAACCCACGAGTACCTCCCGCATAGCAAGCTGGCGCCTTATCCATTTGTCTATCCCGTCCAATGGATGTACTTGTGTAATGTGGTATTATATCAGGGTTTGCACTTCTTGTTCCTTCACAGCTGCATTATATTCGCCAGTAAAGAATGTGCATTGTAGCTGCAAAGAGTGGATCCTCTCCCTCACTTCTTACCAGGCGCGGTGGCCGAATCGGTAGAGCGCAGACCTCCAGTGCGGGAGATCAGGAGGTCAATTCTCGGTCGAGTCAAACCAATGACTTACAAAATTGATACCAGTCGCTTCCTAGCTTGGCACTCAGCATTAATAGGATAGGGCAAGGACTGGTTAGTTCAATGTCAGGATAATGTGACTGAGTGAGATATCAGATGATGGTGCTGGTGGCCAGATTTCCTAGTAGGACAGCACTATAAAATTGGCAGGAGTGCACACTGTCACGAGTAGGTACCCGTCCTGATATGGCCGTAGATGTTGCCAAGACATAAAACCCCAGCAACCAACCAACCAACCAACCCTCACTTCTTACTCTCACTTCTATAATGTCTGATGGACTTCTCCGAATCAAAAAAAAAACACCAAAACACACGAAAGACCGGGTTGTATATAACGTACACCTAAGTTTGTTGTTGCACTCCCAGGTAGCCCACTGAGATGTATACACAGGTTGACAGAGTTGTCCCAACAAATCTGATCGCTATGATGCCTCTGGCTACCTGTAGTATGTAGCCTCGTCATGAGTCATTACCATTTGATTATTAAAAAATCGCGTGGGAGGCGTTGCACTTCCCCAGACTTCCTTTGAGATATTAAGTTGTCTTCCGGCTGTTCTTTCTTTCACCTCACAGTATGTGCACTCTGTCTCTTTTGATATATTATTCGGATACCAGTATTCAAGGCATTTTAATAAATGTAACAAGAAAATCAAAACGCAATTGTGTTTGTTGTTGTTGCTGTGCTACAGAACATAGCAACATTCCCATTTACAGAGACCTCCTCGGAATAATAGCTCCTTGCCATATCTTATTATTAATTCCGAGGGCCAGGTTAGGAAGCGACAAGTATCGATTTTAAAGTCATTGGTTTGACTCGACCGGGAACTGAACTCCCGACCAAAACAGACATAACCTGCCCACAAACACTACGCACCTATTGACTACAAGCCTTAGTAACACAAACTGGCGAAGAAAATACCTGTCACCAACATGCTACCCAGTCATGATGGGCGATGTACAACCAGGATGCACAATGACCGCCAATTCTCTTCCCATCAGCCCCGGGGCGTTTAAATTAGCGCATGCGCACGCCATTTAAAAACACCACGACGATCCCACTTCTCGCCGTCTGGGGTCACGTGACCTTATTCTGTTTTTGTACGTTCGTGTGCGCAGGGGTATGGTTTCACCAGGCCAGGTCACGCTCTCATCTCAGCAGGTTAAGTCAGTTGTCAGCTTCACTTTAAATTTAAAGTTGCATAGTCCGATGATTTTGAGGTTCCGTCTTTTTTCTGAGATACAGATATAAAATTAATTGTTATAATCCACCTTACTTTAGTTTGAAGTAACTTTTCGTTTTAAATGGGTAACTTTTTAGATTTTTAAAGCGCAAACATGTCAAATTAATTTTGGCATGCATGCCAAAACCATGACACCATAGGCTTCTGCAGTAACAAGTTTGATTAAATTGTCTCGGTGTTCCCTTCTATGCGTCTACAACTCTTTAATAAGTGCATCACTATCTATGTTTGATATGTAGAATCAAATCTATGTAATTGTTTTGTTTTCGAAAATTTGATGCTTCATCGGACTATGCAGCTTTAACAATCTGGAAAATATACTTTCGATTAATACATTGGAATTGCAGGTCAACTAAATTGGAAGGATATATCGATAACCCCCCCCCCCCCCCCACCCCTATTCTTACCACCCTCCACACACACAAACATTTATACATGATACTTAACTTACCGGACGCGGTGGCCGAATCGGTAGATCGCAGACTTCCCGTGCGGAAGGTCGGGAGTTCGATTCCCGGTCGAGTCAAACCAATGACTTACAAGATTGATACTTGTCGCTTCCAAGCCTGGCGCTCAGCATTAATAGGATAGGACAAAGACTGGTTAGCTCAGTGTGAGGATAATGTGACCGAGTGGGATATCTAGTCATGTTGCCAGCAGCCTGATTTCCCACTGGGGCAGCACTATAAAGTCACAACCATCACGATATGACCTTAGATGTTGCGAGGACGTAAAACAACAAACAAACAAACTATAAAGTCACAATGAGTGTGCACTGTCACAAGTTGGTACCCGTTCTGATATGACCTTAGATGTTGCCAGGATGTAAAACTCCAACAACCAACAAACCAACCCGCTGAACTGTAATACAGTGAAACCCCGTTATATAATAACGCGATCGTCGAAGAAGTCATCGCGACAAAAAGCGGGTTCACACTAAATCGGTGTCCGATTGATTTAACTACCTTTGAATTATAAAATTCCAGGTCCAATTTATTCATCGCGTTATACCCGAATACTTATTAAATCGAGGCGCGTAATGACGGGGTTTCACTGTATGTACAATTTTAGAAGAGTGCGGTTATCGGCGGGTGGTTTGTTAGTGAGCCGCGCACACCAGGCGTGGTTTCCTACACCCTCAGGTGTTGGTTTGGCCGTCTAGATTACGGGCGGGGATGGATCTTAAGGCGTCCAATCGTGGCGGGATCACACCCCGGGTGTTAGCAGGTAAACCCTACATTAAGCCACACACAAAGCACTGCCGGCTTTCCCACGCACCGCCCAGACAGTAGACCCGCCCCGAGACAATTAATGCTAGTGGGTATATGGGTAAGATATCGCTACAGGGGTGAGGTGTGTGTGTATGTGTGGGGTGGTGGATGGGGGTTAATTTGTGAAGGGATAGTGTGTGTGTGTGTTTGTGTGAGAGTGGTGGTAGGTGTGGTTGTGGGTTAATTTGTGGAGGGTGTGTGTGTGTGTGAGAGCGAGAAAGAGTGGTGGTAGTTGTGGTTTGTAAATTGGTGGCTGGAGGGTGTGTGTGTGATTGGTGGTAGTTGTGGTTAGGGTTAATGTGTGGAGGGTGTGTGTGTGTGAGAGAGAGAGAGAGAGAGAGAGAGAGAGAGAAAGAGTGGTGGTAGTTGTGGTTAGGGTTAATTTGTGGAGGGTGTGTGTGTGTGTGAGAGGGAGAGAAAGAGTGGTGGTAGTTGTGGTTGGTGGGTAGAATGGTGGTGGAGTGGATGGGGGTGTGTGTGTGTGTGATTGGTGGTAGTTGTGGTTAGGGTTAATTTGTGGAGGGTGTGTGTGTGTGTGTGAGAGCGAGAAAGAGTGGTGGTAGTTGTGGTTCGGGTTAATTTGTGGAGGGTGTGTGTGTGTGAGAGAGAGAAAGAGTGGTGGTAGTTGTGGTTGGGGGTAAATTGGTGGATGGAGGGTGTGTGTGTGATTGGTGGTAGTTGTGGTTAGGTGGGTGGGTGGGAGTGGGAATGGCAGCTGGGGGGGGGGGGAGCATCCAGGGCAGTATAATTAAATGGGTGCAGACTTTTATATCAAGCACACCTAAATCCCACCGCGAGCAGCGCGCCGCGGTTGTCAACTGCTGATTTAGGGCCACGTCCTGTCATGCGCAATTGCCCCGGACTTGGGGCGGGGAAGCGGGAGTTGGGAGAGTTGGGCTTTGATCCGGGCCGACGCAGCCGTGTCCCTGCAGTGATTACCTTGACGCGAAGTATAATGTCAGGTAACCAGTCGCAGGTAACACTACCTGCCAGGTGGCGTCGCACACGAGTGGAGCGACCCAGCCACGGGGGGTCTCGGCCGTCCCCGGAGAGCGGCATGCGGCGGTGGGTCCTAAAATATAGGCGCTTAAAGAGGCACAGTCCGATGCAGCATCACATTTTCAAAACAACAACTCTTATCTAGATTTGACCAGGCGCGATGACCAAATCGGTAGAGCGCGGGCCTCGCGTGCTGGAGATCGGGAGTTTGGTTCCCGGTCCGGTCGAACCAATGACTTATAACATTGATACTTGTCACTTCCTAGTCTGGCGCTTGGCATTATTAGGATTGGGCAAGGACTGGTTCGCTCAGTGTCAGGATAATGTGACTGAGATGGGTTATTGGGTCATGGTGCCCTATGGCCTAGTTTCCCAGTGGGGCAGAACTATAAAGTCACCATGAGTGTGCACTGTCACAAGTCGGTGCCTGCCCTGATATAGCCTTAGATGTTGCCAGGACATAATACTCTAAGAATTAACCAACAACAAATTTTCTAGATTTGATTCTGCATACCTAACTTTGATACTGATGCACTCATTAAACATTTCTTGCCACGTCGAAAGGAATAGTGAGGCAATTTAAAGTTGCATAATCCGATGGTTTAAAATAACCAGCTTTAAGTTTAACCTTACCTTTTTCTTAAATGACCAGACGGGATGGCCGAATGAGTTAGAGCATCCGTCTCCCGTGTTGGTAGATCGTGGAGTCGTGGGTTCGAACCCTGGTCGAGTCAAAGCAATGACTTAAAAATTGATACTTGTTGCTACCTAGCCTGGCCCTCGGCATTATTAGAATAGGGCAAGGACTGGTTGGCTCAGTGTCAGGATAATGTGACTGAGTGGGATATCAGGTCATGGTGCTGGCGGCCTGGTCTTCTAATGGGACAGCACTATAAAGTTGCCATGAGTGCGCACTGTCACAAGTCGGTACCTGTCCTGATATGACCTTAGATGTTGCTAGGACGTAAAACAACAACAAACAAACTTTATCTTAAATGGGTTAATTTTGGAGATATTTGAAGTTAAAGCATGTAAGATTAGTTCTGGCATTATCTTATTCTTAATAAGTGATTGGTTATATTAATTTAATATTATGCTGACATGGTATTCCTTCAGGGCAGCAATAAATGCTTAATGAACACATCGGGATATAAGTTGGAGATAGAGGATAAAATCTAGGGCAGTGTTTTAGTTTTGACAAATCGATGCTTTTATCGGCCTATACAGCTTTAAGTTGTGGGTGTGGTGAGTGTGGGTGGGTGTGGGGGAGGGAGGTGGAGAGGGGGGTTATTACCAGACGCTCTTGGATAACTTATTTATTGCGGTGTCACCTGCCCCGACATAACCCTGGGGCGGCGAGAAGAAAAGGGACGCGAAATGTGATACAAAAAGCAAAAGGTGGTTGGGGGGGGGGGAGGGGGGTTGCTGATATGTACTAAATGTGCAAGCTGGTTTAGCTGGAGAATTATGTGACCGGTGTCTGACATGCACATATACCTGCGCTCAGAGAGAGGTAGAGAGAGACAGAGAGAGGTAGAGAGAGACAGAGAGAGGTAGAGAGAGACGGAGAGAGACAGAGAGCCACAGAGACTGAGCATGCCATAGTAGTTAGTCTCAGACCTGTGTCTGACATGCATATATATAGCTAGTCCATGTACTTTGATGCGCTCAGAGAGAGAGACAGAGAGAGAGACAGAGAGAGACAGAGAAAGACAGAGCATGCCATAGCAGTTATTCACAGACCTGTGTCTGACATGCATATATATAGCTAGTTGATGCACTTGATGGACTCAGAGAGACAGAGAGAGGCAGAGAGAGACAGAACCAGAGACAGAGCATGCCATAGCAGTTAGTCACAGACTTGTGTCTGACATGCATATATATATACCTAGTCGATGCACTTTGATGCACTCAGAGAGAGAGACACACAGAGAGACACAGAGAGACACGGAGAGGCAGAGAGGCAGAGAGAGACAGAAGACAGAGAGAGCACGCCCTGGCAGTTAGTCGCAGGACACACACACGCTGTCTGTGCATTGAGGCTAACACTAACAGTAACATCACGTGTGTTCTACTGAACTACAGGTAAGAACAGTAGTTAACTTAAAGTTTCAAAGTCTGATGGTTTTGCTTTTTCTGCAATTTTCTGAGGTGAATATAACAGGTGGATCATTACAAAGCTACCTTACTTTGGTTTGATGTAACTTTACTTTTAAAATGACTAACTTCAGAGATATTTGAAGTGTAAATTTGCTAAATTAATTTTGGCATGCTTGTTAAAACTCTCTGTAGGCTTCAACAATAACAGGTTCTGTTATATGGACACTACGACCTTCAATGTGGAGGGTTCTAAATAAGTCACTCGTATTTACGTTGGGTATGTAGGAGCAAATCTAGATGAGGGTTTTGCTTTAGAAATGTTGATGGTTACATCGGATTATGCAGCTTTAAGGGACTAAAGGATACTATACTACGTGCAACCTGACATGATCAAATTGTTGTCGCTTGGTCTATGCTTATTTTGGAATTGAACTGATTTCTTTTTCCTAATACCCCTGTCACACTACGACGTAACGAGCCAACGTGAGCCTAACGTGGTCAGTTTTCGTCATTACGTTGGGTTACGTCATGATGACGTCAGAATGACGTTAGAATGACGTCGAGCCACGTCACATTACGTCGTGTTACGTCGAGTTACGTCGAGGTTTTGGACATGTTCAAAAATTTCGACGTAGCTCGAACGTAAGGGTTTACGTTCACCGTACGTTCTGTTCACGTTCAGTGAACGTCAATGACGTTAAACCGACGTTTTTCCAACGCTGCTCACTACGTTCAACTACGTTCCACTACGTTGACCCACATTAAACCGAGTGCAAATGCCTACGTGGTGTAATGGGAACGTCAGGAGAACGTCGGGAGAACGTCAGGAGAACGTGCATTCAACGTACGTTCAACGTCTCATGACGTAGGTAACGTCATGTAACGTTCTTCTGGCGATGGAATAACGTTCATAACGTTCCGTGAGCGTAATGACGTTTTCCTCTCTCGTTGAATGACGGTATCACTACGCTTTACCGACGTTACGCTCTCGTCCACTACGCTGCATCCACGTTCAACTTCTGCCCAAATTTGCATACTACGCCCAGAAGTTCAACGTTCTTCACGTTCTCCCTACGCTGACGTCATTACGTCGTAGTGTGACAGGGCCATAAGTTAAAACTAAAATTAAATAGACACTAATTGATCATTTATGGGGCTAAGGAAAACTCCCCACCCATGAGGTTGAGAATAATGGAATTAAAAGGAAATGTAGATGCCTACTTCCTTGACATGTCACTTTTGATACAGCATTATATTCTCCTCAGCCGAACGACACTGGTTCCGTATGAAGCCAGTCGAATGTAGTCTGATAATAAATATATTGAAATCCCCCTGCTCATGTGAAATAAAAAAATAAAAATTCGAAAGGCGGTTTTAAAAAGAAAGAAATTGTACACACTTGTGGGCATCACAATAGTAGGAACTGACTGATTTTAAATGGACTTCAGCCTTTGGCTTAGTCCGATTTTAAATCACCCCCCACACATTTGGACCCTTGTGTATGTCTACATGTATGTAAAGTCATGTGTTTTGGTTGTAGTGCTGTTGGTGCGGGCCGCCATGAGTTAGTAATAGTAGTCCAGGCGTTGAGATTCATTGCTGCGAAAAGTTCAATTGAGTTTAAATGCACTGTTTGTTGTTTCAACGCCCCGGACACACACACCCTCACTCTGCCATTGCTCCCGCTCTCTCCCCCCCCCTCTCTCTCTCCCCCTCTCTCTATATATATATATATACACACATCTCTATCTGTTTGTCTGCCTGCCCCCTTCTCTATCACTGCCCACTCGCTCTCTCTCTCTCTCACTCTCTGTGTCTGTCTCCCTCTCTCTCTCTATCTGAGACTGTCTCAAAAGGTGCTAAGCAATATGGGACAAAACTTTGTCCATAGTAACGATCAACACACTATCTACGTATGCATTTGCTCAGGATAAACTGATTTGTTTTTTACATGGTGTTTCATAATCCCAATAGAATACATATTGATTTGAAGCAAATGTCCTAGTGTTTTCAGTGTAGCCGTTTCTGTGCTGTTTTGTGTCAATCGTTACAATGGACAAAAAATGAAGAGTTAGCACCTTTTGAGACAGGCTCATCTATCTATCTATCTATATATATATATATATATATATATCTATA
>CM059187.1:37149169-37416669 GCA_030323885.1 Branchipolynoe longqiensis | reverse complement strand
ATATATATATATCTATATCTATATATATATATATACATCTCTATCTGTTTGTCTGCCTGACCCCCTTCTCTATCATTGCCCATGTATATATATTATACGTGTGCGATAGTCAGTATCTGTTTGTAAAGTGGGGCGTCCCATGGTGACGCCACCACAGGTATTCGGTGAATAATAAGGGACAGGAATACAATAAGTGAACCTTCCATTATTTTTATTTGCAAAAGCTCTTAAATGTCATATATATATATTTATTTTTGAACGATCACATCCCGACACGTATGTGTATATGTATATATATATATATATATATATATATATATATATATCATCATCATCATGCTGTCAGTCGCGATGCGTCAAAGACTGCTTTCATTACTTGACTGCCGCTCTCCATTTAGCTCTCTGCTGTGAGAGTTGCGTCCATGAGTCGGTCTTAATGTCTCTCAGCTTCAGGTTTCTCTTGATGGTATCCTTGAACCGGAGACGAGGGCGCCCTCTCTTTCTGTAGCCAGAAGACAGTTGAGAATAGAGGATCTGCTCTGGTAGCCTGTCTGATGACATCCTCATGAGGTGTCCAGTCCACCGGATATTCTTTTTGATCAGAAGATCTTCCATAGAGGGCAGCCCCGTCCGTTCGAGTATTTCCTTATTTGTCACTTTGTCCTTCCAGGTTAGCCTCATGATTGAACGCAGATGTCGTATCATGAAGGCATGCAACTTTTTCACCTGTTCTCTGTACACTGTCCAGGACACATGGTGGTTGTTCCAGAGTCTCTGGTGTAGTCGGCCGAAAGATGCGCTAGCCTTGGCCAGCCTCCTCTGTATTTCAGCATCAATGCATCCATCACTTTATATAGTGCTTCCGAGGTAGGTGAATTCCGGAACAGAGTTCAGCTTGTTTCCGTCACATTTCATGAAAGCTGCCTGCAAAAGTCTTGAAGTGCTGCTGGCTTTTGCAAGTTACCAGCGGCACTCTCTCAGGGAGCAAATAGCGGTTTCACACCGGCAAGAACATGTCAAGACAGGCGCAAAACTTTTTGTCTTTGTCCCTGCAGTGGCTGGTCGGGAGATGTTGGGAGTTCCATACATCAACCGCCCTTAATGCTGCCACAGTGACATGGTTTTCTGTTTAGGGTTTGCTCCCTTAGCCTTCGGTTCTGTCAAGAACCTGTACCACAAGGCAGTGGTTTACAACTCTGCAGGGCAGGGGCGTCACACTCCCTGAGGTATTGCTATACCTGCAATACCTGCATACATATATATTGTGTGTATACCCTACCCTTTCCATACATACGTTCGAGTGAACAGTTCTAAACATTGCGATTAGTTAGGAAGACAGCCACAGAGGGCACCACCCTTCTTTTGTCTGCAGCCATTCAAAGATATGCTGCAAAACAAATAAGTATGCAACCAGTACCATAAAGAAGGAACTTATTCGCTATATAGATTATATATAGATTATATATACGTGTGTGTGTGACAGTGAGTGTGTGCATATGTATGTATGCACGCACACGCACACATCTCTCAATGTATGTCTGTCTGTCTGCCTGTGTTGGATGCTCAGGTTAATGTGCTATCCGGGCAGATAGGTGGTATCGTGCCCTTCTTTCGCGCTCAATAAAGCAGTATATAATGGTGTGTGCCTCATAGCCTACTTCTCACACTATTTCCCACCTGCGCATGACCGTGCGTAGTAATGGTGGCGGTGTGAGTCTCTGATGTTCAAAATTAAATGCGTTAAAGCCAGCTAATGCGCGCAACAAAATAGTGCCCTTTCCACGGTTAATTCAATTGTGGCGTAGAATGGAGTATAAACCCTTGGCTAACCATGGGTAGCCTGCCTGTATTTGATTTATTTGGTTTAATTTGCTTATTTTATTTATTTCACTTATTTTGTTTATATTGTTTATTTATTTTATTTCATTTATTTTGTTTATATTGTTTATTTAGTTTATTTCATTTATTTTGTTTATATTGTTTATTTAGTTTATTTCGTTAATTTTGTTTAATTTTATTGTTTGGTTTAATTTGGTTTATTTGGTGGATTCAGGATCCCACTTGGTGTGTGAGGTGTTTGTTGAGACGGAGCGGAGTGGGAGGGGGGGGGGCATTATGCAGTGGTTTGTCTGCACCTCTACTCAGTCTCAGTACCACATACCACTAACTCATACAGTTAGGATATGCACTCACCAGGGCAAGACAGACATCACGCATTCAAAGGGTGTCAATTTCCATCCTTTAAATGTCCTGTTATCTACACACGATCTGGCTTCTGATAGAATTGGTGTGATGGATCGACTCTCTGATAATTTATTTTTTGTCGTTTGCTTCTTACGATATTAAATATATATATATATATATATATATATATATGCTATATAAAGGACATATAAATATATCCATTTAATCCACTTCATATGGAAGCTGTCAAAGGAAGGACAATTCAGCGATGCAGTAATTGTATTTTTGTCTACAATTGTGTTTTGGTTACTATTCATAGAACCTCATTTCCTAGATAATTTCATTTTGATATACTCTGTGTTTTTTTTTAGAAACTCTCGGTAATCGATTGACGTATCCTATTTGTTAGTCCAAATAAACATGGTAAGCAAACTATGCCTGCACATCCTCTCTCTGCCATTTTGGTGTGCATGCCCCACACAATAATTGTGCACATTTTTTTACTTCAAATGTATTTGTCTTCAAATTATTTCAAATTATTGTAAACTTGATTATAGCAATCAACATAATATATATATATATTTATATATATATATATATATATATATATATATACATACATATTTGCATATATGGCGTTCTTTATCGGCCCAGTATCCCCCCCCCCCCCACCCCCACCCCCAGCGCTGTGTCCGCACACCGTACGGTGCCTAGTGTCGCGCACCAGCACATATTCCTCTCAACTTCCCCCTCAAAGTTCCTTCCCCACCTACGAACCCACACACCCACACCCCCCTCCCACACCCACACCCATTCTCCCCCCCGCCCTCCACCCCCCTCCACCCCCCACTCACCGAGCTCCTATCGCCGTACCGGAAGCGTCCGCTATACGCGGCGGCGCTATGTATAACCTTGCGCCGCCGCAAATAGAATCAAAGTGGCTGAATTTTGCTGGGGTGGACCAAAAACAAACAAAAAACTAAAAATATTATAACACTACCAGATATTTATTTTTACTTTAGTTTACTTTTTTCCTAGCCTGCTCGCGCGCCGCTGGGCCGGTACTACGGGGAGTGGCGGCACGCTGTGCCACCTTGCGCGGGGTCGGAGGGCGTGGGGTGGGGGAGGAGGTTGGGTGGGGGTGGGCGAGGCGGTGGGAGCAACACTGGGAGCAGCTCACCCTTTGAACACACTGGTTCTACTGCTTGAGATAGCCGAATGAGTTCAGCGTCGGTCTCCCGTTTTGGTAGATCGTGGGATTCGAACCCACGGGTTCGAACCCTCGACTCAAACCAATTACTTAAAATGTTATACTTGTCACTTCCTGGCCAGGCACTCAGCATTATTAGGATAGGGCAAGGACTGGTTGGCTCAGTGTCAGGATAATGTGAATGAGTGGAATAACAGGTCATGGGTGTTGGTGGTCCAGTCTCCCAATGGGACAATACTATTAAGTCGCCATGAGTGCGCACCGTCAACAGTTGGTATGCATCCTGATCTTACATTAGATGTTGCCAGGAAATAAAACACCAACCAACCAACCTACTATTTGATGCTGGCGTCCTGCGAGCACCGCTGTAGCCACGCGCATGCGCGTGCGTGAGGAATGTGTGTTACGCCAGACGGCCCTGTTTTTCTGTGGGGGTGTTTAAAAAAAAAAGGAAGTTGTGAGGTGTGTGTGGCAGGACGTGCACCCCTCCCGGTTCCACTTAGCCTCCGACTGTTACGCCCCCTGGGGGCAATATGATTACGTCACTACTGACATGTGGCTACAGGACACGGTAAGGTGGTGGTTGTAGCGGTTTCCGCTGGTGAGAATAGCGGAGGGTGACTACCTGCCAGCTACCAGGTGAGAATAGTGGAGAGTGACTACCTGCCAGGTACCAGGTGAGAATAGCAGAGGGTGACTACCTGCCAGGTACCAGGTGAGAATAACGGAGGATGACTACCTACCAGGTACCAGGTGAGAATAGCGGAGGGTGACTACCTGCCAGGTACCCGCTGAGAATAGTGGAGGGTGACTACCTGCTAGGTACCAGGTGACAATAGCGGAGGGTGACTACCTGCCAGGTACCAGGTGACAATAGTGGAGGTTGACTACCTGCCAGATACCAGGTGACAATAGCGGAGAGTGACTACCTGCCAGGTACGAGGTGAGAATAGCGGAGGGTGACTACCTACCAGGTACTAGGTGAGAATAGTGCAGCGTGACTACCTTCCAGGTACCAGGTGAGAATAGCGGAGGGTGACTCCCTGCCAGGTACCAGGTGAGAATAGCGGAGGGTGACTACCTGCCAGGTACCAGGTGAGAATAGCGGAGGATGACTACCTTCCCGGTACGAGGTGAGAATAGCGGAGGGTGACTACCTACCCAGTACTAGGTGAGAATGGCGGAGGATGACTACCTTCCCGGTACCAGGTGAAAATACCGGAGGGTGACTCCCTTCCCGGTACCAGGTGAGAATGGCGGAGGATGACTACCTTCCCAGTACCAGGTGAGAATAGCCGAGGGTGACTCCCTTTCCGGTACCAGGTGAGAATAGCAGAGGGTGACTCCCTTCCCGGTACCAGGTGAGAATAGCAGAGGGTGACTCCCTTCGCGGTACCAGCTGAGAATAGCAGATGGTGATTATACCTCCCTCGTACCAGCTGGCAATAGCGGAAGGTGACTACCTGTCTGAGAATAGTGCAGGGTGACTGAGAATAGTGCAGGGTGACTACCTGTCTGGTACCAGGTGAGAAGAGTGGAGGGTGAATACCTTCCTTGTACCAGGTGAGAATAGCAGAGGGATTACACTGTGCTTTGCAAGATGGTTTTGTCTGATTGCCCGCCCTGGTGGTGTTGGTGTGGTGGTGTGCTAGTGGTGGTGGTGGTCGTGTGGTGGTAGTGGTGGTGGTGGCGGTGGTGGTAGTGGTGGTGGTGGTGGTGTGGTGGTGGTGCGATTGTGGTGGTGGTGTGGTAACGGTGTGGTGGTGGTGGCGGCGGTGGTGGAGGTGGTGGTGGTGGTGGTGGTGGTAACGTGTGCCGGAACTGGCCCTGGAAGGTGTGGTGGTGGTGGTGATGCTACTTTCACCCACCGACACATGTGTAGCCTATATGCCATCCCACTCACTTGACCTACAAATGAATGAATTTAAAAACGTAGCGCCAGTCTTTGCTATCGACGTCACCAGCGTAGAAACCAAATCTCATTCACTGACAGTCGATCCACTGTTTGTGTGTATAATTACTATGAAAAAAGAATAAGTTTATTATTTCTTGGGGGTAAATCTCCCTATGTGGCTTTAATATACTAGTCTTTAATATATTATAGAATAGGCCTGCGCGTTAAAATTTTTAAAGCTCATTTCCCCATCGATTTGACGGATTATTCCAAGAGTTGAGCACGGTTAGTTGTAGATAAAGGATTCACCCTGTACTCGCAGTACACGGGTGAATACCAGCCCTATATAAAAGCGGTCGAAAAAGCGGGGAAATGAAATGAGAGCCTAAGTTCACAATCTAAGAAGCAACACTTATTCATTATATATATATTCATATTTCTCCACTACCTTTGAGTTGAAAAATATAATAAAACATCTAGTTTAATAAGATTTAAAAGTGAAATCGACGGCGTTCTATGACCGCCATCTTGTTTTTTTGCATTCTCCCCCATTTCACCAAATTTGTGCCGATATAAGTACCCATTTGATACTGGAGGCAGGCATTCTACTTCCTGTTCCATACTAAAGCTATTTTCGCCTGTATTTACACTACGTTGTCGTTCACCCGTGTACTACAAGCACAGGGTGAATCTTGTATCTAGGTTAGTTGTTGCAGTCAACGCCGATTGAAAAGAGGGAATGATATCGAAGTGATCTAAATGGAAGGTAGTTAAATTCTATTTTAATTGCATAAATTGTATATACTATTACTAACTAAATAGATACTGGTTTATATGGGGTTTCTGCATGCTGTAAGATATATGGCATGTTAACACGGTCATATTTTCTTCTATTTGATAAGAACCTGAAATGCACATATATATAATTGATGGAATGCAACTTACTACCTGTTTACAGCTGCATTAAGGCCCATTTATAATTTTGACGGCATGTGACGCCATCAACTTTACGCCGGTTAGCGCAGTGTGACGCTGCAAAATGGTGGGGAGTGCTATGAGTGGAACGTCGCCATGAAACTCTGAATGCTTTGATGCACATGGTCACTAACGTCGACCTATTTTCCAGGCTCTCATCATTGAGTTTTCTGATACACTCATTGCAAAACTTCAATTTTATTCAAAATTAAAAGAAATACAGAACAATAAACATATAAATTTAATATAATCTGTTTGGTAAACATGTTATCTATTTGCATGCCAAGCGGTTTGTTTCTAGGTGGTGCTCTTTTAGAGATATTTAACTTTTTATGCTCAGGAATTGTATTTTATTTCGATTCATACTGAAGCAACTCATATTAAAGGCAAGAAATTGAAAGAAAACGTGATTAATTCCATTTCACTACGTTTTGATATCACGACACACCGGGATTCGCCGCCTCGTACCCGATAAAACACCTAATGGCCATTGAGTTCTGCTGCCAAGTTGCGTGATGTGTGGAAGGGCTGATCTTGAAAGTTCAACATAATTGAACTCTGGTCAATGCTTGTGCCGTATTGCACCCCGTTGCAGCATCTAATACCCCTGTCACACTACGACGTAACGAGCCAACGTGAGCCTGACGTGATCACATTTTGTCATTACGTTGTCGTACGTTGGGTTACGTTATTATGACGTCATAATGACGTTAGACTGACGTCGAGCTACGTCATGTTACGTTGTGTTACGTCGGCACGCGTCAAGGTTTTGAACATGTTCAAAACTTTTGACGTATCTCGACGTCAAGCCATTACGTTGGGATGACGTGACAATGACGTTAGGTAGATGTTCCGCGATCGGTAAACCAACGTAAATGACGTTAGAGTCACGTTGTATTACGTCAGAGCGACGGCGAGGATGGGAGGAACGTATCGGCAGCGTTCGAGCTACATTGGAGTAACGCTAGCCCGGCGTCGAGCCTGCTGGCATGTCGTTATGCCCACGTTTACCTCTCTCGTTACCACTACGCTAGGCCGATGTTACGCCAACGTTACTTTCACGTTACGCTCCCGTCAACTACGCGGCATTCACGTCCAGAATTTGCATATTACGCCGATAACTTCGACGTAATATAATTATTTTCACGTTGTGCATACGCTGACGTAGTCACGTCGTAGTGTGACAGGGCCATAACACCGTTAAGCGCCGTGTTGCGCCGTCTAGCGCCGTCACTTTAACTATTGTAAACTGATACATTGTATTACATATGAATGAACGGCCGTCGTGCACAGGCACTTACTACTATAGTACAGATAAGTTAGTTGCGCCAGGGGCAAGGCTGCACCATGATCTATTATTACTTCGGCCGTGGGGGCGGAGACTCATCCTAAGTTCCTATTAGCCATGTCTCGACCTCCCCTCCCCCACCACCACCACCAACACCACCACCACAATCCCTCACTCCCTCCGCCCACACACACCCATCTTCCCGGCCAGACTAGGGCTTATGTCACTACAATGCAAGCACAAAAAAGACAATCATAAACATGTGCACGTAGACTGTAGATGTCTGCTGTCTACTTCACTGTCACGTCGCCTCGCCGCTATCCGTCAAAATAAAACCAGCCCGCGAAGCGACGCGGACAGCGGGTAGCTCCGGAAAACTACCACCGCTTAAACTAAGTTGCATAGTCCGATGCTTTTGAGTTTCTGCTATTTTCTTAGATAAATATATTATGCTAATCGTTATAATCTACTTTACTTTAGTTTAAAGTAACTTTAATTTTAAATGGCTAAGTTTGGACATATTTGACGTCAAAACATGCAAAATAATGTTGCCAAGCACACACAAAAATCTGACACCATAGACTTCAGTAGTAACGGGTTCTATTAATTGACTTCTATGCAGCAACAAATGCTTCATATGTAGAATCAAATCTAGATAAGTGTTTTGGTTTTGAAAATTCGATGTTTTCATCGGGCTATGCAACTTTAATTGGTGGCTAAGTATTTATACAATGTTAGTTGTGGATGTATTCTTTGGCCCTGTATGTGTCTCATGCCCACAGGTCCCCCTGTTATTTTACCTCTCTTGACACCGTTGTTGGCGGGATTAGTTTGGGAATGATTAGTTCGCTGGACGGCCACTAGGGCGGTCATGAACGAATGTCCTCCTCCGCCTTCCGCCCCCCCCCCCCCCCCCACCAAGAACGCACACCCAGCTACCACCCCCCCCCCCCCCAGCTACATACACACCCATACCCACACACACACGCGCGCGCATACACACATAGGCCTACAGACATGCGCACACGCACACAAACTCGGTGACGTCACCAAGACTCGCTGAAGAACGAGGGACCCGTCTGAAGTGTGTCCGCCACACAGAGTTCTAACTCTCTTTGAGGTCCGGTTGACAGATGTGGATTTGATATATAGGCCTACTTCCTGCATAATCTGTCCCCACCTTCTACCCCCGTTTTTCCCTCTCCCATCCTCAGTGAGGTAATTCACTGCAGACACACTAACGTTATATATTTTTGTAATATAGCTCATCGCTATTGTCACATGATTGTGATATGACAATCAAGCGGCGCAGACGACATATCGAAGTTGTTTTTTGTTGTTTTTGTTGTTTGTTTGTGGGGGAGGGGTCTTTTAGTTAGTGATGAATTTGTTTACACTGCTTATAACGGACACCCTGTACACTATTGGTTGGTTGGTTGGTTGGTTGTTGGAGTTTTACAACCTAGCAACATCGAAGGTGATTATCGATTTGTGACAGTGTGCATTAATGACGACTTTATAGTGCTGCCCCACTGGGAAATCAGGCCACTTGTCACTTCCTAGCCTGGCACTCGGCATTACTAGGATAGGGCGAGGGCTGGTTCGCTCAGTGTCAAGATAATGTGACTGAGTGGGATATCAGGTCATGGTGCTGGTGGCCTGATTTCCCAGTGGGACAGCACTATAAAGTCGCCATGAGTGCGCGTCCTGATATGACCTTAGATGTTGCTAGGACGTAAAACAACAACAAACAAACACTTTTCCAATGAGTTTTTAAGCAGCCATAATCTTGCGCTCAACAAAATGTAGAAGATATAACTTTCGCTTTAAAGGTAAGAGCGGTCTTATGCCTTCAATTAGCAGTTCATATGATTAAAGCCGCATAGTCCAATGTGTTTGAGTTTCTGCCATTTACTGAGATAAACACATTATGTTGGTCGTTTTCTTTTGTTCTAAGTGAAAAATGTTAAATTTATTTTGGCAAGTACATAACAATTCCGATACCATAGGCTTCTGCAGTGAAATATTCTATTAAATTGAGTTATGGTCCACTATTACGCAGTGACAAATACTTAATGATTGCACCACTATATAAGTTGGACATGTAGGATCAAATTTAGGTGAGTGTTTTGGTTTTGAAAATTTGACTATCCAGATTTAAAGTAAACTTCTTTGGGACTTGAAAGATTAAACAAATCCAATGCTTAGCATGAATTCAGGCAAGGCTGGTTTAAACTTAAATCGCGCCATGTGTAATATTCACAGTAAAATGTTGTAGGGACTATGATAATAGTCAGTTTTTTTCTCAATGGGAAAGGCATCTGTGTGTTTGGAGTAACTCTACAAAAAATTGTTTAAAAATCCACCCTTGGGGCTCGATTGTACCCAGGTTCCAAACAAATACAACTTCTTGCATTAAAAAAGGGGAACTCTTGGGGTCTTGTGAGATATACATGTTACCAAGCAGCCTGGTGACAGTGACTGTTAATGCAGGGCTTTAAACATACAGACAATAGCCAACTTAGCCCAAGAAGTCTGACATCATCTACCGAGGTCTAAATTGTTTCAGGAATTAGTTTTTCTTTAAGCATTTGTATTCGTCGGTAGATTAAGTAATATAAAACTCCGAGGATTAATGAAGTATTTATTGTTGTTTATGATTACGAGTATTTATTGTTGTTATGATTGGTGTGGTTTCATGTGAGCAATGCTGGTGTATCATTTCTCACGGGCACAGAAGACAATGAGGCTGGTTGGGGAAACATGGCTTTTATTCGGTCGCGGCCCCCGGGCCGCAATGGGCATGTACATTGTGGATTGACGACGGGCCGTGGCCGACATAAGGTCATGCAGTGATAACATAATAGCATGAGATGAGAGATGCGACATATGGAGAAGTTAAGATATAAGATAAGATATGATGAACAGTAATAAGATATGATGAACAGTAATAAGTAAGGTAAGATATGATGAACAAGTACAATTAAACATTGAATATGTGAAGGTGAATAGAATAATCCTTGTAAGGGGAGTTTTGAGGTGTGTTTTTGTCCATTGCGCGGTTGTCAATTGGGCGGTTGATAATTGAGTCGTTAATGGACTTCGTTGTCTAAATGTTTTTTAATTTAGTTTTGATTTGTTTTTTAATTGGCTGTGCCAATTAGATTGCCAAGCCATAGTTTTTAGTCGTGCTGTTGTTGTGTGGCCCTTATGAGGGCTCTGTTGACCTTGTGTGAGTCCCTGGTGCTTATGTATTGTCGGTGCGCGTTGGATGCCCAGCCGCCGAATCGCTGCACCTCGAGTTCGGAGCTCCCGGAGGCGAAGGCTACTGTAGCCGCCGCTTTGCGTATCGCATGGAGCATGTAGGGGGTTTGCACGCCTGTGGCCTTCTGGGCGAGGGTCCATTGTCTGGCCAGGTATCGTATGGCCAGGGTGACTCCGTCACTGGGGAAGACTAGCAGGGGCTGTCGGGGGCTGGTGGTGGGGGCCTCATGGATCATCTGCCTGTATGAGGTGACGGGGCAGAAGTGGGGGTCGTCCGTGGGGGCCAGGCGCCTGTCTCGGAACTGGTGCGTTGCTTGCATATTTTTGGCCCACTTCTGGTGGATATGCAGGTGTCCCCCGGCCATTGCCACATCCCCTCTAGTGGTGCTGCGTGTTGGGTCGAACGTGGCCACTGACCTGGGGGCCACTTCTGACTGGCGGGCGCCTGAGAAGAACATGATGATCAGTGCTGTTGCCATCACCCTGCCCTCCGGTGTGTGCTGGAGGTGGCGGACCGCCTTTTTCATTATCGGGATGGGCACGTTGGTGGACGGCCATGGCGTGTGTGCTTTGGATCTTCTCATCGCATCGAGGGCCATGCGCACCGTGATGTGGTCGAGAAAGGGGTTGGAGTAGTGGTCAGTCGGAGGCGGTGCTGCAGACTGACTTGCTTGTGGTGTGTAGGGCCGGGCTCCGGTCGGCGGAGTGGTTTGATTGGCTAAGTTGTGTTGTGTTGTGATTGGTGGAGGGAGAGTGAGGTGTTGGGGTTCCCTTCCCCCCGCCCCATGCCCCCCCCCCCTGCGGGACAGGGGGGGGGGGGGGGGCTGGCAGCCTCACCTCTCCACCGTGCCCAGCAATGAGTCCGAATGAGCGACCCTGCTCATTCCCGACACTGACAATGCGTCACATTTTGGTGAGACGTGCTCACCTACAACCAGTTAGAGATGACATGTTTGGAAATGAGGGTGTGATGGAGTTATTCCAATTCCATCCGCAACTCATTATTACATTTTTTTAGGGAAACTGTTCGGTTTTTTAAGATCAAAAATTCATTTTTCATTTTTCTTTCTTTTATTGTTGATTTTATTTAACACATACCACTTATTTATCATACATACCACATGTGATTTTTCAGTTGTGTGCTCTATTTTATGTTTGAAATGTAATTTTTTAGTCAGATATGTTTAACCACTGTATGACCCTCCAATAGCCGATGTTTATTTTTAGTGCTGGGGAGGGGGGGGTCATTGAACAAACAAACGAACAAAAGTGGTTGATTGTGATTCAAGATATGTGGTGATGCCACAAATGAAATTCTGCGCAGTGCATTAATTTAACTGCTTCATGCTTAGGTGTAGGTGTATGTGTAGGTGTGTCGGTCTGGTTAAGACACAGCATTAGCCTGTAAGTGTAACAGCCGTCATATCTAGGGCGGGCGGTGCAGCCCGATAACTGGAGAAGTGTCACTGTGGTAACCATGGTCACGACATCACATCTGACTGTTTGTGTTCCCAGTTTCTCGCTAACTCCCGTTGCCACGAGAGTCTGGGGAACAGACGCAAAGTCATGTGATGTCCGACAGCCGCTTCGAGCACGTCTTGGGCATTACCATCCAATTTGGAGCAGGACATAGCTCAGGCGGTAGAGTGTCCACCTGTGAAGGTGTCGCTCATCCTATCGATCCTGCTCAGTGGACCCATTTGCAGTGTGGGCTATTTTGCATTCCAACCAGTGGTCAACAACTGGTTCATCAAAGGCTGTGGTATGTGTTGTCCTGTCTGTGGGAAAGTGCATATAAAAGACCCCTTTCTGCTTATCGGAAAGCAGGTTTCCTCCAAAGAAATATGTCAAAATGACCATTTGTTTGACGTCCAATAACCGATGATGAAAAATCAATGTGCTCTAGAGGCGCCTTTAAATAAAACAAGCTTTACTTTTTTTCTAACATCCAATTTAAAAGACACAACCTCCGATCCATTGTTTCCGTGTTCTGGGAATTATTTATATATTCCATAATAACCAAGACAGACGATATGATTGGAGCGAGTCGATCACTCTGGCTGGCTCAAAAGACGCTCCGTTACAGGTTATTAAAGCAAAATTTGGTGAGGAACTGGGCAGATACAGGGCGATGGCAGCAGCACCTGGAGGGAGAAGTGGGAAAAAGAAGGGTGCCTGCCTAGTAGCAGACTACTTCACCCCACAGGTCGCTCACTGCCTCCCTCAAGGAGCTCAAATAGCAGTTGGGTGTTTAGATAAAGGATTCACCCGGTACTCACAGTACACGGGTGAATACCAACCCTATATAAAAACGGTCGAAAATGCGGGTCAATGAAATGAGAGCCTAATTTCACAATGTAAGAAGCAACAATTATTCTTTACATATGTCTTATTATTAGCCCGCTACCTTTGAGTTGAAAAATATAATATAATATCTAGTTTAATAAGATTTAAAAGTGAAATCGACGGTGTTCTACGGCCGCCATCTTGTCTTTTTGCATTCTCTCCCATTTCAACAACTCTGTGCCTATATAAATATCCATTTGATACTGGAGGCAGACATTCTACTGCCTGTTCCATACAAAAGCTATTTTCGCCCGTATTTAGACTACGTTGTCATTCACCCGTGTACTACAAGTACCGGGTGAATCTTTTATCTATTGGATGTTATGCTAGTTAATTGATAAATAGCAGCAATTACAAATAGAGTAGATGACAATTACAAGACAATTATATAATTTATAATACGCATATAATAAATCGATACCTTCCGTTTTTTAGGGCTTTTTTGGGGGGTGTTTTTTTACCGTTGGTATATTATAATAATTTTTGTTCTCTGTGGTGTTCTCTGTGGTGGAGTGGTTAGAGTGTCTGACTCCTAATCTGAAGGTCAGTGGTTCGATTCCCAGTGCCCCCACCTCTGCCAATTTGGATTTCCACTGCTGTGTATAACTTACAGCGTCATCAAAGGCCAGTTGCTCTCATACCATGTCTCTGTGGTGTGGGAGGTTAAAAATACCTTGGGTCGGTAAAAGTGTAGGCTCGGGCTTGCTATCGACAAACTGTCTCATGGTGAAAACAAGCCTATTCAGGCTTATCCATGATAGGCAGTATAAATCTCCAAGAAGAAGAAGTTTAGGATGTGCGTTTATTTTGTTAAGAAATCATTTACTTCCGATTCTTATTGTTTCTTTTAGATCACACAATAGTCTAAAACCAAAGTTTCAGATTTCTATATTTTCCCAACATTTACTTCCATTTATTTGTTTATTATATTTTATTAAGAAAGAAAAGCTCACTAAATATAAAAAATATAATGTGGTTTTACCAAACTAATCGCATATGTACGCAACTTACAATTAATTGACATAGACATTCTTTGATTAATTTAACTCTTTATATATGAACAGAAATCACGTTAAATAACAAAGTAATGAATGAATGGAAGTGGTCCACTTATCTTCAGTGATTTCCGGCATGTGTATTCCAAATTCTGCTTGATAACAAATGTAGCGTAGCGAGAATTTTACTCGACTCTTCTGCTGCATTGGATCCCAGTGTCTGGTTGGTTGGTCGTTGAAGTTTACATCCTGGCAACATCTAAAGTCATATCAGGATGGGTACTGATTTGTGACATTGCACACTCATGGCAACTGTATAGTGCTGCCCCACTGGGAAATCAGGTCACCAGCACCATGACCCGATATCCGACCCAGTCAAATTATCCTGACTCTGAGTAAACCAGTCCTTGCCCTATCCTATTAATGCAGAGCGCCAAGCTAGGAAGCGACCAGGATCAATTTTGTAAGTCATTAGTTTGATTCGACAGGGAATTGAACTCCCAAAATCCCACACGGGGGGCTTGCGCTATACCGATTCGGCCACAGCGCCCGGTAGGCTGTGTCTATGTAATCCGAGAGAAGGGGGGAATTGATTCTTTTTAAATGCACGAGTAACTGTAGAAATGTGTTTAGTTTGTACAAACAGAGGTGTTGGAGAGATGGCGACCCGTCTCTCTCTATATATAAGTATATATATATATACACACACTTGGATCTCTGGAGTTATTTTGGCTGCCTCCTCCACCCACTTGTTACATGCCCGAAATGCCGCCAGCCGCCGTTCCCTATCTGCCATCTGCCGGGAGGGGCCCCCTCCCCCTCCCCTCCCCCCCCCCTGCCTCCTCCCCCTCCTCTGACCCCCCCCCCCCCCCCCCAAGTCATCCCCTCGCCGGCTGGAGGGCCCTGTTCCCCTCCAACCTATTCATGAGTCTCAGTCAGTATATGGAGCAGAGGGTAGAGTACCGGGAGGTCCGGCCATTGTTTATATACATGTATATAACAATCTTGTAGGTATATGTTCATGTACATATATGTAACAATCATACAAATTTATACTTGTTGCTTCCTATTCTGGCGCTCGGCATTATGAGGATAGGACAAGGACTGGTTGGCTCAGTGTCAGGATAATGTGACTGAGTGGGATATCGGGTCATGGTGTGGGTCACAAGTCGGTACCCATCATGATATGACCTTGGATGTTTCTAGGACGTAAAACAACAAACAAGTCATTTTCCGAATACCGGAAGTTAAGTACCGGGGGAGTTGCTTCCTTACCTTTGTATTCGTAGATTCGTAAGAATCTTAGTAATACGTGAACTTACAAGTAAGACTAGTAATACTGTTATATCATGCATGTATATGTCTATTTATATATATATATATATATATATATATATATATATATATAGCAATCATGCATGTATATGTTTATATGCATATATATATATATATAACACTAACAGTCATATATTACATGTATAGATATAAATATTTGTATTGTATAACTTATTATGCTCATATTATTTAGGCTGCAGGGCCTAATGCTCCCTACCTTCCGCGTGGCGGGTGGGCATTGTACCGCCTGCACTCTCCCGGGTGGGGCTCACCGAGCCACAGGCAATCAGCCAATCAGGACTGAGCTTCCCGGGGGAGGTGATTTCAGGCAGTTCTGCCGATACACGGCCTCCAGTCGGTCGGAAATTAGACTTTATGTGTACTAATGACTATCGCTATTAAACGGAGGGGCCTTTCGAGGGTACCAGCCAGAGAGATTCTCATCCAACTAATATTCCCCGTGTTGTTGTTTGTCCGGAAGATATAAATAATATATATATTATGGTGGCCTTCCTGTTCTCTGTCCTCGTTCATTGCTCCTCCCCCCCCCCCCCCCCCCCCCCCCGCGAGTGTAAACCAGTGACATACATTGACATTTTCACAAGTCGATGAATTTCTCAAATACCACTGGTAGACGACAGACAATTTGTCTGGGTGATATGGCCGTAAACGTGACAGCGATTTGGCCGTAAGGTTAACAAACTTAAGAAGCTGCATAGTTCGATGAAATCATCCAATTATCTAAATAAAAATATTGCATAGTCTGATGAAATCATCAAATTATCTATGTCAAAACACTGCATAGTGCGATACATTATCTAATTAAAAATACTGCATAGTCTGATGAAATCCTCAAATATCTATGTCAAAGCACTGCATAGTCCGATAAATTATCTAAATAAAAATACTGCATAGTCTGATGAAATCCTCAAATTATCTAAATCAAAACACTGGCTAGTCCGATGAAATCAACTTATCTCAATCAAATTATATAAACCAAGACACTTACCTAGATTAGCTCCTACTTATCTAGCGTAGATACTTATGTACGTATTAAGCATTTGTTGCTGCATAGAAGGAAATAACATGTCAATTTAATAGAACCTGTTACTTTTAAAGCCTCTGATGTCAACCAGTTTGACAAGCATGCACAAATTTAATTTCCCTGTTATCACTTGAAATATGTCCATAGTTAGCCTCCTAGAGTAAAATTAGCTCAAACTATAACAAGGCAGATTATTATTATTAATATCAATATAATATCATAATTAAAATATCAATATAGAAAAAAAAATGAAACTCACAACTATCGGGTTATGCAACATTAACACACAGTCCGATATCGGCGACTGAGTGTTGTAGAGGTAGGTAGCCGGTGAGTGTCGCAATCGCATTGTTTCTCTCTGACTCACGGCATATGTAGCAGGAATGTGGAGCTATGGGCATTCGGGGGGGGGGGGGCTATGAATAGCTAAAAAACAAATACCGGCGGCGTCCCTGCATACATTATAATACGGCGACACTCGCAGCGGAAATGTGATGTGTGTGTATGTGTGTGTTGCAGTCGATGTCGTAATGCCCGGTACACAGCTACCGTTTGTGTGCGCACACCTCCCGTATACGATCGAAAACTGCCCGTTTCACCCACAAAAATCGCTTGGTGTGCGCTCCCCGCGCACACCTAGCGATTGCGATTCGCGCATAAAACTCAGTTTTTAGTGCTAAAAGCGGCCGTTTACGATTGCGATTCGCGATTCGAAAAACGAATCGGCCCGTTTTCAGTTTTAAGCGGGTCGGGTCGAGTCGCGAGTTTTAGTGCGCGAATCCTATACGGGAGGTGTGTACTAGGCATTATATAAGGATCCTGCTTCGAATCCTGGTCGAGTCAAACAAATGATCTACAAATTTATACTTGTTGCTTCCTAGCCAGGTGCTCGGAATTATTAGGATAGGGCAAGGACTGCCTGGCTCAGTGTTGGGATAATATGGCTGAGTGGGATATCAGGTCATGGTGCTAGTGGCCTGGTCTCCCAGTGGGGCAGCACTATCAAATCACCATGACTGTGCACTGTCACAAGTCGGTTCCTGTCGTGATATGACCGTATATGTTGTTCGGGTGTGAACCTCCACCAACCAACAACTCAGTCACATTATCCTAACACAGAGCTAACCGGTCCTTGCCCTGTCCTATTAATGCCGAGCGCCAGGCTAGGAAGCGACAAGTATCAACTTTAAAGTCATTGGTTTGACTCGAGCGGGGACCGAACTCCCGACGTTCCGCCGTCGAGACCCGCGCTCTACCGATTCGACAATCGCGTCCGGTGAAAAAGTCGCTTGCTTGTCTCAGTGGCTTGCCTCCGTGACTGTTTTTGGTGTTTTTTTATATGAAGGGTGAGATCGAAGTGAAGCCATTAGCACCATTCGATATGCCGTCGGTTTAGTTCCCTAAAGACCCAGTCACACCTCACCGGACTGAGTACCGGACACCACCGGACAAAGAATTTTCTAGTCCGGTGGTGTTCGGTATCAAAATGTACCGAAATGTACCAGAAGAAACGAACGCTAAACAGACAAGGAACGTACATTAACGAGTAGCCACTGGACGATAACCGGATGATAACCGGGCGACAACCGAATGTCTAATGGACGGACCGGACACCAACCAGACACCAACCGGACACCAACCAGACTGTTCACGGACGAGCCAAAAACTGACGGACCGAATTCTCGCAGCACCGTCAACGGACTCTGCAGGAAGCAAACCGGAGACATAACAGATGGGTAACGGACATGAACCGGACAAAACGGACTAAACGGACTTAAAATGGACACCAACCGTACATCTGGTGGTGTGCGGTACAAGTTTTGTGCATGTTCAAAACTTGCTACCGGACATCACCGGACACAGAATGGACATGCCGGATGCCAACCGTATATAAAACATACTTTTCCGTATTTCACCGGACAGTGTCCGTTTTCTATCCGGTACCCCAATCCGGTGAGGTGTAACTGGGGCTTTAGTTACATTGGATTTGAATCCGCTGTGTAGGGATGCTGTGGTTACATTCGTTGGGTTCTAGATTATATATATGTTGCTAAAGCGGCTGTCACACCTTTCCGAATTGAGCAACGGACAGAATTGTCTAGTCCATTTGTGATAAGTATCAAAATGTATTAAAATGTGTCAAAATGTTGTGCTAGCGGGTAAATGGCCCCTTCCTCTCCCTATCCTCCCTCCACTGGATGAGCGGACATGAAACGGACATGAAACAGACATGAAACAGACAGGAAACGAACATGAACGGATAGCTAAAAGATGAAACAAACTCAAACCGGACAAGAACTGTAGACGTCAATCCAGTGGCATCCGTTCCTAGTTTTGTGCATGTTCAAAACTTGTACGGACACAAACTGGACATTGTTCGTTTTCTGTCCATTTCCCCCAATCCGGTGAGATGTGACAGGGCCTTAAGTAATGTACAGAAGCCTGGGATCGGTGAGCGGCCGGATTTAAAAAAAAAAATTCTTTTAAAGAAAAGAGTGCATAAGGCGATTAATTCATAGAACATCTAGATTCAATTGAGATAATCTTGAGGAGCTTCATCCATTGAGAGGATCTGGAGACATCTGAGAGCATCTAGAGCCAACTACTAGTACTAGTAGTAGATTAGGTAAAAGGTGTCAGAGCATGGTTCCAGTCAGTGAGTGTTGGTGAATTGGAGAAGAGTTTAGAGGCACGTGCCTCTACTGGATTGACTGAGACTAAAAGAGTCTACAATAAATCATTTGTGAATAACTTTTTGTGCAAATCTCATTCGAGATAACAATGTCTTCGATTATTCCAGTGGATTTGTAGGTGTGTGTCTTTGTTCTTAATAATTACCGGGAACGCCTAATGCTTCGTGCAATAACTTGTCTGTAATTGTATACTTGAGACATTACTAGTTTAGATGTAGTTAGCAATATGCAGCAACTGATCTGAACAGTATCGGATTGGTTCTGTAATAATCTTAGAAATGATGAGCTATTATTAACCGATATCGGGACATAGAACTCTGTTCCGAACACAGTGGAATGCGGTTAGCACAAACACACTATTCAATGTGTGTGTCTAGACAACAAATCTAGCAATGTTGAACGATTTATTGCGTCTACTACAGCTCGGTATTGGATAGTGGTGCCAACTCTCCATCAGCACTCGTGGCAAACATTCTCTCGTTGTTTTTATTCCCCAGTCTCTGACTTGTGTGTATATATAGCAGGATGTATATATATACACATATATATATATACACGTATATGTATAGCAAACGACAGCAGGAGTCTCCTTCGATGCTAAAATGTTGCGGCTTAAAATTGTAATGATATATTAATATTATAGTGAAATAAATATGGTCGTCTAATATATGCGCTATCGTTCATATATATATATATATATATATATATATATATATATATATATAGATACTCATATGCAAATGGACAAGATAAAAGACGGTTATGAACAAATTTGCATCACAAAGATTCCCGCACCATCTTTTAATATATACAGTATAATTTCGAGGGGAGGAAAACCCCATGATAATGCGGATATAAGGACACATAAAATAAATCTTATGTAATGTATGCTAGTATTATATTATACTCTCTATGATATATATATATATATATATACTGTTATATATGTTATGCATATTATGCATTATGTATATTATGAGATGTATTATGTATAGTTATAATGTGTATACTATTATTACTATCCATACTTTATATATATATATATATATATATATATATATATATATGCTTGAGTTCAGGGATATTATTTGACCCGACCGTTATGAGCTACTACTAAAACTATGCGATAACCCCACATGTGTGGTGTCTGTTGCAAGTAGGCTACAAACCAGTCCTCCTTAAGCCACGCGAGAAGCACTGATTAGCTCGTCTGAACACTGCGCAATGCTGCTATGTTTATACGTATGCCAGCCCCCCCCCCCCCCACCCGCCTACCCCCGCCACCAACCCCACCCACTAACCACCCCCATCCCGTACATCTATCTGCGAGCAGCTTGCAACACCTGGCAAACTCTCCGTCTACCTGTATACACAGACAGTGTGGGGGGTGAGGGGGGACTGAGCCACTCGCTGCAGTCCACAGTGTCTAGACCTGCTCCGACCTGCTCGCCGACCCCGCCTGACCTCGCCCGACCTTCCCGGACTCATACCCCCCCCCCCCCGCCCCCGTGCGACTACCGATGGCCTTCTTCCCACGTCCCCTCCTGCGTCAGTTTGACACCCCGAGGGGACCGCCGGGAGTTGACGGGCCACCAGCCGGCAAGGCGGGGCGGGGGCGAGACGGGGCGGGGCGGGGCGGGGCGGGGCGGGGCGGGGCGGGGCGGGGCGGGGCGGGGTGGGCGGGGCGGGGCGGGGTGGAGCGGGTGGTGGTGATGTAGGTGGGAGGTGGGAAGTAAGCCTACCTATATGTGCAACTCACCCAGGTGTGCACATACACGGGCAGTGTGTGTGGGTGGGGGGGGGGGGTGAGCTGCTCAGGCGGTGGCGGAAAGCACTAGGACTAGTAGGAGGCGAGGCCCTTACCCCCGCTGACTTCCCGTCTTGCTGTCTCAGCACTATGTCCGAGTGAGTCAGTGAGCACAGGTGGAGTGCCGCACAGGAGACTAACCTATATCCGACCATCACAACTTGATCTGTGTTGCTTCACTTGTAGACAGTAAGCATCTCCAAAACACATGCACATATTTTCTCCCCCTTCCTCTCCCTATCCTCCCTCCACTTCTCCCCCCCCCCCCACCTCCTCTCTATCTCTTTCCGTCCCTGTATCTCCTATATTCTCCCTCTCATTCTCCCTCACACCCACCCCCCTCTGTCCACCCCCTCCCTCTATCTTTCGCTGTGCCTCTCTCTTCCTCTCTCTTCCTTTCTCCCTCTCCTCCGTCTCTCTTGCCTATCTATCCCTCTACCCTCCCTCTCTCTATCTTTCTATATGTATTTCTCCCCCTCTCCCCTCCCTCTCCATCTCCCTCTCCCCTCTGGTATCTTTATCCCTCTACCCTCTACCTATCTCTCTTTATATGTACATCTCACTATCTCTCTCTATATATATTGTATATGTGTATATATATTGACCCATGCCATTTTACACATATTTTCTCTTGCCTGGATAAACAGAAAGTATGTAGCAGATATCTCAATGGCTCCTTGCTCAGTTATACACCGGCAGCAATTGGAGTACATCAGAGAGGGAGAGGGGGGGAGGGGGGACGAGTGTGTAACGCAGGGGGGGGGGGGGTGAGTGTATGTGTGTATGTGTGTGTCTGTATAGGGGTGTGATGTATGTATATATATATATATATATATATATATATGTGTGTGTGTGTGTGTGGTTTGGTCTGTAAGTAGTATACGGAAGTGGCACTATACTACGGGTAGCATTAGATGATGATATTCACACATGAACATGCATTTGTAACATGCTAACATGCCTGCCCTTACTTAGGTGCAAATTGGTCCCGCGAGAACCCCAAGGTAGTGAGTGCTGTCAGGTTGTTTGTATGCGCACAGAAGGTCTGGGCCTCGACCTCTGGTGTACTCTGGAACTTTGTAAGGCGGCGGTCAGAGGGCCCATAACGACCTCACTGCATACTTCATAGCCATTTATAACCGGTCTATTTATAAGCCTCCGGTTCCGGAAGTGTCATGGAGAGTCTCGAACGGCACATGTGTTGTTTACACGCGACATTACCGAGTGTCGTCATGGCACATTTTGCGAGGGACAATTGTCGGCAGTGTTTTGGGCGTGCAGCTTTGGTTTGTAACATACACACACATTCTATACATAGACAGGATAACCACGTTAAACCAAGCACGGTTAAACCAAACGATCGGTTAATCCAAACTTCTGTCGGCGGCCCGGCAAAATACTACCATTTATCACATAAAAATGTTGGTTAAACCAAAGTTTGTTAATCCAAATTACCGGTTAATCCAAACAAAATTGTCAGGCCCAGGCCACTCCGGTATGGTTAAACCAAACTTTCATGTGGTGTGGAGGTGATCTGAGACTTTTTAATATGATAAACATTAACATGGTAGTATTTTGCCAGGTCGCCGAAAAAAGTTTGGATTAATCGATTGTTTGATTTACCCGAGGTTAGTTTAATGGGGTTAAACTGTATAAACATAAAAACAATAATCATAGTGTCCACATACATTGTACATTCATAATGCACCTCCGGTTTTGCCAAAGCCAAGTCAAAGTCAAAGCTCGGTTAAACCAATGATCGGTTAATCCAAACAAATTTCTAGGGGCCCTTCAAGTTTGGTTTAACGGGATTATACTGTATTAGTAAGTGTATTACAAGACGGCTATATATAATTACAAAGAAGAATGGAGGTGTCCTTGCTTGTCTTCCCATCATATATATATATATATATATATATATATATTTGTCGTACGTAATCGTCGAATTGATGTGACATGATAAGACATGAGTGGAACCAATTGGATGAGTTTACCAAGAGTGAACCCTTACCAACTCATCTTTATTAAAGACAACTTTTGAATGTGAAAGACACTGTGACTCTTCTATGGATGGAGGAGGTAGCCCCCTCTACCTGGGAGCTGGGAGGAACACGCGCACACACACCTGTGGGTGTCTGGTTGTGTGTGTGTGGGGGGGGGGGGTATGTGAGAAGAAGCGCCACTGGAATTCGGATGATTATTCCCTGCGATAAGGGTACTTTTCACTATATATCTATTTATATATATCTATATATATATAACACTCCAATTATTACCAGAGATAATGGTGTTATCACCATCCATATACATTAAAACCTCTCTAAATCGACACCTGTCGGAACTAAATATAGCGATCGATATAGGGGAGTGGTCGATCTGTGGAGTTGGTCGGTTAGATAGGTTTTACTGTATTAAAAATACAAAAATGCAACCGGACTGAGAACGTCTGGGGGCGGTTAGTTGACAGGAAGCTATCCAGGTGGCGGTAGTGGTACAGGCAGCGGTACTGGTACAGGCAGACTCAAAGGTATATCAGCAATAATTATGTACTAAAATATGTAAGTGCCTTGCTAATTATATTCACATAACAAACCATTTATCCACTATATATATTATTCATATATATGTGATGTACACGAAAAATATCAATAACATAAGTTGTATGTATCTCACTCACCATACCACCTCGCATCCACCAGACTCACTGCTCATTCTGTTTCATTCTCAGATGCATAGCATATATATATGTATATGTGTGTCTGTGCTTCTATGTAATGAGCCTGTTATATACTAGTTAAAGTTTCATAGTCCCATGGTTTTAAGTTTCTGTCATTTTCTGAGATAAATATATTAGGTTGATCATTACAATCTACAATAATTTAGTTTGAAGTAACTTTGATTTTAAATAGCTAACTTTTGAGATATTTGAAGTGCAAGCAATTTTACCAAGCATAAAGTCTGAAGCCATAGGCTTCTGCAGTAACAGATTCTATTAAATTGTAGCTGTAGTCCCTTCTATGTGGCGATAAATGCTTAATATAAGTGCCCCAGTACTAACTTAGATATCTAGAATCAAATCTAGATACTTGTTTTTATTTTATAATTTTCTATTTGCATCGGAATATACAGCTTTAAAAAGTACATACACTCTTCAGGATACACAGTAATTAGTAGCAGAGGTTGGCGACATTCCTAGGTGACGTCAAGCCGCATAGCACCCTCAGCTATTTTCAAGAAGTCAGAAAAAAAGAGCTTACCGTGCATCCGCTACAAATAACCTGGTTTATTATTTACACGGGAGGGGATAACCACGGAGATACTTTCATAATCTGAGGACCTGGTATATGTCCCCCTCACAGGTTCAATTCTACTAGACGAGTATGTTGGCTGATTAAGTCCTTAAATTTGGTTGCCCGATGACGAACAAGCCGGAATTAATCCCAACAATAATAAACCGGCGTGTAGCGCGAATTGAAGAAAGAAAGAAAAACACACACACAAAACCCTGGGGGTTCAACCATTGTATGCCCCCCAATAACTGATGTTTACTTTTTGTGCTGGGTAATCATTAAACAAACAAACAGACAACTCAAAAGGTTGAATTTCAAACTGAAAAGGGGAGCATTCTTTTAAATACATGCTATTCACTGGAGTAACCTTCGGGCGATCTTAGCATAACGCCACGTATAATACACCTCGCCCCCCCCCCGCACCCCCCCGCACCCACACACACACACCAACGGACACCCTGAGCCATGTTCTGGTTTCATGTTACGCCGGTAAGGTTTTTGAGTGCGCTCAGCATTCAACCTCGTGCCTAGGTAAACAACCACACTCATTATGCTATGTTGGTATGGAACCTGCCAAAGTTGCCGTTTCATGTGTTGACAGTCCGGTGTTGTGGGTTTACATAACACTGTCGCATCGCTGATATCAAATTAATTCGCCCCTCCCTCCCTCCACCCCCACACCTAAGCTGTGTACTCGTAGCTGAGACTGTCTCAAAAGGTGCTAAGCAATATGGGACAAAACTTTGTCCATTGTAATGATCAACATATTATCTGCTGATGCATTTGCTCAGGATAAACTGATTTGTTCTTTACATGGTGTTCCATAATCCCAATAGAATAATATTGATTTGAAGCAAATTTTGTTGTGTTTTCAGTGTAACCGTTTCTCTGCTATTTTGGGTCAATCATTACAATGGACAAACGAAAAAGTGTTATCACCTTTTGAGACAGGCTCAGCTGTTGTGTAGATACTTCCACAAACAAGGGGAGAGTGAACGGCCCAATCAGGAGAGCGCTTATTTCCCGCCCGGGAGGACGCGGGTTTCTATCCCCAGCTAAGATAAATTTGACCGTCCAAACGGGTGTATCGGGTGATAATGACAAGAGGGAGCTGACATACAGTGCGTAGAACCCCTCACAACATCAATGGTGTGTCCAATACTGGACTACACAGGGCCTGTTAGATAGGGTATAGTGAGTATACTATAATATAGGGAACTGAAGATAGATAGTGTCCTTGTTTGTATTCCTATAATAGATTATAGAGTATATATATATATATATATATATATATATATATATATATCTATATATATATATATATGTGTGTGTTTGTGTGTGTGTAATATATGTACTATGTGGATATAAATAATGGCAGCCCCATAATGTTTCTCTCTACGCATCATAACCGTCATGATATTCGCTGTGGAGCGGGCATTCTCTCTTTCTCACCTCGTTCACGCCGTGAGCCAACGGTCATTCTGCTATATTCAAAATTGTCTGGTTCTGGCCTTTGACATTGCTATCATAGCAATTGGCTGGGCCACTTACGGATACTACACAGTAATTTTGAATGATATCATATAAAATTGATTTAATTGTATATATACACACATACATACCCACCAACAGCGCCATTAATTCACCTGGTGGTTCGAGCCCACACTAACGGAACACTCGATTGCAGCGGAATGTATGCACAATGCTAGTAATGTCTACACGCAGTGCTAGTATGTCAATTGTCATGCTAATCTTATTAAATATGTTGTGAATGTATGCAATACTTGCATGTCTATATAAATGTTAGAATACCACGATAGACCTATTCGTATCTTGTGAATCCATGCACAATGCTTGTATATCATGATAAACTTATTAAATTTGTTGGGAATTCAGACACAATGGTAGTCTCTGCACAATGTCAGTATACCATGATGGACTTATTAAGTCTGTTCTGAATTTATACACTATGGTACTATGTCATGATATACTTGTTTTATCTGTTGTGATTGTATACAATGATAGGATTCCATGGTAGACTTATTTGCATAATGCTGGTATGTCATGGTGCATATATTAAGTCTCGGTTAGGAATGTAGGCAATGGTCCTTGTCATAAAGCTAGGATGTCATGATTATACTTATAAAGTGTTTATTACGAATTTATGTATGGCCTAAAAAGAATGTATTTCCTGTTGCAGGCAAGTAATGCCTAGTACACACCTCCCGTTTACGATTCGCGCACTAAAACTCGCGACTCGACCTGGCCCGCTTAAAACTGAAAACGGGCCGATTCATTTTTTGAATCGCGAATCGCAATCGTAATCGGCCCGTTTTAGCCCTAAAAACTGAGTTTGATACGCGAATCGCAATCGCTAGGTGTGCACGGGGTGCGCACACCTAGCGATTTTTGTGCGCGAAACGGGCAGTTTTCGATCGTATACGGGAGGTGTGTGCACACAAACGGTAGGTGTGTACCAGGCATAAAGAACATAGGGTAGATTTATTTTAACCATGAATCCCTTAACTGTAATCTAATTTTATTCAACAACTCATGTATTTTGTCAGAAAACTTTCATCGAAGCAAACACAACATTATTGTCAGCAACATTTTGCAGGGTCCGTCGGGTAACCACAAACACAACATACATTTTAGGCCCAATGTCATAACATATTCATTAAGTTTCCAGTAGGAGTCTATGGAATCCTACTGCCATGATGGACATGCAGTAAAACCTGTATAACTGACCACCTCCACAAATCGACCACTCCCCTGTATCGATCACTTTATTTGGGTCCCAAACGATCGCCCCTACAATACCATTGTAACGATTAAATAAAACTCCCTAAATGGACCATTTAAAGTCGGTCCTATTATCGGTCGATTTAGAGAGGTTTCCCTGTATTTTCATAACGCTAGTATGTCATGTTAGACTGTTGAAGTGTCTGTTGTGAGTCGATTCACTGCGACTATGTCATGAAGTGCTTACCCCGTCCGTCTGTCTCCCTCCAGCTGTTGTGCGACTCACGTGCCCCAAGAACCGGATCAAGACGGCCGACAAGCGCTCCACCTCCGCTATGGTACAATGGGGACGAGAGGACTTCACCGTCGCTGCGACCAGACCTATCAAGTAAGTCGGTACACAACCTCACTTAATGTTATCGTAGTTATCCCAGGTCGAGTAAGTCGGTACACAACCTCGTTTAATATCATTGTGGTTATCCCAAATCAAGTATGTTGGTACACAACCTCACTTAATATCATTGTGGTTATCCCAGATCAGGTAAGTTGGTACACAACCTTGTTTAATATCATTGTGGTTATCCCAGATCGAGTACGTCGGTATACAATGTCATTTAATATCATGGTGGTTATCCCAGATCAAATAAGTCGGTACACAACCTCATTTAATATCTTTGTCGTTATCCCAGATCAAGTAAGTCGGTACACAACCTTGTTTAATATCATGGTGGTTATCCCAGATCAAGTACGTCGGTACACAAGCTCGCTTAATATCATTGTGGTTATGCCAGATCAAGTACGTCGGTACACAACCTCGCTTAATATCATCGTAGTTATCCCAGATCAAGTACGTCGGTACACAACCTCGCTTAATATTATCGTAGTTATCCCAGATCAAGTATGTCAATGCACAACCTCCTTTAATACCATCTTGGTAATCCCAGATCAAGTAGGTTGCGGTAGGGAAGCGGGGGTGTAGGCAGGGATGGCACAGGGTAGGAAAGGTTCTGGGTCGGTGTCGGGGGGGGGGGGGGGAGGGGGGGGGGGTAGTCGGGGACTCGGAAGTGATGTGACGCTATCGAAATGGACACGAGGCGAGACTAATGTGTGAGTAATGAACGCAGAATGCTGGCTTACTCACGGCGCCACACATTAATGTAGTAGTCCGCATACTGGGGATGCATGTCCGTTTATCATGTGCGCCAGGTTCCGTGATGCTGCTTCCCCTTCCTACTCGTTCAGCAGACGCGGTGGCCAGGTCGGTAGATCCCAGGCCTCTAGCGCGGAAGATCGGGAGTTCTAATCCCAGCTGAGTCAAACCAATGCCTTATACAATTGATACTTGTCACTATCTAGCATGGCGCTCGGTATTAATAGGATATGACAAGGACTGGTTAGTTCAGTGTCACGATAATGTGACTATGTGGGATATCGGGTCATGGTGCTGGCAGCCTGGTCTCCCAGTGGGACAACACTATGCAGTCACCATGAGTCTGCAGAGTCACAAGTTGGTACCCATCCTGATGTACTGTTTGATGTTGCTAAGATGCAAAACAACAAAAAAAGAAAATCAAAAATCTTTACATTTCCCATCTCAGGCAACTTGATCAGTAGAAGCATGCCTTTTACTCTATAATACTATTAATGGTATAATAGTATAATACTGAATAATACAACCACAAGAAAAGCAGTATTAGCTTTGGAGGCAGTCTGGTATCACTATTGTTATTGGGGTGATCAAAATGGAAAATAGAGCACGATTGAAACCCACGTGTGTTGCCATACCGGGGCTAGCGTGATAACCATTACACTACTTAGACCCCCTAATCCAATCACCGTATCCATGTCTACCTGTCTATGTGGCTCCTTGCCTGAGAAATCAGTGCGGACTACTACATACACTGTTATCAAACAGGACAAGACTGGAAATTGCAGTGGATGGAGAAGGCGTTATCATCACATTTTCCTTAGATACTACAAATATGAAATCACATCTAATTGGTCTAAGAATACTAGAGTCACATTCCCTATCTGTCTACTCTTTGATCCCCAAACTCCTTCAGTTGGAAAGCCAACACCAGACGGTATTTCCTATCAATTCAGATTCCCAGAGTTCCAAGTCCCAGACATACAACTTGTGCTATCCTTGTGCTATCTAGAAACCTCTGTCAGTGCTGTGGCTACAATCTGACGTCTGAATGAAATGGATTAGACGAGGAGTTCTTCGCTAAGTCTGCAGTTGCTGGAGCTCACCGTTTGTGTGTGTATTTGTCCGTGGGGGTGTGGATGTGTGGGTGTGTGCCAGCCTCTCAGGTCTGGGAGTAGACGGGCTGAGATAGAAGGGGCACCGTCCATCTACCCACCTATAATCACCTCTCAGCCGCCTTATCGCGCCTAGTATTCTTCACCTGCTTGGTGTTCCTCCACCCGCACTGCCTTGTGCACGGTCCGTACAGGGCCTGGAAAGTCTTGATAAGTCTTGAACTTCATTTGCCCCATTTCAAGGCCTTGAAAAGCCACTCAGGTTACATTCAACAAGTTCAATGTAACCTATTTTGGATAATTAGTCTTGAAAAGTCTTGAATTCCCTTAAAATGACTCCATTGATCTAAATTAGTCCAAAATTGCCATTCACCATCGGTTTTGTTCTTTCATGAAATCCAAGTGAAAGTAGTCTTGAATACCTATTAAAAACACCCTTGGAACGCCTTGAAAAGCTTTGAAATAGCCGTGAATTCCATATCTTAACATGTGTACAGACCCTGCTTGTCCCTAAAGCCCAAGCCACACACATCACTGGATTGGGGGAAACGGACAGAAACCAAACAAAGTCCGTTTTGTGGCCGTACAAGTTTTGAACATGCACAAAACTAGGAATGGATGCCGCCGGACTGATGTCTATGATTCTTGTCCACTTTGAGTTTGTTTCCTCTGTTGGCTATCCGTTCATGTCTGTTTCATGTCCGTTTTATGTTCATTTCATGTCCGTTTCATGTCCGTTTGTCCAGCGGCCTTTGACCTGATATCGCAACATTTTGACACATTTTAATACATTTTGATACTTATGACGCCCGTACTAGACAATTCGGTCCGTTGCTCAGTCCTGTGATGTGTGACTGGGTCTTGAACGGCCCGCTACATACAGCAGCAGACGGTACACCGGGGTGTGAGAGTCACGAGTCACTGTGAGTATGAAAGGCAGCGGGCGCCCTCGTGAAAATCGTAGGTGGTGTTGGTGGTAAATAATATATGGTGCACGGGAAACTGAGTTGCTCGGTGAGTAATATGCATTATTGTGTCAGGTCAGAAACAAGGGCCTTATTCATGGCGAGAACAATTTCACTACAATCTACACTAGAAACAAATATGGTGTGAGATCTCTACAGAGCTTGGTGAGCAGAAACCATGTGTTTATGGGTTCAGAGTGGCATTAAAAGTATTGGACCTACAGTGAAGGATTTGCCTGGGAGGGATCTCGCCCCACTTCTGGACGCGTACACATTCCAGGTCGCAGCTCCTGTCTTTTCTTAGAGACCAACAGATTAAAAGTCACCCATTGGACGGTGTAATCTCTCATGATGCAACCAAGATAACCTACCCGTACCTGTATACATATTAGTTTACTTAGTGAGGTGGGCCCAACCCACTATAGTGTCATGGGGGTGATGAAAATGGGAAATACTGTGCCTAGAGCGGGACTCGAACCCACATCTCTTTGCATTCCGGGCCAGTGTGCTAACCATTACACCACCTAGGCTCCCTGATATCAATACACTCCCCACGCCTACCTGTCTATGTGGTTACTTGCCTGAGAGGTCAGTGCAGCCTACTACACTCGTCCCCCTGGAATTGTAAGTCTTGTAATGCTTACAATTACATACATATAGGCAATGCACTAACACATACATACACAGGGTAGGTTCAACAACCATACAGCGCAAAGCTTGTACAGTATCCTGGTCACGGCAACCAGTGTCATGGGGGTGATGAAAATGGGAAATACTGTGCCTAGAGCGGGACTCGAACCCACATCTCTTTGCATTCCGGGCCAGTGTGCTAACCATTACACCACCTAGGCTCCCTGATATCAATACACTCCCCACGCCTACCTGTCTATGTGGTTACTTGCCTGAGAGGTCAGTGCAGCCTACTACAATAGTATAAAGTACTAGATAGTTCGGGCAGTATGCTGTTACCCCGTGTACAATAGTACCTGTGGTGGGATGGTAACTGGTCTACAGTGATACCCAAGGTACACAGGATTACCTGAATGGTAGTGGAGGCCTTTGCTAGATTATATTATATTAGATTAGAGCTGTATGTTCAGGCTAAGTCAGAGACTCCACCATCAGGGCCTATCACATGTGGTGAGGATGCTCTGTTCAGTTTTGTCATGTGTAGTAATGAGAATCTGCTGGTGTTACCTGGGTGTATCCTGGAACCTGTGGTTCATCTGGTGTTGTTGGTAACACCTTGTCAAGCTGCTTTCTGAATGATTGTACACTGCAGTTTGATTGATTTCTAATGTAAGCTGCCATTGTATTGAAGAGCTGGACTCCTCGGACAGAAAGAATTCCTTCCCTGAGTGTTCTTGTTGACTGTGAGGCTTTTCTATTTGTTACTGGTACCTTACCAAGTGTACCATATCTTTTTGTTATGCCTATATGCCATAGTTATGCTATTGTGGTGTCATGGTTCTGGTGGCGCCTAGTATGTGGAGGGTGGCAGGCATCTTGGAATGCAGACTTTGGGTAGCGACTTAGGGCTCTACCCGAGATTGAGAAAGGACCAGAGATAGTGAGCGATAAGTGCAATATCAACAGTGGGGTACAGTTTCCCGTATATAAAGGTACGGCTGTAGTTTGCGATGAAAGGACCCTGCACCGGAAGTGGTAGCATCGCACTGTGCAAACCTGCTCCGGAAGTGGCTTCCAGGGGGGCGTCTCTGGTATCGCACCGGAGTTTGGGTGATGGTGGTGGTGGGTGGATGAGGGGTGGGGTCTGGGGAGAGGGGACTATGGTGGGCTGAATGGTAGGCCCGCTCTAACCAGGATAACACGGTTATTTTTTTATTTTGTTTTGCTCCTCACCCACCCACCTTTCCCCCTCCCCCTTCTTCTCCCCCTCTTCCTCCTCCCCTCTCCTCCTCTCCTCCTCCTCTCCTCCTCCCTTTCAACCTCCCCGTCCTCCTCCCCCTCCCCCTCCTCCCCCACATCCCCTCTCCTCCCCTTCCCCCTCTCCCCCTCCCCTGCTCATCGCTGCCTCTCCGCGCCGCCTGGTGGCGGGGTGAAGGGGTAAGCTGTCTGGGGTTATAGAGATGATGTAAAGCAGCACGGCGGAGGGTCCCGCCCTGGCCGCCGGTATCTCTGCTGCGACGGCGGAGTCTCGATTTTATTGCCGGCTGTCTGTCCGTCCGCAGTCCTTGTCTGAACAACACACTGCCCTGGACGTGCTTAGGCGAACACGTCTGGCGTCATCCCGGCTGTAGTCACGTGATAACGTGGTTCACAAATTACCCCCACCTCCTGACCCTCATCGGAACAAGGCAGTGAGATGTTCTACTCAAAGCCAAGCCCTCTTTTTACGCATATATATTATAATATATACACATAATATATATTATATAAATAATGAATATTGCTAAATCGATCAGTAAGACTATATAAGTATAACGAATTATGCGAGTATAAAAATATGAAGGGAATTGTTTCCATTATAATTTATATATTATATTATTGTACTTATTACCATTGTTATTCTCTATAAGACTGCACACTTGACTGCTGGCGCCACCTGTGGCCTAGCACCCCTCCAACGGGTGTCGACAAGTGTCAGTCGCACCGGACGATTTACCTTATCGGTATTTACAGCCATATATACTATGCATTTGTGTACACAACTATATGTATGATACATATATCAACGGTACATGTACATTTTCTCTCCAGTAAGAACCAGAGCCTGGAAATTCGGGAATCAGCGGAAGAAAAGTTATGTATACTGACATAATTATTTACATAGCCCATACATAACGTGTTCTCTCTCCCCCTCTCGCTCTGTCTCTCTCTCTCTCACTATGTATATATATATATATATATATATATATATATATATATATAAATATATATATATATATATATCTTCATGTGTTCTCATTTTGAAAGCACGCACCAGTTGACTATGCCATCTTGGTGGACGTTGCTGAGTTATGCAAATTTAATCATGGCGGGCAGTATAACTATAACTATAAGTTCGAGTATACACATACCTGGGCATCTCTAGAGTTGCTCAGCTTGCGGTTAGGTGAAAACCCACAACATGTAGCCTATCTACTCATCCTTCACACACACCATGCTCACGCCCATTGCGGCCTTCACCTTAACTGTGCAATGCACGCGCCCATTGGGGCCTTCACATTAACTGTTCAACACACACACACCGCACACGCCCATTGGGGCCTTCAAGTTAACTGTTCAACACACATCATGCTCACTCCCATTGCGGCCTTCACGTTAACTGTTCAATACACCCACCCATTGCGGCCTTCACCTTAACTGTGCAATGCACGCGCCCATTGGGGCCTTCAAGTTAACTGTTCAACACACATCATGCTCATGCCCATTGCGGCCTTCACCTTAACTGTTCAATACACCCACCCATTGGGGCCTTCACGTTAACTGTTCAACACACATCATGCTCACGCCCATTAGTGCCTTCACCTTAACTATTCAACGCACGCGTCCATTGGGGCCTTCACATTAACTATTCAACACACACCATGCTCATGCCCATTACGGCCTTCACCTAAAATGTTCAATGCATGCGCCCATTGGGCATTCACGCCCATTGTGGCCTTCACCTTAACTGTTCAACGCACGCACCCATTGGGGCCTTCACATGAACTATTCAACACACACCATGCTCACACTCATTGCGGCCTTCACCTTATCTATTCAATGCACGCACCCATTGGGGCCTTCACGTTAACTATTCAACACACACCATGCTCATGCCCATTGCGGCCTTCACCTGAAATGTTCAATGCATGCGCCCATTGGGCCTTCACATTAACTATTCAACACACACCATGCTCATGCCCACTGTGGCCTTCACCTTAACTGCTCAACGCACGCGCCCATTGGGGGGCTTCACATTAAGTATTCAACACACACCATGCTCATGCCCATTGCGGCCTCCACCTTAACTGTTCAATGCACGTGCCCATTGGGGCCTTCAGGTTAACTATTCAACACACACCATGCTCGTGCCCATTGCGGCCTTCACCTGAAATGTTCAACGCATGTGCCCATTGGGCCTTCACGTTAACTATTCAACACACACCATGCTCATGCCCATTGCGGCCTTCACCTTAACTATTCAACGCACACGCTCATTGGGGCCTTCACATTAACTGTTCAACACACACACACATACCTTCCCCTTAACTGTTAATCGCACACACCCATTGGGCGTTAACTGTTCAACACACACACACACTATGTGCACATCCATTGGGGCCTTCACCTTAACTATTCATCGCACACGCCCATTGGGGCCTTCACCTTAACTATTGAATGCACATGTCCATTGGGGCCTTCACCTTAACTATTCATCGCACACTCCCATTGGGGGCTTCACCATAACTATTCATCACACCCTCCCATTGGGGCCTTCACCATAGCTGTTCAACTTACCCGCCCATTGGGGCCTTCACCGTAACTATTCAACGTAAGTTCTCCTAAATTAGCCTTACTGGTGACAGTGGTAATTTAAGCCAGCGACATTATATGATGTTATTGATAGCTAAAGTCCCAGTCACACGTCACCGGATTGGGGAAACAGACAGAAACCGAACAAAGTCTGTTTGTGTCCATACAAGTTTTGAACATGCACAAAACTAGGAATGGATGCCACCGGATTGACGTCTACGGTTCTTCTCCGTTTTGAGTTTATTTTGTCCATTGGCTATCCGTTCATGTCCATTTCATGTTCGTTTTATATCCGTTTCATGTCTGTTCGTCCAGCGGCCTTTGACCCGATATCGCAACATTTTGACACATTTTAATACATTTTGATACTTATGACATCTGGACTAGACAATTCTGTCCATTGCTCAATCCGGTGATGTGTGACTGGAGCTTAAGAATTTAAATGATTAATTGATTATATATACATAATCAAATTAATCACATGTTACCATCAAGAGTGATACGGGATATACTAGGCATTTATTACCTGATATTGGTGTCCTGAGTGACTGTGGACGAGTATCCATCAACATTTAACCGAGATCTGTAAGTGTCCTGGCGGTAGGAGACTAAGCTGATATCATTAGTGCGATAAGTGTTCATTAAATTAATTTAGCTTCAAACTTGACTCATTTTGAGTTGAAATTGAAATGATTATTAACAAAGTAGCAAAATCCTCAAAAGTAATATCAGACAGGACAATTTGATATAAGTTTTTAATCGTGAAGAGACAGACCGGTGGGTTTCGCCGTAAAATATTTTAAAAAGCGATACCAGCAAACACTATTTGTGCAATGGATACATGATTCTCTAGTGAACGTGACACACACGGGCAGCCCTAAACTGTTAGTAAGACGGCGGCTGGCCACAGCCCGCCAGGTGGTATATATGACAGTGGCTACCCCCCACATGACGCCAACTATAGGTCAACATTGTGGTTAGTTCATTTGGCCTACTCGGAGGATTCCCTCTAGCCATGCACCTCACCGGAAGTAACTCCGGATATGCGCTTATTTCACAAATTTCAAATGTCAACCGCGGCCGCGATACGCCCCATATTTCTGTTGGAACTAGTCTCGTTTTGCGTCTTCTTTTTTTGTTTGTTTAATGAAGAAAAATGTTTATATACATCGCTCTATTGTGTATTTGTTTCATTGCAAGTGATCTACAGTTATACAAGGGTACAAGGACCCCTGTTCTTTTTGTAGTGCTATCAAATTAATGTGACTATATGATACATATATATATATATATGTACTATATAATTTATTATGTTGATATAAATAACGGCAGCCCCTTAATGTTTCTCTCTAACCACCTTAACTTCCAAGTCCTAGTCTTTCCTTCTCATTTGCGAACGAACTATTTATATATATATATATATATTTATTTATATTGTTGTTATCATGATTTAGAACAGTAAATATATGTGCTTATTATTTTCAACTGTTATAGGTTAGAGTCGCTTAAGTTTATTTGACTACTGACCAGACGGGATGGCCGAATGAGTTAGAGCGTCCGTCTCCCGTGTTGGTAGATCGTGGGGTCGTGGGTTCGAACCCTGGTCGAGTCAAACCAATAACTTAAAAATTGATACTTGTTGCATCCTAGGCTGACGCTCGGCATTATTAGGATAGGGCAAGGACTGGTTGGCTCAGTGTCAGGATAATGTGACTGAGTGGGATATCAGGTCATGGTGCTGGCGGCCTGGTCTTCTAGTGGGGCAGCCCTATAAAGTCGCCATGAGTGCACACTGTCACAAGTCGGTACCTGCCCTGATATGACCTTAGATGTTGCTAGGACATAAAACAACAACAAACAAACATTTGACTTTACTAAGGGGCGGTCTTACTTTTAGGGGATTCTCTATGATTCTAGAGTCACTCATGGTCATATCTCTGCCCTGCCACTATCAGAGTCATATATATATATATCTATATATATATGCATATACATAAATATATATATGCATTTTATTTCATGACTTCTACTGTCACTGTGTCAGTACAATGGTGTTATGTTTATACCATTGTTCAAGCTTGACTTCTTTCGTTTGGAATACAATTGAAAGCTGTTAGATGTAGCATTATAATATGTGATGTGATTCGACTAGGACGACCAAATCTATATAGGATGACAAATACTCTCCAGCAGATCGTTGAAGAAGTTCTCTATTGGTAAGAACTAAATATATGCAGGGAGAGTTCAAATGCTGCGCGTTTGAAATTACTGAATTACTGAACTGCCAACAGGGGCCAAGAGGCTATTTAAGGAATTCTCATGGCCAGGTTGTTCTGGAGATTTCAGCTGCATGTCATGCCATGCATATTGTTTATTGTTATTTTTATTTGTATATGACTGATGCGAAAGAATTCTGTATTGTGCTTGACTTTGTCCCTATAATTCATTTTCAGTACTTTACATATTTATCTATATCTCTCTATATCTATGTATCTCTCTATCTATCTACCTATCCACTGGCAATTTCAGTTGCATGCCTTGCATGTTTCATATTGTTATTTTTTATTTGGCTATGAGTATATAACTGATGCGAAAGGATTATGTGTGAAGCTTGACTTTGTCCCTATATTTCATTTTCAGTGCTTTACATATCAATCTATATCTCTCTATATCTATATATCTATCTATCTATCTATCCACTGGCAATTTCAGTTGCATGCCTTGCATGTTTCTTATTGTTATTTTTATTTGCCTATGAGTATAACTGATGCGAAATGATTCTGTATGAAGCTTGACTTTGTCCCTATATTTCATTTTCAGTACTTTACATATCTATCTATATCTCTCTATATCTAGCTATCTATCTATCTATCTATCTACCTATCCACTGGCACTTTCAGTTGCATGCCTTGCATGTTTCTGAATGCTATTTTTATATGTCTATAAGTATAACTGATGCGAAAGAATTCTGTATGAAGCTTGACTTTGTCCCTATATTTAATTTTCAGGGCTTTACTCTAACTATCTATCTATACATTGACAACTTCAGTCGCATGTCATGGATATTTGTTATTGTTATTTTTATTTGAGCTTAACTTTGTCGCTATATTTCATTTCCATTTTTGTATATTTCCAGTACTTTATCTATGTATGTGTATATATATATATATATATATATATATATATATATATATATATATATATATGTGTGTGATGTATAAGCATTATGCGAGTATAAAGGCACGTGAGGGATTATATGTTTATTTCCTACTATTATTGATGTGGTGGCTTACTTGATGTATGCCCCCTCCCCCTCCAACCACGTGACTGGTGGCGCCGCCACCGGTGCGACTCTACCCGGAACGCTACACTGTCACTCGCGCCGGAGAATATATATATATATATATATATATATATATACACACACACACATACAAACATTTTTGTCTATATAGAATGTGTCTTCGGGGTGATGGATACCAGTACAAATACCAAACCACATAATGGATTCAATTGAGACCTACTTTTACACTGACATGTGAAGTCTACGAGTACGAGTCTACGAGTACGAGTCTACGATAGAGGTGGTTTTTACGGTGTTCCGAAGCTTCCAAACACACCTTCCCCTCCGTGCGTCCACACATGTCGGCCCCTCAGAACTGCGTCCAGCGCTATCTTAGCCAATCACACACGATCCACCTGTTTCTGCTTACTGTCGAAATGGAGACTCCGCCTTCACATGGACTCTTATGGAGCCTAGCCTGTGAACCGGAACAGCCGAGTTTGTACATTCTGCGGGACATTTATTAGTTACTAGTCTACCCACACACACACACACACACAGACACACACACACACACACACTTGGCACCACTGATGATCCGTTTTCAATGGGGGTGGAAGTAAATAGTCCCGACTGGACAATTTCAGAAATTCGCCCATGGCGATTTGTGCGCGTCTCGGAGGTCACGACCTCTCACGCTGCCGGCACGCATGCGCATCACTCCCTCCACCGCACCCATCCGCCGCCGCCCCCCCCCCCCCCCCCCCCCGACCGACGCCTCCACCACCAGACGCGCGCATGCGCACGGCATGCTTGCCGCGGTGGAGGCTGGTTAATCCAGACACTTATCGGGTTTCAGCTGGGCGCGTGCCACCACCTGGCCCCACGTGCCAGCGGTGCCGTCTTACCAGAGGCCGAGAGAGGGCAGCACTGACACCCCCTCCCTCTTCACCCCCACGTCCCCCCCCCCCAACCTCCTCACTCCTCCCCTCTTCACCCCTTCCCCTCTTCACCCTCACCTCCTCACTCCTCCCCTCTTCACCCCTCCCCTCTTCACCCTCACCTCTTCACCCCTCCCCTCTTCACCCCTCCCCTCTTCACCCCTCCCCTCTTCACCCCCTCCCCTCTTCACCCCCTTCCCTCTTCACCCACTCCCCTCTTCACCCCTCTGCTCTTCACCCCCTCCCCTCTTCACCCCACTCCCCTCTTCACCCACTCCCTCTTCACCCCTCCCATCTTCACTCCCACCTCCTCACCCCCACCTCCTCACTCCTCCCCTCTTCACCCCTCCCTCTTCACCCCCTCTTCACCCCCTCCCCTCTTCACCCGTCCCCTCTTCACCCTCTCCCCTCTTCACTCCTATTCATCCCGTCCCCTCTTCACCCACTCCCCTCTTCACCCCGTCCCCTCTTCACCCTCTCCCCTCTTCACCCCTATTCATCCCTTCCCCTCTTCACCCCTCCCCTATTCACCCCTCCCCTCTCACCCACTCCCCTCCTCTCCCCCTCCCATCTTCACCCCTCCCCTGTTGACAAGTTTGGACGGCCCTTTACATGTTATGTTGGAAAAGTAAAGTAAAGCTTGTTTTATTTCATGATGCCTCTAGAGCGCATGGATTTTTATCATCTGCAATCGGACGTCAAACATCTGGTCATTCAGACATATTTCTTTGGAGGAAACCCACTGCCGCCATATAGGCTACTCTGTTTGATAAGCAGCAAGGGGTCTTTTACATGCACTTTCGCAGTCAGGACAGCACAAACCAAAGCCTTTGATGAATCAGTTGTGGACCACTGGTTGGAACGGAAAATAGCTCAAACTGCAAATGGATCCACTGAGCAGGAGCGATCCGATGAGTGATACCTTCACAGGTGGAGACTCTACCGCCTGAGCTACGTCCTGCTCCTTTGTTATGTTGGTGCATCAATTTGTCCCGATCTTCCGCCCGTACCTATTATAGTCCTGCTCCTTTGTTATGTTGGTGCATCAATTTGTCCCGATTTCCCGCCCGTACCTACTGCAGGGACAAATAGTTTTGCACCTGTCTTGACATGTTCTTGCCGGTGTGATACCTCTATTTGCTCCCCGAGAGAGTGCCGCTGGTAACTTGCAAAAAAAACAGCAGCACTTCAAAACTTTTGCAGGCAGCTTTCATGAACTGTACCATCAAGAGAAACCTGAAGCTGAGATACATTAAGAGCGACTCATGGACATCACTCTCACAGCAGAGAGCTAAATGGAGAGCGGCAGTCAAGTTATGAAAGCAGTCTTTGTCGCATCGCGACCGACAGCATGATGATGATGATATAGTACTAAGCCCCAACAGGCAGCAGTGGCTCCCAGACCCGACCTGGGGGATGACTATGTTTACGATAGTCTTACGCACTTGGCAGAGGAGTAGCTAATATAACATGCTTTGTTTTCATATGAGTTTTTCCAGTGCTAACAAAAGGTATGATTTTGAGTCAGCGTATGAATTTAGTGATGGAGCAGTCACACTACGACGTGTATTCCGGCATGCCGCCAACGCGCTTAAATATATTCAACGCGTCGAGAAACGTCAAACTTTTCGGCGAGTTTTGAGAAAACTTGACGTGTTGGGAGCGTGTTGCTGGCGCGTTATTGGCGCAGCGCCAACGTGTTCCGCCGGTGGAAAAACAATGCAGCTTGACCCAATTTCGCCGGGTTCCCACGTTGTGGTATCGGCGCATTCTCTCTGTGTCTCTGTCTGTGTCTCTGTCTGTGTCTCTGTCTCTCTCTGTGTCTCTGTCTGTGTCTGTGTCTGTGCGTATGTATATGTCTCTGTCTGTGTCTCTGTCTGTGTCTCTGTCTGTGCGTATGTATATGTCTCTGTCTGTGTCTCTGTATGTGTCTCTGTCTGTGTCTCTGTCTGTGCGTATGTATATGTCTCTGTATGTGTCTCTGTCTGTGTCTCTCTGTGTCTCTGTCTGTGCGTATGTATATGTCTCTGTCTGTGTCTCTGTCTGTGTCTCTGTCTGTGTCTCTGTCTGTGCGTATGTATATGTCTCTGTCTGTGTCTCTGTCTGTGTCTCTGTCTGTGCGTATGCATATGTCTCTGTATGTGTCTCTGTCTGTGTCTCTGTCTGTGTCTCTGTCTGTGTCTCTGTCTGTGCATATGTATATGTCTCTGTCTGTGTCTCTGTCTGTGTCTCTGTCTGTGTCTCTGTCTGTTCATATGTATATGTCTGTCTGTGTCGCTGTCTGTGTCTGTGTCTGTGTCTCTGTATGTGTCTCTGTATGTGTCTCTCTCTGTGTCTCTGTCTGTGTCTCTGTGTGTGTCTCTCTCTGTGTCTCTGTCTGTGTGTATGTGTCTCTGTATATGTCTCTGTTTGTGTCTCTATCTGTGTCTCTGTATGTGTCTCTGTCTCTGGCTTTGTCTCTCTCTGAGACACAGAGACATAGACACAGCGACACACACACAGACACAGAGTCACAGAGACACACACACAGAGACACACAGAGACACAAACATAGACACAGACAGAGACAAAGACAGAGACACACACACAGACACACACAGACACACAGTGACGCACACAGACACACAGAGACATACACACAGAGACAGAGACACATACATAGACACAGACAGAGACACAGACAGACACACATTCAGAGACACAGACAGAGACACATTCAGAGACACAGACAGAGACACAGACAGAGACACAGACAGAGACACAGACAGAGACACAGACAGAGACACAGACAGAGACACATACATATACACATACAGAGACACAGACAGAGACACAGACAGAGACACAGACAGAGACACGGATAGAGACACATACATATACACATACAGAGACACATACAGAGACACAGACACAGACACATACAGAGACAAAGACAGAGACACAGACAGAGACACATACATATACACATACAGAGACACAGACAGAGACACATACAGAGACACATTCAGAGACACAGACAGAGACACACACAGAGACACACCCAGACACATAGACACACACACAGAGACACACACAGAGACACACACAGAGACACACACAGAGACACACACAGAGACACACACATAGCAACGTGTGACCAACGTTCCTCCAACGTGCTTGTACGTCCTGCAAACGTGCCCGTAACGCTACGCAACACGTCGGCGCGCGGCGCCCAGCGGCGAAAGTTTTGTGCAAGCACAAAACTTTCGGCGCTGGGCGACGCGCGCCGATGCATTGTATCAAAGCGACCTGTCAATCATAGTGTACCGACGTGTACCGACGCGCCGGTAACGCGTTGCTAACGCGTTGCTAACGCGTTGCTAACTCGTTGCTGGCGCGTTCCGACGGGTTCCCACGTTTCGACCAAAAACACAACACGTTGGCACGCGTTGTCCAACGCCAGGCCAACACGTCGTAGTGTGACTCCTCCATGAGGAAAAACACGAACTTCTCGAAACCACTCTGATGCATAAATGGGCTATGAAGGCTAAATAGTCTTACAACGACCAGTCAAAACTATATTACTCGTCGCTTTGGCAATGTGATTGGCAATGTGATTGGCAATGTGACTGGAAATGCTTGGATCCCACTATAGCATAGGTCTAAATAGTCTGGCACTGATATATTATGTATATTATATATAGATATATTATATATACTGGCACCGATACAAAATATGATGTACCATATATATATATATATATATATCTGTCACCGATATATATATTAAATAGTGAGATAATCCAAATATTATTCATATATCTAGGCATCTAAGACGATATATCCATGTATACATAGTGTAATGAAATATATATATATAGGTCAATCAACTATTTATCGTGATATGCATGCATATTCAGAAAACATACATGATACATGTACATATATGTACTGTATACATGTATAACTAGTTGATCGCAATATTATGAGGAAAGAGTGAGCAGACGACTCATGTGGTACATTAGTAATATTACTATTATTAGCAATTACTGTACAGTTTAACAGCATATGACTATGAGTATTTGTGTGTGGAAACATACATCAATATACTAGTGGAGTCAGCTTTGTACATACATACCGGATTATTATTATATATATATATATACATATATATATATGTGTATATATATATATATATATATATATATATGAAGAGTTCAGGCACAAAACCATATCCAAAAATACAGCCAAACAATGAAATCCTACATTCGAAAAGATAATGTCTTTATATTCTTAATTTTTTGTTCATTGCTCCATAACCACGTGAATACATGGAAAGTGGAATTAGTAAGAATTTAAATTATTTTCAGGTAAAAATCCCTTATTTAAACAACATTTTTGGATAGGCGTTTACGTGGTTTTGCGCCTTAACTTTTCATATATATATATAGAATATATATATATAGAATGTATAATTTATTATGCGTATATAAAAGGGGCGGAGCTCTAGCCTAATAATTATGATTATTATTATTCTTTGCTCGATTATTATTAGTCCAATCACTGACTTGCCCATATTTTCCCCTGTCTTGCCTATGCCAGCACCACCACCGGTCATTTACGGCCTGTGCGCTTGCCGGGCAGTCAGTCTCTGCCCCGCTTTCAAACTTTTACCGGTAAGCCTCTATTATGCTTTGCCATGACGCAAATAAAGTGTCCTACCCATCACCTCCTTGTCTCTCCTTTTCTCGTAGCCCAACTTTATGTGCTCTGTGCTCTATAATCTATTATGGGAATATAAACAAGGATACTACCACCTAGCAGTTCTCTCCCCTTATTTAGTCTACACCCTAATGTCATGTGGATTGGCTACTACTACTGAGTACTACCCACTCCTAGTCATTGAGTTAGTACTACCCAACCTGCTGCTGCCTAGATTAGTTCCTTCATCTGCCACTACTCGGCCACCTGTGAGTGGCTCATGACCGCATGATACCAGCTGCGCCTGGTCACTACCGCTGCCGGACCCGCTCAGCAGGACGGATTTTAAATTTAAGTGGGCAATAATATATTCCCACCAGAGAATATATACTCTTTCTCAACCACTCCTGTCTTTTGTTATTCTGTTTACCAGGGGACAACTGTTTATATATATATATATATACTATCTTATGGGAGACCTGGAAATGACTCAACCATTGACTGGTCGGGTCTCGTTTTGCTGGTGGTTGATGGGTGTGTGTGTGTGTGTGTCTGAGCCGGCAGTTACTTCTCCCCTCTGTACACTCCCGCACCCTCCTCTATCCACCCCCCCCTCCCCACCCCCAGCCCTACTCACATCCCACCCCGACACACCTGACCCACCTGACCCGATGCCGCCACGAGCCGGGCATACCTCCGGGCCATGGGCGGGGCCCGCACGGCCGCCCGACCGCCGGCTTGGCCCGGCTTGGTTCGCGACCGGAAGCTGTGACAATCATGCTGGGGATTTGGCCCGAGGTCAGGAGCATCCCGGTGGCCCTGGACACCCTCTATATAGGCTTGCGGCGACAGTGTAAACATCGTTGTCGGGGTTCGGCTCCCCCACCCACCATTTCCTGCCTCTATCACCCACCACGACCACGACCACCACGACCACGTTCACAACCACAAACGCCGGCGACGCGCCGGTATATAACGGCGGTATATCACGTCGGTATATAACGGCGGCTGGTACGACCCCAGTAAATCAGAGCCGGGCGGGCACGGCCGCGTTTGGTCGGACGGAGGCCGGTCACTCGGTCCCGCCTCCCGCCTCCACCCTCCCGCTTCCCGCACCCCCCCCCCCCTCCCCACCGAAGCCTGGCCCTGTGTATTGTAGAACTCTAACTGAGCCGACAGGCGCAGCGCTGGGCCGACACACACTGTCACTGTCTCGCCAGACTTGGGGGGTAAGCCTCTATACTTGGCTTGGTGATATTACTTTATTAGATTTCTATCTATATAATTGTATGCGCTGTTAATAGCTCCAGTTCCATTAAATATCGCCTACCCTGGTTGTTCCAGTCACGTGACCAGTCTCCGTCGACATGGGCACCAGCCGCGGTGACCAAATCGGTAGAGGGCAGGCTTCCGGTGCGGAAGGTCGGGAGTTCGAATTCCAGTCGAGTCAAACCAATGACTTATAAAATTGATACATGTCGCTACCTATCCCGTCGCTCGGCAGTAATAGGATAGGATAAGGACTGGTTCGCAGGATAATGTGACTGGGATATTGGGGCATGGTGGCGGTGGCCTGGTCTCACAGCACTATAACTATAAGTATAAAGTCACCATTCATGCACACTGTCACAAGTCGCCACCCATCCTGATTTGACCTTAGATGGTGCCAGGACGTAAAACTCCAACAACCAACCAATCCGTGAAGTTGTGGTTATTTAAGATCCGGAAGTTGCGTTCACCAGCCACATGGGGCATGCGCGTCGGTCCACCTGCAGGGGGAAGCACCTGGAGGGTCGATGGACAGTGGCCACCTGGTGGCGGTAACATGACCACCCCGCAGTGAGCACTTCCGGTTCCGGTGTAGAATACTGGCGCGTGCACGGTACAAAGTCTGTGGAGAAAGAACCGGCCCTTGCTGTGCACTATTGCTACATAGAGCTCGCTTGCGATGTTTTTGGACGGCCAAATAAACAATTAAAAGAAACATCAACTGTCCATCAGATGAAGTGCATTCGAGTTTGCGCCCCAAGTAATGGTCGTCTCACACTGTGCAATACTTTCTACTATCGTGACCAGACGGAATGGCTGTATGAGTTGGGCGTCCATCTCCCATGTTGGTAGATCGTGGGATTCGAATCCATGGGTTTGAACCCTGGTCGAGTCAAACCAATGACTTAAAAATGTATACTTGTTGCTTCCTAGCTAGGCGCTTGGCATAATTAGGATATGGCAAGGACTGGTTGACTCAGTGTCAGGATAATGTGACTGAGTGGGATATCATTATCATGCATGGTGTTGGCAGCCTGGTCTCCCAGTGGGGCAGCACTATAAAGTCACCATGAGTGTGCACTGTCACAAGTCAGTACCCAGCCTGACGAAAAACTCCCAACAACCAACCAGGATGTAAAACTCCCAACACCCAACCAACTTTGTACAATTATGAGGAGCAGGCACAACACACAATTCAGACCCCATGTACTGGTATGGTTTACGATTAATTAGAACCTTCTATTCAGAGCTGTTTGTCGGAAGGCTAAAACCGGGATTCGATTTAGACGGATACTAGTGATAGAAATCTAGAGTTTCTAGTATGTCTCCACCGGCACCGCTGGCGCCAGAGCCCGAGAGAAGTGTGCAGTTTAACAACAGGAGTCTGCGTCACTCTGAAACCGATACTGCGCTGAAATTTAGCTTCAATAACCCAAGTTTCATTCAGTATTTATTTACCTTCACTCCATCTGCGCATTCCATCGAGAACGAGCCGCGCATGCGTCTGGAACTGTTGACACTTGTTGCTTACCACGAACGCGCTATAAATACAAGCGGACCCGGAGTGACCCAAGTGCACGTACTTGATGCGGGAAGGCGAGCTTTACTAAGACATTGACGACTTTAATTTTTTTAAATTTTAAATTAGATGACTGGGGGTGGGGGGAGGGGGCAGAAAAGAAAAAGAGAAAGACACAACAAAAGTAATGGTTTCACTAGGATACATTGGGCTTCATGTATCAGGGTCAGGTCACGAGGCGTTGACTAGAGCGGTTCGGCGGTTGGACTCGGTTGTGCGGTTGCTGTATGGATGAGCTGACACTGGGCACTTTCATTTTGTTGTTGTGGGTGGATGTTGTAGTAAGACATGCTGCATCCGTCCTGTGGTCTGCCACAATACGTAATAAAGGACAGTCTACTGGGGCCTTGTCTCACATCTCCCAGGCATGTCCTGCACCGAGTACTCCTTTCAGGCCTCTGCACTCAGACACCTTCCCATCTCTCAGTCTGACATCTATCTCTACACCCAGACACCTCCCCACACTGAGTTCCCGTCTCTCACATATATCTGTACACTCAGGCACCTCCCCACACTGAGTATCCATCGCTCACACATATCTCTACACCCAGGCACCTCCCCACATCTCCATCTCTCACATCGATCTCTACACCCAGGCACCTCCCCACACTGAGTACCCATCTCTCACATCTATCTCTACACTCAGGCACCTCCCCACACTGAGTACCCGTCTCTCACATCGATCTCTATAAACAGGCACCTCCCCACACTGAGTACCCTTCTCTCACATATATCTCTACCCTCAGGCACCTCCCCACACTGAGTCGCGTCTCTCACATATATCTCTTCACTCAGGCACCTCCCCACACTGAGTACCCGTCTCTCACATCGATCTCTATAGTCAGGCATCTCCCCAGTCTGAGTTGCCATCTATCACATTTATATCTACACCCAGGCACCTCCCCACACTGAGTACCCGTCTCTCACATCGTTCTCTATAGTCAGGCATCTCCCCACACGGAGTAGCCATCTCTCAGTCTCACATCTATGGCTACACTCAGGCACCTCCCCACACTGAGTATCCATCTCTCACATCGATCTCTATAGGCAGGCACCTCCCCACACTGAGTACTCATCTCTCACATCTATTGCTACACTCAGGCACCTTCCCACACTGAGTACCCATCTCTCACATCTATCTCTATAGTCAGGCACCTCCCCACTCTGAGTACCTATCTCTCACATCTATCTCTATAGTCAGGCACCTCCCCACCCTGAGTACCCGTCTCTCACATATATCTCTACACTCAGGCACCTCCCCACACTGAGTACCCACCTCTCACATCTATTGCTACACTCAGGCACCTCCCCACACTGAGTACCTATCTCTCACATCTATCTCTATAGTCAGGCACCTCCCCACACTGAGTACCCGTATCTTACATCTATCTCTATAGTCAGGCACCTACCCACACTGAATACCCGTCTCTCACATCTATTTGTAGGCTCCACTCAAACACACCCACACTGAGTATCCATCTCTCTCACATGTATACACTCAGCCAACGCCTCACACTTCTCTCACATATCTACACTCAGCCAACTCCCCACACTTCTCTCTCACATATATACACTCAGCCAACGCCTCACACTTCTCTCACATATCTACACTCAGCCAACTCCCCACACTTCTCTCTCACATATATACACTCAGCCAACGCCTCACACTTCTCTCACATATCTACACTCAGCCAACTCCCCACACTTCTCTCTCACATATCTACACTCAGCCAACGCCCCACACTTGTCTCACATATATACACTCAGCCAACGCCCCACACTTCTCTCACATATATACACTCAGCCAACTCCCCACACTCATCTATCACATATATACACTCAGCCAACTCCCCACACTTCTCTGTTACATATATACACTCAGCCAACTCCCCACACTTCTCTCTCACATATCTACACTCAGCCATTGCCCCACACTTCTCTCTCACATATCTACACCCAGCCAACTCCCCACACTCCTCTCTCACATATCTACACTCAGCCAACTCCCCACACTCCTCTCTCACGTATCTACACCCAGCCAACTCCCCACACTCCTCTCTCACATGTCTACACCCAGCCATTGCCCCCACACTTGTCTCACATATCTACACTCAGCCAACGCCCAGCGCTGACTATTATGACACATCTCTGATATTGAACAAAAAGGTGTCTCAGCACCGAGAAGTGCCCCCCTCGAGCCCCCACAGGTAGCTAGCCGGCCCCCCACCCCGTGCAGGCTGGCGGTGGCTCTTGTTCCCCTGGCGGCCTGCCTCTCCCGCTGACCGGGGGGAGAAGCCCGGCCTCGGCCTCGTTGGTCGCGGAGTAAACAGCCCGCCCGCCCGGGTATATGCCGCGTCACGCCCGGCACGGCTGACGGCTCGCGGGGTCATCACGGGGTCACGGCCAGCTCGGGCCAGCCGCGTATCAATGAAGACGCCGCGTGGTCGGAGCTTGGATTGGTTGGTTGTTGGAGTTTTACGTCCTGGCAACAACTAAGGTCATATCAGGACAGGTACCGACTTGTGACAGTGCGCACTCATGGTGACTTCCCAGTGCTGCCCCATTGGGAGACCAGACCGCCAGCACGATAACCCGATATCCCACTCAGTCACATTGTCCTGACACTGAGCTCCCGATCTCCTGCACGCGAGGAACCGCACTCTACATATCTAATTTATATGTTGGTGCACTTATTAAACATGTGTCATCAAATATAAGGAATACTGAATCAATTAATAGAACCTGTTACTGCAGAAGCCGATGGTGTTAGAATTTTGGCAAGCTTGCCAAAATTAATTTATCATGTTTCCATTTCAAAGACTTTATGTCGAAGCTTGACGGCATTAGATGGCGCAACACGGCACAAGCTTTGACCAGAGTTCAACTATGTTGAACTTTCAAGGTCAGCACTTCCATACGTCGGCAGTTCAGGTCTGTCTCGATGTCGAACATCCGGGCACTTTTTATGCTCACAACGCCCGAAGGGCAAAACAAATGCTAATGTCATAGAGACAACACTAACACTACCCTAACTATCACAGCAATTTGTGCTTTTTGGTGCTTTGAAAGCAAATTTCTCTTATTTCTATTAAATAGTTAAGATCTTTCTCTACAATTTCACATTCAGCTTTTTATCAGCCAATTGGAAGTTCTTGAATTTATTTAGCGAAAATAGGTTTTGAGGCCGTGATCCAGTATGGCTACCACTGGCACTGATACTCAGAATATCCCAACTTTCACTATTATCTCTGCTTTTTAATCCTTTCAGAGACAATTGCTCTTAGGTTAAATTAAATACCTCAGATCTTCCTCTTCAATCACGCATTAAGATCTTTTTAATCGACCCAATGAAAGCTTAAAAATTTATTTTGCAAAGATAAATGCTCCGCATAGACATAGCATTGCTGCAGCACAAATTACTGCATTGTTTTACCCTTCGCGAGTAGTTTCCAGGGCTGTGACGTCACGCCGACATAGAGAACTGAGTTTGCCGATACGCGTAGTGTAAAACGTCGATTTTATTCTAAATTAATAGAAGAAACAAACCGCTTGGCACGCAAATAGATATTGTTTTGGATTTCTTTTAATTTTGAATAAAATTGAAGTTTTGCACTGAGTGTATTGGCAAACTCAATGATGAGAGCCTGGAAAATAGGTCGACGTTAGCGACCGTGTGCGTCAAAGCATTCAGACTTTCATGGCGTTGTTCCAGTCGTAGCACTCCCCACCATTCGGCGCCGTCACACGGCGCTAACCGGCGTAAAATTGACAGCGTCACACGCCGTCAAAACTATAAACGGCCCTTTAGCCACTTAAAAGTTAAATTTCTAGAGGAAGTTAACCGAACCCGTTGATCACAAGATATATGTTGGCCGGCATTCTTTGATATGTATATACTTCATTATATATAACATATATACACACAATACAGAGTAAGCGCCCACTGCGCGCCTCTCCCTTGTTCGAGCAGTGATAACTGATAATGATATGATATACGCGCACAGGTTCGGCCGCTCGCTGCGATCTGCCGTACCCATGATTCCCTGGCGCGTCTGGAGACTCTCATTAACAATTCGCCGATTCTTTTCGCCAATACCCAACGACAAGAATACATCTCTAGTTACCACACCAAGAACGCGCACACGATCAGAACATGAACCGAGTGATTATTTGATTCTTATTCAATTCATTGCAGAGTTTTATTGTTTTTAATTCTGCCATTTCGGTAATTCTGCCGAGGTAAGATCTTTAGGTGATTTTGTTATTGAGACGATTTTTCGGGGGATTTTTTTTGGGCGAAAGGTCAGCGTTGCCCGGCGGACAGCTGGGTAAACTTGCCACCAGGTGGCGCGTCGGTACCCTGCCTGCTCCGACCATCGGCTCCACCCATCATGCATTGCGCGGTGGGGGGGGGGGGGGGGGGGGGGAGGCAGGACAGGCCAAGAGGTCCGCGGACGGGAAGGAACACCCTGGTCCGTTCAATAATCTGCGAAATATTACCTCATACTTAGGGCCTATTCACAGAACCAAATGTCTGAGTACATGCAGGCTCTGATGCTGACTCCACATGAACGCTGAGTGACGGTAGACGGCGCTAGCGGTGTCAGCAACAGAAGTAAAGCGTGGTGGGGGGGGGGGGGGGGGCTGCGATTGGAGAGTGGTTGGTGGTTGGAGATGAGGGGAGGGGGCTTTAGGTGATCTGATGGGGGTAATTTTGATTTGGTTTCTTGACACAACTTATAGGTGTTTAATTCAAGCATGGCGGGACTGCGAATGGAGAGTGGTCTATGTGGTGGAGCTGGAGAAGGTGTGTGTGTGTGGGGGGGGGGGGGGGCTTTAGGTGATTTGATGGAGGACTGATTTGGATTCTTGACACAACTTATCAGCTTCTTAATTAAGGTTGCACAATTTGATGCTTTTGAGGTTCTGTAATATTTATTTTTTAAATGAATATATTATTAGGATGATCGTTATAACCTACTTTACTTTAGTTTGAAATAAGTTTGATTTTAAATTGTTTATTTAGATTGTTATTAATCATGCCAATCGATTTCTTAAGTTTGTTCATATGTTTTATAGACTATATCAAAATGCTTAGACTAAATTAGAATATTTAGTTCAGCGACAATGGCAATGATGTTTGAGTGGGTTTTTTTCTCTCATTTATTTATTTATACCAAGCAAAGGAAATTTCAATCGCAGACAATGGGGTTTCCCCATTCTACTGCTCCTTGTCCTATCCTAGTAATGCCGAATGCCAGTGACACGTATCAATTTGTAAATCAAGTTTTAGGTAATTGCTGTAACTCAGGACCTAAAACCCCCGACAACCCATCAGTTGAATAAGAAGGGAAATTTCAATCATGGATAATTGATCTTCCTCATTCCGCTGTTACTTACACAATCCTAGTAATGCCAAATGCCAGGCTAGGTAACAACAAGTCTAAATATCTTAAATCATTCGTTTGATTCAGCCAGGGTTCGAACTCAGGGGGTTCAAATCCCGTGACTTGCTACACCGGAAGCGGGCGCTCCACCCATTCAGCCATCCCGCCTAGCCTAATTTGTCTCCGGGACTCATGTTGAAATCCCCACTGTACCGAGTCCTCCGAGTCTACCTGGCCTTCTAGGCGAGTGATGGGTGCGGGTGCTGGAGTTGGTGGCTTGCTCTGAAGAAGAACCACGTTAGTGACGTCATCTCAACAGGTTGCCAGAAGCTTTGAACAGCTTCCCGTGCAGTGGTCGCCACCTTCACCGTGCAGACTCAACGTAGAGGCCGACAGCACCCACAAAAGTGGTTGGCTGGCGAGCACCCGCTCCATCCTCCAAATGTCACTGACCCACACCTAAACCCAGTCCATAGCGTGCGCAGCGCCATGCCCTGGTGGCATTTAGGTGCGCGCGCGCGCCGGAAGCTCCGCTATCCAGTTAGTGTGTAAGGTCACAGAGCAATCGGTTTCCACTTGCTCGACTGCATTCCTTTTATTTACTGTGTTCGGCGTGATATGCACAGCAATAGATGTTGTCGGTTGGTTGTTGTTTTATGTCCTAGCAACATCTGAGGTGGTATCAGGACGGGTACGGACTTGTGACAGTGTGCACTCATGGCGACTTTTTAGTGCTGCCCCACTGGGAGGCCAGGCCGACGGCACCATGACGCAATATCCCACACAGTCACATTATCCTCATACCATGCTAACTAGATCTTGTAATATCCTATTAATGCAGAACGCCAGGCTAGGTAGCGATAAGTATCAATTTGATAAGTCATTGGTTTGACCCGCCTGGGATTCAAACTCCCGACCTTCCGCATGGGAAACCTGCGCTCTACCGATTCGTCCACCGTGTACGGTCCATAGCAATAGACTACATCACAGTTCCAGTGGTGCGGTGCATTGTGGGATGCGTCAGAGAAAAACAAAGCCGTGAGAAGCACATGGCACATGCCAATACACTGGGTGCAGCTATAATGTGCTAGTTTCAGCTCATCTCAGCTCTTGTTTGAAACATAGAATACCAACTAAAAAAATATATATAATAAATTAAGATATTAATCTTTTACCAAGCATTGCATTTACATCAATATAATCAGCACATCTTATGCCATGTGCATTTAGATTTAGACAAATCTAGGCACTCAGACTAGCCAGAGCCAGAGTCAGTTTTATTTATTTTATTCATGTTTTTATTTATATTCTATGGTTAATGACATATGTAGAAATAGAAAATGAGTAGGGTTAATCAGATATTGGTTATATATTTCTTTGAAACAAGTTTTTGTTGACACATTTGACATTTTAATATTTAGAACAAGAATTACTTCTGACTAATCAGTGGTGATGTAAACATCAGCCTGTAAAGTGACTGAAATTGTATGTTTCTTAGCTCAAAATGCTTAATTATGGAGAGTTGTATCTTAAACATATTCATTATAATATTATATTGCATCCTTCCATCCATGTTTGTGACAAATTGTCATGTATTTCTATTTATTTTGAATAAAATGCCAGTTTTGCCCTACGCGTATCGGCAAACTCAATGGCCGTATGCCTTTGCTTTGCTCCCGGCCCCGTTTTCAGTGCGTGCACAGTCGGAACTGTGATGTAGTCTATAGATGTAAGGCAGTCAGTTTCAGTATCGGCACCGGGCGAGATTTGAGTTAGTTTATCTGTGATGTGTTCGGGACGGTGGCGCTGCTTGTTGGAGGCGGAGACTGTCCGGTCCGTTGAGGGAACGTTGATATTCTGTGTGTGAGTGATATGTCCACTTAGAAAATTGTTTGCAACTGTTGCAGGCCCTATTTATGGACATGTTGTGGATGCCCAGTGAACATTTTGGTGGGTTGTAAGACTTGATAAACACAGTGATTCCTACGTAGTTTCAGAACTGTAATTAGCCACGCACTCTACTGTTTCATTGAATATGACGCAACCTTAAAACGTTGCCACGGAACAGTGACATGGGGATGGTTTGGGTTGGTGGTTAGAATTGCATAGTCAGATGGTTTTGAATTTCTGTAATTTCCAGAGATACATATATTAGGTTGATCGTTGTGATCTACCTTACTTCAGTTTTAAGTATCTTTTATTTTAAGTGGCTAACTTTTGAGATATTTGAAGTGTAAACATGCCAAATTAATTTTTGCTAGCTTTCCTAGACTCCTAGTCCTACACTATAGGCTTCTCCAGTAACATATTCTATTAAATTGCCTCAGTATGCCCTTCTATGTGGTGACAAATGTTTGATAAGTGTACCAGTATCTAAGATAGATATGTAGAATCAAATCTACATAATTGTTTGAGTTTTGAAAATTTGATATTTATATCGGACTATGCAGCTTTAATATGTTGCCATGGAACAGTGCCATTGGGATGGTTTGGATTGTTGGTTAGTGTTTTGTGCAGCGTGAATCCACAGCTATCCAATGTGGGTCGAGTGAATGGACAGCTTGCAGTTGTGGGTTGGTTGCGTAAATGCGTAGTTTATGTAGCATAAAGGTACAACTTGAAGGTAGAGTTGTATGTAGCATAACGCGCAGCACACGACCAACAGTCATATCACTCAATGTGGTGACCGGCGTGCGAGTGTGTGTGTGGTGATGGAGGGTGTGTGTGGGGTGGGGTGGGGTGACGGAGGGTGGATGGTGATGGTGATGGGAGGGTGGGTGTGGGGGTCATGGCGGCTGGGTAAGTCTGGGGGCGTAGGTGGTAGCTGGTGGTGGGGTGTCGGGTGGTGTTGTTGTTGATGATTTATACTGCCTATCATGGATAAGTCTGAATAGACTTGTTTTCACCATTAGACAGTTTGTCGATAGAAAGCCTGAGCCTACACTTTTACCGACCCAAGGGATTTTTAACCTCCCACACTACATAGACATGGTATGAGAGCAACCAGCCTTTGATGACGCTGTAAGTTATACACAATGGTGGAAATCCAAATTGGCAGAGGTAGGGGGGGGGGGGGAGGGCACAGGGAATTGAACCACCAACCTTCAGATTAGGCATCCAACCTAGACAAAAGTCAGACACTCTAACCACTCTGCCACAGTTGGGTTGGGTGACGGGTGGATGGAGATGGGGTGGTGGGTGGGACGTGGTGGTGGCTGTGGTGAGGTGGTCGGGTGGGTGGTGGTGCGTGGTGTGGTGTGGTGTGGTGGATGGTTGTGGTGTGGTGGATGGTGGGTGGGGTGGGTGGTGGGGTGATATGTGGTGGTGGATGGTGGGGTGGGATGTGTTGGTGGAGGGTGGGTGAGATGGTGGTGAGGTGGGTGGTGGATTGTGAGGTGGGTTGGTGGGTGGGATGTGGTGGTGGATGGTGGGCGGGATGTAGAGTAGGTGGTGGGGTGGGTGGATGGTTGATGGTGGCTGGATGGTGGTAGCTGGGTTCGCCCTTGGGAGGTGAGCCACCTACAGTGTACAGGTCTAACCCACGTACTATAGGTCGGTGATTTATAATGTGTAGGCCACGCTCCTGTGTGCGGTATGCGGGTACAGACCTAAAGGTGTGTACACGCCGGGCACCCACCACCACATGTACGCCGGGAGGCGGCTTTAGTGCCTATAAACACAGCCGCTGTTGTTTGTTTGCCGGGGGTTTTACGTCCTAGCAACATCTAAGGTCATATCAGGGCGGGTACTGACTTGTGACAGTGCACATTCATGGCGACTTTATATATAATGATGCCCCAGTGGAAAACTAGGCTGCCGCCACCATGACCCAATATCCCACTCAGTCACATTATCCTGAAACTGAACAAACCAGTCATTGCCCTATCCTAGTAATGCCGAGCGCCAGGTTAGCTAGCGACAAGTATCAATTTTGTAAGCTGGTACCTTACAGCTCAGGGTACTCTTACAGACTAAACACCAAGCACTCATTGCTTAGCAGATTGCAAACTCATCTACTCATCAATGAAAAGGTAATGTGCGTAGTGTGTGTATGGTGGTGGTGGTAGGGGGGGCTTTTTTATTTTATTTTAACATTGCATAGTCAGATGGTTTTGAGCTTCTGTCATTTTCTGAGCTAAATATAGCAGTTTGATCGTTATAATCTACCTTTCTTTAGTTTGAAGTAACTTTGCTTTAAAATGATTAACTTATGAGATATTTAAACTGTAAACATGCCAAATAAATTGTGGCATGCTTTCCAAAAGTCTGACTCCATAGGCTCCAGCTGCAACCAGTTCTATTAAATAGACTTACTATTCCCTTCTATTACCATTGCTTACTATGGGTAAGTACTTGGTAGGTTCTCCTTCCTTTCTCAGAAAAATTAAAAATAAGAAAAGCTTGTTTGCCACTATACAGACAAAGAAACTTATTTATTTTGGCCACATCATTCGTCAGAGTTCAATATACCGTACATTGTTGGAAAGGAAGGTGAATGGCAGCAGAGGGGAGAGGGAGACCAAGAACATCATGGTTTACAAATATTTCACAGTGGACAGGCTTGAATTATTCACAGTCTATCAGAACAGCACACCATCGGGACAAGTGGAGAACCATTGCATCCAACCCTCGACTAGAGGACGGAACTATTGATTGATTGATTGATTCCCTTCTATGCAGCAACAAACACTTTATAAATGCACCACTATCCAAGTTGGATATCTAGCTAAGTGTTTTGCTTGTGAGAATTCGATGCAACTTTAATGGCGGGGGAGACTGCATTATCCCAGAAAATGATGCCAATCCTAAGAATGCCTGTGATTGTAACTGGACTGAATCAAAGACTAACGTGTTTAAGAAGCTCTAGCACTAGTAAGGGACCTGATGCATAGTGTCTGGTGTATGGGGTATAGGGCAGAGTAACACTGACCACTTGATGAGGTCGGGCCTGGACTTGCAGATGTCTGGGCTGGAAGTCGAGAAAGAGAAACATCTCAGCCCCCAACAGTCACACCCGACAGTCATCAATTTTGTAAGTCGTTGGTTTGACTTGCGCAGTATTTAAACGCCCAGCCTTCGTTCGACCAGCCACATTTGACCACTGCATCTGGTAAATACCTAGGTTGGTTGTTGGAGTTTTACGTCCTGGCAACATCTAAAATCATATCATGACGGGCACCAACTTGTGACAGTGCACACTCGTGACGACTTCATAGTGCTGCTGTGAGCACTATAAACTGATATCCCACTCAGTCACATTATCCTGACACTGAGCCAACCAGTCCTTGCCCTATCCTAGTATAATATATATAGTATATATAATATATATAATATGTATAATATATATTGTATATATAATATATATAATATGTATAATATAAATAATATTTTTTTCACATATACAATATCTATTTGATATCTATTTCATATATATATATCTCCAAAATAACTGGTTCCCACCAGGAATTTTCCAATTTCATTTGAACCACAATCTCAATGCTTCAAATCCTCCGCAAGCCTTACTAGATCATCTCTTAAATAGCTGAGCTGCTCAAATGCCGCTGGGTGCCGCGAGTGCCGCGCTGCTTTCAGCTGTGATCTGCTTCTCGAGGACTCGGCAGCCCCAGTGGGTCGGGAGGCCACTCCTCGCAGACACCGCGCGCTGAGCATCTCATCCCGGTAAAGTCACATTGTGAGAAATAGACCCCCTGGGAGACGGGCCATGCCTGCCGGGATGGACCATTTATCATAACTCGTGTGTGTGTGCGCGTGTGGGATGGGGGTGGGGGTGGGGGGTGGGGGTGGCCACGGCCTGGTCGGTGGCTGGTGTATCTCCTCATCTCTCACGGCAGCGGGCAATCACACCCGCGCCCAGCCTATTCCAGTTTATGAAAGCTGTCAGAAAAACCAGACAATTCGCCCCCCCCCCCCCCGATCTCCCTCCTCAGCGTTATGCTAGATCTGGTTAGTATTAGTAACTCAACCCAACGTTGTCAAACGCTAACCAGGTTATCAGAAGTGGCATGAGTTGTGAATGCTCATTTGGACATGCTCATATACAATGTGTGTATGTGTGTGTATATATACATATATATATATATATATATATATATATATATATATATATATGAGACTGTCTCAAAAGCTGGTAAGCAATATGGGACAAATTTTGTAATGAGCAACATACTATCTGCTTATGCATTTGCTCAGGATAAACTGATTTTTTTTTTACATGGTGTTTCATAAACCCAATAGAGTACATATTGATTTGAAGCAAATATCCTTGTGGTTTCAGTGTAACCGTTTCTGTGCTGTTTTGTGTCAATCGTTACAATGGACAAAAATAAAAGAGTTATCACCTTTTGAGACAGGCTCATATATAGAGATGTATCTATATATATATATATATATATATATATATATATATATATATATATGTAGAGAGAGAGAGAGATATATAGATAGATCTCTATATATATGTATAATTTATTACACACACATATATACAATCATCAATGTGCGATGGACATATATAGCAGTATATGTATATTACACACGCATACACATATATATATATATATATATACAGTAAAACCTCTCTATAGTGACCCCTCCACAGATCGACCGCTCCCCTATATCGATCGCTTTATTCGGGTCCCAACAATACCATGATAAGGATATTCTAACTCTCTAAACCGACCACCTCCCTAAATGGACCACTTAATGTCGGTCCCATGGTCGGTCGGTTTAGAGAGGTTTTACTGTATATATGTATATATATATATATATATATATATATATATATATATACACAGTATATTTACAATGTGTGTAGATTTATATGCATTTCACTAGTCATGTGTTCGATTGCTCATATTTGGATTTGATACGTGGGGCAAAAACACTGAATGTGAATGTGAACACCGCTGGGGGAATGGTCCGGGTATGACATTGGCATATGTGACATAGCCATGTCAACCACACACGTTACGCTACAAGTCCCGGTATGAACACACACACAAACACACACACACACACATATATATATATATATATATATATATATATATATATATATATATGTGTGTGTATGTGTGCATACATGTATGTGTATGTGTGAAATACATACTAAATACATATATACATACATACATACATACATACGTATGTACGTGCGTGCGTGCGTGCGTACGTGCGTACTACCACACGCACGTGTGCTTGCTTGCGTGCGTGCGTGCGTGCATGCATATGTACGTATGTATGTATGTATGTACGTATGTATGTACATACATACATACATACACACACATACATAAATACATACATACATACATACATACATACATACATACACCCACACAATATACGGAGACTTTTCCCATGAGGTAGTCCTGTTTTAATTTCAAAAGAGACAAGTATTCAAGAAGACATCTATATCGGTCATATGTATGTATACATCGTCATATATATCATATGTCAGTCTATATATATATATGTAATTCCACTGAGACTGACACAGGGAGCGATTTGTTATGTGGACACATGATGGTGGCGCCACCAGTCATATTAGGAAATAACAGAGTAATGATGATGCACACAACTTCCGTTATTTATGTCGTCATTATACATAACACATAAGCCTCCTCACCACTATCACATGTAATACTAATACTTCAGGAAGTATCAGATCATGGTGCCGACGGCCTGGTGTCCCAGTGGGACTGCACTATAACCTCACCAAGAGTGCGCACTGTCGCAAGTCAGTATGCGTCTTGAGATGACCTTGGATGTTGCCATGACGTAAAACCCCAACAAGCCCACACCCATGCACACTGCCATTGTACTTCTGCTGATCCAGTGCAAGTCCGATCCTAGTGTACTTCCTGAACTCAGTGATGACTCTGAATCTTTACTATATCTTACCAACAGTCGGCAGGTCTCTTAGCACCGCGAAGACAGCCCTGTCGTCATAGAGAGAGAGCCGATAGTCGGTCATCTTAAAGGGCGCATTCCATATACGCGTAATGCGTAATGCGAATGCGAATGCGAATGCGATAAAAAATCGAAACGCCTTGAAACCTATGAGCTACATTCCATACACGCGTAATGCGTAATGCGAATGCGAATGCATCAGAAATTCATTATCCCGATCGGTCCCTGTAGCGATCGGTACGTAATGCGTTATGCGTCAAGCTGGATGTGAATAGAAACCTGAGTCTGATGTCTCCATTAGTTTAACACCAGGAGAGGCGACTGAGCATTACGGAACGGCCTCACAGAGGGGTGCTAATTGGAAACACATGGTGAGCTGGGCACCAGGGAGACATAGGGTTAGGGGAAAGCTAAAAATGCTACCATATGCACAGAAATATGAATACTTATCTATAATTTGGTTATAATAAAGGTAGGAACCCCCATCTGACATACACAAAGTTACATAGATGTACATGCAATATTTGGTCACATACAGAGCAGTATGGAGAATAATTGTTTATTTTTATTTTTTAAATATATCCAGTCGTGCGCCACATAACGCATTACGCATTACGCGTATATGGAATGCTGGCATTCGCATAACGCATAACGCGTAACGCATAACGCATTACGCATTACGCGTATATGGAATGCGCCCTTTAATCTGATATGTCTTGAACGAATGGCTCGCACCTTAGATCTGCCACGCACTGCCGACGTTGGGCCGTCTTAAGCTGTCTCCACTGAGGACTGCGTTGTCTTAATTGATCGACAGCTGGTCGTTCTAACTCAGTCTTCAGCATGATACTACATAAAAGACTATGTATGTATGTATATAATATTTTTAAGGCAATTTTTAACAAATCAGATTAAAGAAGAATGAATGGAGTATCGAGATCCAGTTCCGGACGCTGGTCTAGTTGTATGTGACAGGCACTAGTCGGCAGTCTGGAGTCGGTAGTTGGTTGGTTAGTAAATCGATAAACATGCAATCAAGCTGCTGGTTCTTGGATCCCAATCAATTGATTTCCAGATTACACAAGACATGGTCTCACGCTATGTATGTGCAGAGTAGAAATATACAGCCTTGTCGGACACAATCACGATATAAGTTTGATCTGGTGCTATGTAACCCATCAGTATCTATTTAACCCAGCAGTATTACTAACTATTAGTATCTATTTAACCCACCAGTATTACTATTATTATCTATTTAACCCACCAGTATTTGTATCTATTTAACCCACCAGTATCAGTATATATTTAACCCACCAGTATCAGTATATATTTAACCCACAAGTATTTGTATCTATTTAACCCACCAGTATTTGTATCTATTTAACCCACCAGTATCACTATCAGTACCTATATATTTAACCCACCAATATTTGTATCCATTTAACCCACCAGTATTTGTATATATTTAACCCACCAGTATCAGTATCTATTAAGCTCACCAGTATTTGTATCTATTTAACCCACCAGTATCAGTATATATTTAACCCACCAGTATTTGTATCTATTTAACCCACCAGTATCAGTATCTATTTAACCCACCAGTATCAGTATCTATTTAACTCACCAGTATTTGTATCTATTTAACCCACCAGTATTTGTATCTATTTAACCCACCAGTATCAGTATCTATTTAACCCACCAGTATCAGTATCTATTTAACCCACCAGTATCAGTATCTATTTAACCCACCAGTATTTGTATCTATTTAAACCCACCACAGCTATCTCAGTATCTATTTAACTCCACCAGTATCAGTACTTTAACCCACCAGTATTTGTATCTATTTAACCCACCAGTATTTGTATCTATTTAACCCACCAGTATCAGTATCTATTTAACCCACCAGTATCATCAGTTATCTATTTAAACCCACCAGTATTTGTATCTATTAACATAAGACACCACCAGTATTTTTGTATCTATTTAAACCCACCAGTATCAGTATATAACCACCTATTGTATCTATTTAACCCACTCAAACCACTAGCACGCAGTATTTGTATCTATTTAACCACCCGTACAGTAACCCACCAGTATTTGTATCTATTTTACCCCCCAGTATCTATTTAACCACCAGTATTCGCAGTATACTATTTAACCCACCAGTCAATATCCCCAGTATCTATTTAACCCACCAGTATTTGTATCTATTTAGCCCACCAGTATTTGTATCTATTTAACCCACCAGTATCAGTATCTATTTAACCCACCAGTATTTGCATCTATTTAACCCACCAGTATTTGTATCTATTTAACCCACCAGTATTTGTATATATTTAACCCATCAGTATCAGTATCTATTTAACTCACCAGTATTTGTATCTATTTAACCCACCAGTATTTGTATCTATTTAACCCACCAGTATCAGTATCTATTTAACCCACCAGTATCAGTATCTATTTAACCCACCAGTATTTGTATCTATTTAACCCACCAGTATTTGTATCTATTTAACCCACCAGTATCAGTATCTATTTAACCCACCAGTATTTGTATCTATTTAACCCACCAGTATTAATATCCATTTAACCCACCACTATTTGTATTTACTTAACCCACCAGTATTTGTATCTAGGTAGGAGGTTGATTGGCGGGCCGGTGGGGGGGGGGGGTCTCTGTCGGGCCGAGGTGTGGGGGAAGAGGAATGAGGCGCTCCGGGTGTCTGCCCTCCACCATTACGTCATTCCAGTTCCGCTTTAGGAAGAACGCGGCGTCCGGGAACACCGGAGGGGGCGTTCGGCAATCCACCGGCGCACCGCCCGGAATGTGGCTAAATTGTTCGGGGAGTTGGCACCACAGTCACAATGTACTCAGGCGTGATATTCCCCACGCCCCCCGTCTCCACCCCCCCCCCTCCACCCAACTCCCTGCCACTCACCAACACCACCTCCACCACCGACTCCCCACCAACACCCAGTTTGTTGTTGTTTGTTTGTTTGTTGTTGTTTTACGTCCTAGCAACATCTAAGGTCATATCAGTAACTACTCCACCAACACCCCCCAACACCCACCAACACCCTGCGGACACCACGTGACCACTCTGATAACACCTACCAACACACTACTAACACCCTGCCAAGACCATGTGTGACCACTCCGCCAGCAACTCACGAATAGTCTGTCAGTACTACCACTCTATTATCAAGACTTTCCCACCACCACTTTCCCACCATCACACCATATCACCAACCCATCACTGCCAACCTATCACCACCACCCCACAACCGTCACCCCCTCCCCCACCAACCTCCCACAACTACTACCATGTCACTATTGCACCACCTTGTTAAGGCCCTGTCACAGTACGATGTATGGTGGCGGCATGTGCATAACGTGTCGAAATAATTTGAAAATCAAAATAGGTCGAGATACGGCGAACTTTTTGCACCTCGGGTGGTCTCAGCGATGTATAAAGCGTACGCGCAGCGTATGCCTGGTGTATGCCTACCGTATTCCTAGGGTATGGCGACGTATGCAAAGCGTATGATGACGTATACTCGGTGTACTGCCGACGTAGGCCACCGTATGCCTAGCGTAGCAGCGTATGAGTAGCGTATTCAAAACTTATGCGTAACGTATGCAAAGCGTATGATGACGTATGCTATCGCTGTTAGGCCATGCCCCGATAACTCCTCCCCGAGGACTACCAGAAGAAGCCTGGTTGTGCCTTTACATACCAAGAGGCAACATGCTGGGCATACACTCGACGTACGCTCGGAATACGCTAGGGGTACGCCAGCACACGCTAGCGGTACACTCACACACGTTACCGGTACATTAGGTGTATACTATGTATGCCAGAGATACGCTGAGGGCACAGGTTCAGCGTACGACTAACCTATGCCAACCTACCCCTAACATGTGCATAACATACGCCAACATACACCCAGTGTACGCCCAGCGTATGAGAACCGTATGAGTCACACGACGGCATAGGTTGAACATTTTGAACATGCACAAAGATTTTTTGCGGATCGACCTACACTCGACGTATGCCCAACCTATGCATAACCTATGACGTCGTATGCTGACGTGTTGATCGAAAATCGCATACATCGGCATACACTAACGCTGTACGTCGTAGTGTGACCGCCCATTTACCCAGCCACAACTCTGCAAGCACCCAGCGACTACCCTGCCACCAACAGGTCACCACCCCACCACCAACTCACCACTCTGCCACCACACCACCACCACCTCACCACCACCTCACAACCACCCAGCCACCATCCCACCAACTCGTCACCATCACTCCACCACTCCACCCCTCCACCACTCCACCACCACCCTGCCACTACACCACCATCACACCACCACCACCTCATCACCACCACCTCACCACCACCCGGTCACCATCCCACCAACACGTCACCACCACTCCACCACTCCACCACCACCCTGCCACTATATCCCCATCACACCACCACCACCTCATCACCACCACCTCACCACCACCAAACCATCACCCGGTCACTGTCCCACCAACACGTCACCACCACTCCACCACCCCACCACTCCACCACTCCACCATTCCACCACCACCATGCCACTACACCACCAACTCACCACCCTGCCACCACCTCACCACCACCACCTCACCACCACCCAGCCACCATCCCACCAACACGTCGCCACCACTCCACCACTCCACCACTCCACCATTCCACCACTCCACCATTCCACCATTCCACCACTCCACCAATCCACCAATCCACCAATCCACCAATCCACCACCACCCTGCCACTACACCACCATCACACTACCACCACCTCATCACCACCACCTCACCAACACCCAACCACCACCCGATCACCATCCCACCAAAACGTCACCACCACTCCACCACTCCACCACTCCACCACTCCACCACCACCCTGCCACCACACCCCCATCACACCACCACCACCTCACCACCACCAGCACACCATCACATCAGCACCCAGTCATCCCCCCCACCACAACCCCCCTCTCCCAACACGTCACCCCCCACCACGCCACCCCCCCACCGCGTCAACCCCCCCTCACCCTGCTCGGCCTTAACCCCCTCCAGGCGGGGGTCGGGCCTTCCTGGAACCTTTGCGCTCCATCCGTTAGTTAATTTAGTAATGACAGTTTACAGATTGCAATCTCTATTATTAGTATTAGTATAATTAGTCCCGTTACTAACTATATTAATACTATGCTATCATTGGTAGTATTAGTATCATTATTATTATTATTAATATAAATATAATTAGTATCGTTAGTATTATTAGTATCATTAGTACCGTTAGTGTCGTTAGTGTCATTAGTATCATTAGTATCATTAGTATTATAGAGGTATATAGAGCTATATAGAACTATAAAGAGCTATGTAGGGCTCTATAGAGATATAGAGTTATAGAGATATAGATATCTAGAGATGTCTAGATATATCTAGAGATATAGATGTATGGAGATATATAGAAATATAAATGTATAGATATAAGGGGCGGAGATACACAACATACCTGATTACACGTGATAAGGGGCTTATCATCATCATCATCATCATGCTGTCAGTCGCGATGCGACAAAGACTGCTTTCATTACTTGACCGCTGCTATCCATTTAGCTCTCTGCTGTGAGAGTGATGTCCATGAGTCGGTCTTAATGTCTCTCAGCTTCAGGTTTCTCTTGATGGTATCCTTGAACCGGAGACGAGGGCACCCTCTCTTTCTGTAACCAGAAGACAGTTGAGAATAGAGGATCTGCTTTGGTAGCCTGTCTGATGACATCCTCATGAGGTGTCCAGTCCACTGGAGATTTTTTTTGATCAGAAGATCTTCCATAGAGGGCAGCCCCGTCCGTTCAGCTATTTCCTTATTTGTCACTTTGTCCTTCCAGGTTAGCCTCATGATTGAACGCAGATGTCGCATCATGAAGGCATGCAGCTTTCTCACCTGTCGTCTGTACACTGTCCAGGCCTCGGCTCTCTATAGTAGGGTGGATAGCATGATTGCATTGTAGATCTTGCCTTTGACCCAAATGGACACATGGTGGTTGTTCCAGAGTCTCTGGCATAGTCGGCAGAAAGATGCGCTAGCCTTGGCCATCCTCCTCTGTATTTCAGCATCCATGTGTCCATTCCTTGATATAGTGCTTCCGAGGTAGGTGAATTCCGGAACAGAGTTCAGCTTGTTTCTGTCAACCATGATATCCTCCTCCCGGGTTCTTGTAGAGTTGGGTTGGTACAGCACCTCCGTCTTCTTGATGTTAATCTTCAGGCCGAACTTCTTTGATGCATCGGAGAAAGCGCCACTATTTTCTGGATCTCTTCAGCAGAGTGGGCAACCAGTGCACTGTCTTCTGCGAATAGCAGCTCTCTCACCAGTATCCGAGTAGTCTTTGTCTTCGCTCTGAAGTGTGCAACATTGAATAGGTCAGCACTCTGTCTGGACTGTATATAGATGCCATCCCCCATGCCTCGGAAAGCCTCGTCGAGCATTGCTGACAGGAAGATGGAGAAGAGCGTGGGGGCCAGTACACAATCTTGCTTGACCCCATTGGTAACCCCAAACGATTCCGAGACTTCGGACTATCCGTATATGGTGCATAATCTATGAACAAGGAAACTGCTATAATATCCCGGGAAGATAACTGCTGAATCAACAAGATCGGTTGACTATGAGTTAAAAGAAATATAGCCTACGGTACTATTGCAGTACTTGTTTGTCACTGTCATCTATGCACACAAAACATGTTCGCAATACCAGGCTAATGTAGTTGAAAGTAGTTGAACATGGTTGAACGTAGTTGAACGTAGTTGAACGTACCAGCATCCATACTTGTCTGTGATGTTAACTTGGTAATATCGTAGGTGAGCCATGATCTTCGATTTAATTTTTGGACATGTTCAAAAGAGCAGTACGTTAGAGGCTGAATTTGCATCCATGGTGCTAATGTACTCTAGCATACTCTAGCATACTCTGCATACTCTAGCGTACTCTAGCATACTTGGATGAAGGCCTGGCCACATAGCCATTAATGGGCGTAGGTGAACTTAGTGGAGTCTAACATAGTTGAACATAGTTGAACATAGTTGAACGTAGTTGAACGTAGTTGAACATACTGGCATCTGTACCATAGCATATTTATCCGTACCGTAACGTATTTATCTGTACCAAAACCTGCCATACCTTAATGTATTTCAATGTAGTTTAACATACTTACACCATCTTTGACCCACATTAATCTACCCTACGGATCACTACGTCCACTAACGGCTATGTGACCTTTAGCTAAGTATTATAGGTGTTGATGGTTTAATCATGGCGATTTTTGCGAGATCCACAGAAAAGGTATCACTAGAAAGGGACCGCGCCAGGCCCTGTCAAGGAGGAGGGGTGAGGAAGGCGAGTGGTGGTGAAAGAAATTCCACAACGTTTCTGGACCCTGAGAAATAGCGCCCCAGTCGACGATAATTTAATTATACACCGCTGGGTGTTGAAGGTTAGCGCTTTGATAGTTAATCTGCCACTCGTACTTGTAGCAACTGCTGATAAAGCATACTTGGGATTTTCACACCAGTCGGTCGATGCAATCCAGTTTCTTTGGTATGAGCAATATAATTGCATTATTAGAATTGACATAATTTCCTATTAGGGTTGTTGATTTTGATTTGTATGTAGTGCTATTAATATATCTATATATCTAAATATCATATATGATATATATCATACATATCATACATATCACATATATCATATATATGATATATATATCTCACATATATATATATATATCATATATATCATAATATCATATATATATAAAATATACCATATGTATCACATATCTCATATATATAGTATAATTATATATATATGTATATATATATATATCATATATATAGGCCCTTGTGCATATATATTTAAGCCATGCATGTATGTCCACCAGGTAACAGGGTATCTACAACCGGAAGTACTTAAACCGGACGGGTGCACACTGGGACATTTTCTACAGCCGTTGGTGTTTACCGCCGGTCCTTGCTGCTGCCGGTGTCAGCGTCTTATTTCCCACAAGTCTCATTTCCCAAATATCGCTTCTGCGTATGCGCGGATTCGAGTGACGAATGCAAACTTTGGTTGGCTTTATGACTTTAAACCCAAGAATACTGGAGGAAACGTGTACAACAATATTCTCTACGAGTTTGAGAATATTGGTGAATATATTAAAGAAGTTATTGGCGAAAACCCGATTCGGTCGCCGTGTTGTTTACTTCTGGTCGGTCGCTCGACCTGATTATCACTCTTTGTTTTTTAGCGGTTATTCTTATGAGTTTAAACCCAAGAATACAGGAGAATACGTATTGCTTGTGGAGAACAATATTCTCTGACTTTTAGAATATTGACGCATATATTAAAGAATGTATTGGAGTTAAACATATTTCTTGTGGAGAACCAGACTTGTGGGAGGTGAGACGCTGACACCGGCAACCGGAGCCGAGAGTGGCGACAAAGTGGAATCACAACATGGCGTTTTCCATGGCTGTTTTAGCTCTATCGACATTATAGCGCACATTGGGTTATATATAGGCAGTACTAAGCCAATTTAATATAATCTATTACTATTGAAGCCTATAGTACCAGAAAGTTGGTGCGTTTGCCAAAGTTAAAGCTGCATAGTCCGATGAAAACATCAAATTTTCAAAACGAAAACGATTTTCTAGACTTGATTGTAAATATCTAACTTAGATACTGGTGCACTTATTAAATATGTTTCACCATATATTGAGGCAATTTAATAGAACATGTTACTCCAGAAGCCTATGGAGTCAGACTTGTGATGTGCTTGCCAAAATTAATTTTGCATTGTTGCATTTCAAATATATCCAACCCTGGCCATTTAAAATAAAAGTTACTTCGAACTAAAGTAAGGTAGATCATAGCGATCACCCTAATACATGTTTATCTCAGAAGATTACAGAACTCAAAACCCATCGGACCATGCAACTTTTATTTCGCATGATTTCGCTTCAAATATCTCCAAAGTTACTTGAAAATAAAGTGATGTCGATTATAGCAATAAATCTAATCTTTGTAATAATTCAAAACCATCTGACGATGCAACTGTTGTTCTATGCACTGACCTCTCAGACATGAAGCCACATAGACAGATATGCATGGATAGAATGATTACATCAGGGAACCTAGGTAGTATAATGATTAGCTTACTGGAATGGCAGGAAGTGTAGGCTCGAATTCTGCTCTAGTTGCAATATTACCCATTTTAATCACTCCCATGATACAACTTTTAAGTCCAATCCAAATATATTGTCTACTGTTGTCTACTCCATCTCTCTCCCTCCTCTCTCGCTCTTTCACTCTCTCTCTCTCGCTCTCCCCCCCCCCCCCCCCCTCTCTCTCTCTATCTGTCCCTCACTTCAGGAGTCCGCGGCTGACTGAGCTGCTACCAAGTTATCTGTACCAAATATGCCCTCAGAACCCAAAACACAACCAGGCGGTTCCTCATCACTGAGACACAGCTGGTGGCCTTACCGCCCCATGTACAACTGGGCGTGTCCCCACCACTCCAGATACAACCCGGTGTGCTGTTTCAGCCCAGACACAACAGTGCATGCCACAATCACACCAGATACGCGTGATTGCATTCGAGTGTGTGGTCTCCATACATTTGTTTGGTTGGAGGGGTGGTTGGGCGTAAATTTTTAAATAATGTATTCATCTGTATAGTCTTCTAAGACTGGGTTACTGGACTCACAACCATTTTAGAATGAACGGTTATGTATTATTTACTCACAAGTTCAATATTAAGTTAAATTATGAAACAATAAAGTACATTTTATAGTGTTGTGGGGTCGATGAAAATGCGAAATGTTGAGCCTTGAGCAGGATTCGAACCCTCACCTTGCTATACGGGGGCTAGTGTGCTAACCATTTCACTACCTAGGTTACCTGATGCAATCACATTATTCCTACCAACTGTCTATGTGGCTCTTTGCCTGATAGGTCAGACAAAACTATTACAATAGTAAGTTATATAGTGTAATAACATCACAGGAATCAGACGGTAGCTAAATAGACTAAACCACGGTTGGTGATATTCGTTCAGAATGTTTGTAGTGACGCAAACTTGTTGAGAATACCTATTATAGGATAGATGAATGAAAATTCCTATCATATTGGTGATAATTATATCAAGGTAATTTTGATGGTTCTGTTTTGTGTATTGATCTTGCTTATTGAACCTACCAATACTCTATAAGTTCTTGTTTATTTGTTTGTTGGGGTTTTATATCCTAGCAACATATATGGTCATATCAGGATCGGTACCAACTTGTAACAGGGCACACTCATGGTGACTTTATAGTGCTATCCCTCTAGGAGACCAGGCTAACTGCACCATGACATGATTTCCCATTCAGTCACATTATCATGACACTTAGCTAACCTGTCCTTGTAATAAGCAGAGCGCCAGGCTATGTGGTGACAAATATCTCAATTTTGTAAATCATTGGTTTGAAACGGCCGGGATTTGAACTCCCGACCTATCGCACGGGAAGCCCATGTTCTTGCCGATTCGGCCACCGCATCTGGTCACCAGAAGGCAGATATAATTTCAATTGCAAACAATTGCTCTTCCTCTCTCCACTGATTCTTTCCATATTGTAGTAATGCCAAAGTATCCATTTTTTATGTCATTGTTTGGCATGGCCGGGATGTTAGAATCTGGGATTGCAATCATATGACCTGTCGCAGGGCAAGCCGGCGGGCGCTGTACTCATTTGTCCATCCCGTCTGGTAGTCTGGTTTTAGTTCTACTAGTATTAAAGCTGCATAGTCCGATAAAAGCATCAACTTTTTCAAAACCAAAACACTGACTTGGATTTGCTCCTATGGATAATGTGACTCAGTGGAATATCAGGTCAGGTCATTAAGACTGACTCATGGACGCAACTCTCACAGCAGAGAGCTAAATGGAGAGCGGCAGTCAAGTAATGAAAGCAGTCTTTGTCGCATCGCGACTGACAGCATGATGATGATGATGATGCTGGCAGCCTTGTCTCCCAGTGGGGCAGCACTCTAAAGTTGTCATGTGTGCGCACTGTCACAAGTCGGTACCCATCCTGATATGACCTTAGATGTTCCTAGGATGTAAAAATCCAACAACCAACCAACAAGTCGGTCCCCGTCCTGTTATGACCTTAGATGTAAGACTCCAACAACCAATCAACCTGGTACAATGCGCAGCACCGCGTGCGCCCCCGGGCCTCCGTCTGCGGGGGGCCGGGGCCCGGGGACCTGGGGACCGGGTTACTGGGGCCCCGCTCACATTCATCTGGGCCCGTATGCATGGGGCGGTGTTAGCACTCCAAACCTGTGGTTAGCGGCGATCTCCGGGTGAGCGGGGAAAAGTCGGTATGCATGGGGGAGTGTTAGGGAAACTCCGCGAGTTTAAGGTCGGAGAGTCTAACCCCAGCCCATAGCAGGTTTACCGTTGGTGTTAGGGACCGACTCGGGCCAAATCTATTGAATGCGATCATATTTAACAGAATTACATACTCAAATCGTGAAATTTCATTAAATTAACCCTAAATTCGACCCGATATTAACGCCTCCGCTACATCGGCGGCAATATTAATATTGTCGAATCGACGAATGTAAACTAAACAAATTGCCGCTGCCGCATCGACGTCACTATCCATACTGTCGGCGGTGATTTGTTTTGTGTACATTCATCAATTTGACAATATTAATATTGCCGCCGTTGTAGCGGAGGTGTTAATATCAGTTCGAATTTAGGGTTAATTTAATGAAATTTCACGATTTGAGTATGTAATTCTGTTAAATATGATCGCATTCAATAGATTTGGGCCTAATATATTGCCGCCGATATGGCGGCGGCAGTGGCAGCGGCGATGTTTTATTGATCTTCGACAGTATGGATAGCAAGGTTAGCTAACGCCTCCGCGCTTTGGCTCCATACATACCCCGTGACCAAATTTCCAACGCCTGCGTTAGCTAACCCGGACCCTGCCCATAACACCGGAGCTGATAAATAATTCTTCATGCATACGGCCCCAGGCCACACACACACACTGTGTCGGGTTTATACAAGCGTTGCCTTCTCACAGCGCTGGGTGTGGGGGGTGGTGGGGGGGGGGGGGGGGAGTAACCTGCGCGTTCCGTTCTGTCACCGAACGGCGTCTCAGTATCTCGCCGCCCCTGTGTACATTCCACGGTTATACTCGAGACGCTTCTGGAGACCCTGGATAACCAGCGTTCCCACTCCTGCGATACACGAACCCTCACCTCATTCTAATGTTTTATTTCACTCTCAGTGCTGAACGGGGCCGTATTAGATCAGTCTATCGCCTGTAAGGACGATGGTCATACCATTTGACCGGGTCCTGGCGCGGTGGCCTAATCGGTAGACTGCGGGCCTCGCGTGTGGGAGATCGGGAGTTCGCTTCCTGGTCGAGTCAAACCAATGACTTATAAAATTGATAATTGTCGCTTCCTAGTCAGGCACTCGCCAGTAATAGGATAGGGCAAGGACTGGTTAGCTCATTGTCAGGATAATGTGACTGGGTGAGATATTGTGTCATTGTCTCGGCTGCCTGATTTCCGAGTGGGGCAACACTATGAAGTCGCCATGAGTGTGCACTGTCACAAATTGGTACCCGTCCTGATATGACATTAAATGTTGCCTGGATGTAATACTCCAACAACCAACCCACCAATGTTTTATTTCACTATCAATGCTGGACGGGGCCGTTTTCAGTCAATCTATCTCCTGTAATGACAGTGGTCGTACTATTTGCCCGGTACTACTTTCAGTCCACGCCAGTTGGGGGAAAGAAACAATAACAGAAATGGAGAAGAAAGTAGTTCCTGTTTTCTTTCGAATTAAATATTCAATACAAAATATCTTTTTACAAATTTGATTTTTATAACTAATAATATACATGATACTAGGATGGTTTAATAAATAATTAATGTTGTCTTTCCACCATTAAGGTTTGTGAACACATCTATTACTGATTGTTATCAAAGGAGACTTGGCTGCTAATTTAGTGATGTGCAGCCACATCTAGTTTGATAGTAATCCCTGAGATTTGCGTCATAATTTGACATGAGGTTCCGATAGGTGCCTCATAGTTTGATATCAATCTGCGATAGGTGCATCATTTTTTAATATCAATCTAAGATAAGTACATTATAGTTTGATATCAATCCGCGATAGGTGCCTCATAGTTTGATATCAATCTGCGATAGGTGCATCATTGTTTAATGTCAATCTAGGATAAGTGCATCATAGTTTGATATCAATCCGTGATAGGTGCCTCATAGTTTGATATCAATCTGCGATAAGTGCATCATTGTTTTAATATCAATCTAGGATAAGTGCATCATAGTTTGATATCAATCTGCGATAGGTGCCTCATAGTTTGATATCAATCTATGATAGGTCCATCATAGATTGATATCATTATCAGTCTGCGATAGGAGCATTATAGTTTGATATCAGTCCGCGATAGGCCTGCGGCATAGTTTGATATCAATCCACGATAGGTACGTCCTCTAACCCTAATGGTAGAAAGACGTTAAACATTAGGTGTTGCCAGGACGTAAAACTCCAACAATCAACCAACGAACCTGCACAGTTAATGCTGAGCATACTGAGACAACATGTTCACATACGGAGAAAATCCAAAAGTGGAAAACAATCCAAGCCCCCCCCCCCCATGCACCCCTAACCCCACCCCACCCCGCCTCCCAGTGCAGCCCTATCGGGTACCACAACCTACATGTTTGCCGAACAAAGGTGGACGTCTCACCTGTCCATTCCCTGATTCCCCCACCCTCCCACCCCACCCCATCCCACCCAGACCTGGGCACACCTTTAATGTGAACCCTGCAATCACAGGTGGCCGGAGAAGGGTCACCTGTAAATCAATCCCCTCCACCGGCCGCCGTGGGAACTTCCACATTGATTAGCAGCGCGGTGGGTTCTGTGGGCCCAGTGACTCAGGGATGTGTGTTCACAGGGGTACAATGATGTCCGATGCCGTGAAGGTCACAGTGTTATCTAGAGCAAGGTATATCAGGGGTTAGATCCTTTGTTGTACAAGGGAAAGAAATCTTCACTGGCGCCATGGCGATAGTCGTAGGGATATTATAAACTATGATGTTAATTTTAAACTGTTCATTGTTAAAGCTGCACAGTCCGGTACACCAAGCATCACATTTCCGAAACCAAAACGCTAGGTATTGTGTCATCTATGGTATATTGACACCATCCAAGGCCTCAGTCCACCCATACCGTCAAGGACAGAGGTGTCAACCTGCCTTATGATTGCATTTGGAAGGCTTGGGAAAATGTCTGATTGATGATTGGTGATTGGTTTCCACTACCAACCTGCCCTCTGACGGCAGTGGGAAGAACTAATGTTGTGGGTATGCTCAGGGGGAAAGTTCTATATCATCATCGGCATTCTGTTGGACAGATTGGTTGGTTGTTGGAGATTTACGTCCTGGCAACATCTAAGGTCATATTGTGACAGTGCGCGCTCATGGTGACTTTATAGTGCTGCCCCACTGGGAGACCAGACCACCAGCACCATGACCTGATATCCCACTCAGTCACACTATCCTGACACTGAGCTAACCAGTGCGTAGGGCAGAAGAAGCCCAGGCTGATTTGCACTCGGCACACAATTAAATGCAGCGCCACCTGGTACTAGAATACTATAATTCACCCCCCCCCCCACACACACACACACTCGGCAGGGCCATCACAAGTCACTTCCCGCTGGAAACTACCCGCCTGCAACTGAGACTGCTGGCGTGGCCTGGTTTGGTGAGTGGGTGGGTAAATGGTCTGTAATCATAGGGCGCAATGTCCATATCGTGTGTTCGCTGGGGAGTACAATGGGTTGTGAGTATCTCAGAGAGGCAGTGCAGGTAACACAACAAGGCACCACTGGGTCAATGGACCAACCAGCGTGCGTGGCATTCAATCGTGGTAACCGGAAGCCAGGGCGCGAGTCGGGCTGAACCCAACCAGCTCGTCAGGAGGTCACGGCACGAGGGCAACCCGACCTGCTGCCAGAGGGGTCGGTGGGTAATGGCTTGGAGCTAAGACTGCCTCACATTGCGCGAGTCTTTGAGTTATGCTTGAAGTCTATTGATCAGGTTTCTCATTTATATGTGTGTGTATGTGTGTGTGTGTACAAAGGAACAAGAAAATCAAATGGGTTGAGGGTAGGGATAATAGGCCCTTGACGTTAAAAGAAAATCCTCCGCTGCAACTGATGCTAGCTAAGAATATCCGTTAGGATTGAGGAGGACCGGTGGCGACGCCACCGGTCACGGTCGTGGGGACGTGGTAGAAGGTAATACATAGAATACATTAATAATATGAAGAAGCAATTCCCTTCCGTGCCTTTATACATGCATAATGTGTTATGTATCACATATATATGTATATATAGGTGTATATATACATTATTATGCATATTATGCTTGTACACAATCCCAACATGTGCTTCTAGTTATTACATGATTAGGGCACTAACAGATAATATGTGTCATTGCGCAAACAACAACAAAAGGTTCCATGATTGATGTTCTGTAACAGCTTTCCCCTCACCTCTTAAATTGTGCATTTGAATTTTTCTAAATAAATCAGCGCTGATGCGATGATCTTCCAGCATTTACCTACTGATATTGGTGAGTTACACAGTACTAGACTAATATAGTAATACTCCAAGGCTATTTCATGGTTAACTTATATTACTTTTCATAATGCGTTAGCCTATTTGTGCACATTCGTGGGTGGCCTATGTATATTTCCGATAGCAGGATCCGTAGTGCGACTAGACATTCTTGGAAACTCTTGACCTTCATTTACCTCATTTCAAGACCTTGAAAAACCTTGAATTTAACCTATTTTGGATAATTAGTTTTGAAAAGCCTTGAATTCAATTAAACTCTCCCCACTGATCTAAATTAGTCCGAAGTCGCCATTCGCCATTGTTCCCCCCCCCCCCCCCCCGCTGAAATCCGAATGAAAATAGCCTTGAATTCCTATCAAAAACAGCCTTTAAAAACCTTGAAATAACCTTGAATTCCATATCTTCACATTTGGACTGACCCTGCAATACCTCACGAAGTTGTATTTTACAGTTTGAGCTGAGACTAGCGGCCGGCTTGGTTTGTTTGTTTGTTGTTGTTTTACGTCCAGCAACATCTAAGGTCATATCAGGACGGCGGCCGGCTTGGTAGATTATAAGATCTGTAGGTCTAAAACTTGTGGGATGCTGTGTGAGGTGGAGTAGGAGATGTGGTACTGGTAGGCTATGGTTGCTCTTTATATTATGCCAGTCTTTCTTTCTTTCTTTCTTTTCTTTCTGAAGTCAATATTGTTTCGGTTGCGTTTCGTCGAAGGCTGGTCTTTGTCTTTGGTGCTAGTCTGACTGTGAGTTTACTTCGCCTAATTCACTGTTGCCTCTATGGGGTTCACTTCACCCCGCACCCATCACCAAAGAAATGCTCGGGGGCACCATATTCAGTCAGGCACAGCAACACCTCCCCCCCACCACCACCACCACCACACACCGCAACCAGTCTCCCTTCTCGCCAAAAAAAAGGAAAGTTTGTTTTATTTAACGATGCCTCTAGAGCACATCGATTTTTATCGTCGGCTATTGGACGTCAAACATTGGTGTTCTCTGTGGCAGTGTGGTTAGAGTCTGACATTTTTCTAGGTCGGACTCCTAATCTGAAGGTCGGTGGTTCGATTCCCCGCCCCCACCTCTGCGTAGGCAGTATAAATCTTCAAAAAAAAAAACCTGGAAAAAAACAAAAACATTAGGTCATTCTGACACATTTCTTTAGAGGAAACCTGCTGCCGCAGCATAGGCTACTCTTTCCGATAAGCAGCAAGGGGTCTTTTATTTGCACTTTTCCACAAGCAGGACAGCACATACGACAGCCTTTGATGAAACACTTGTGGAACACTGGTAGGAACGGAAAATAACCCAACCTGCAAATGGATTCATTGAGCAGGATTGGTAGGATGACCCACACCTATACAGCTGGACACTCTACAGTCTGAACTAAGTCCCGCTCCCTTTTCTCACCAGCCACCATCAGACGGGATGACCGATTGAGCTGAGCGTCCGTTTCCCTTTCTTGTAGATCGTGGGATTCGAACCGTTGTCATGTCAAATCGATGACTTTATAATTTATACTTGCCACTTCCTAGCCATGCGCTCGGCATTATTAGGATAGGGCTAGGACTGATTGCCTCAGTGTCAGGATAATGTGACTGAGTGGGATATCAAGTCATGGAGCTGGTGGCCTGGTCTCCCAGTGGAGAAGCACTATAATGTCTATCACAAGTCGGTACGCGTCACAAGTCGGTACCTGTCCTGATATGACATTAACTGTTGCCAGGATGTAAAACTCCAACAACCATCCAGCCATTTCCCCAACCACCACAGGAAACATGGAAGGGGAGTGCCAGGTCACAGACTCGCCTGGTACCTCTGGTAAGACTTATGGGGACACGTGCCTCTTGCCGTTTTTCTGGTCACGCAGTTCAATTTGCTGGTCCACAAGGAATGAACTCTATTACCTTCTTTGGTAGGTTATTTGTTCCAGACAAGCAAACAAAAAAGGCACGTTATGATACATTTTTGTTTCTGGACGTTTTACAGCAACTGTCTGTAAAATTGTCGCTGGTTGATTAAAAATGGCGCGTGGTGGCTTATCATACCATGTGTATACTGTGTGATGAGGCTGGTGATCCCTACTTGAAGCGAAGAACTGAAAAAAGAAAGAAAGATACAAACGCTGCGCTTATGTGCACATTCTATAGCAAAGTCCTGGAGTGGCTTTCAAAATGAACGTGCTTCTCCAATAGACTACCATCTAAGCTTAAATTATATACAGTATAACCTCTCTAAATCGACCGACCATGGGACCGACTTTAAGTGCTCCATTTAGGGAGGTGGTTGGTTTAGAGAGTTAGAATATCCTTACAATGGTATTGTTGGGACCCAAATAAGCGATCGATATAGAGGAGTGGTCGATCTATGGAGGGGTCAGTATAGAGAGGTTTGACTGTATATATATATATATATATATATATATATATACGTGTGTGTATGTACACATATACACATATCAACAAATACACATATGTACATACATATATACTTATATTCACATATAAAGTACAACCTCTCTAACTCGACCGACCATAGGACCGACTTTAAATGGTCCATTTAGACAGCTGGTCAGTTTAGAGAGTTAGAATATCCTGTATCGTTGGGACCCAAATAAAGCGATCGATATAGGGGAGTGGTCGATCTGTAGAAGTGGTCGGTTGGAAAGGTTTTACTATATATATACATATCTCCACATACACACAAAAACTGCCGAGCGAATGGAGTGTGACTCCCCGCACAGGTGGGGGGGGGGGGGAGAGTGGAGCATGCTGGGAAATCCCCCCCCCCCCCAACACTTGGGGGTGGGTGGTCGGGACAGTACACAACATACCTTATTACATGCGGTAAGGGATTATCACTATCCATATATATACAGTAAAACCTCTCTAAATCGACCGACCATGGGACCGACTTTAAGTGATCCATTTAGGGAGGTGGTTGGTTTATAGTTAGAATATCCTTACAATGGTAGTGTTGGGACCCAAATAAAGCAATCGATATAGGGGAGTGGTCGATCTGTGGAGGGGTTAGTATAGAGAGGTTTTACTGTAAATATATTATTACCTATTGCATAATACAGAACAGTAGTTGGATTAAGTATATACTGTGGCTAGCTCTTTATAGACCTACCTCTTATTTACTTGAATTAATTCAAATTAAACCTAAATCTTCGGACAAACTGGGCCGAGATAAGTAGATGAGGTTGTACGCTGGAGCCAGCGCCCCCTTAACCCGCTTCCAGGCAGGTCAAAGGACACCAGGTTCCTGCAACTGCCCGCCATGACTACCCAAGCTTGGGGGTTCAAGTCCAACACAGAGGCAATGATAAAAGAATCGCTTCCATAATAATAGTTTTATAAATGCTGTATACTACACATATATAACTCATGAGCAGAGAGCTAAATGGAGAGCGGCAGTCAAGTAATGAAAGCAGTCTTTGTTGCATCGCGACCGACAGCATGATGATGATGATGATAACTCATGAACTGGTCATATGGGATGTGTCACGACTAAATAGCCCGCCTTAGAGGGAGGGCTGATCACATGACCACTGGTGGTTTGACCAAGGATTTTATATATAAGGATGGCAAAGCGAGGCTGTTTGAGGCTCTCCCAGCATGCAATCCGAAAATATGGCCGCCATATTGGAAGCATGATAATGAGCGATGATGGGGCAACATAAAATCCATGCTAGTACTACTACTACCTCTACTAGTACTAGTTGTTGGGATTAAAACTTGATTTGCTTGGTTTAGATTCATTCCAAGTCGAGAGCTGAGTATGCAGGATGAACCTACAGAACAGCCATAATAAGATCTGCATAATATTGGTAATGCCTGATTTCAACCTGATATTGTCTATATTGTTCATACCATCTCATCATCTCATCCATAAATAGTACATATGCACCATAATTGTTAAGGCCTAAAGACCAGCGCCTCGGTGCTGAAAAAAGATAATATTCAACTGGAATCAATATTTTGAGAGAGAAAAAATAGTGGAGTACTCATACTCATAGGAACCCAACTACCATCCCCACCCCTCACTCACTTACACACACACACACGCACAAACATGGACAAACACACAGACCACCGCCACCATTGATCTAGCCGTGGCGTGATCCAGGGTCGAATGATAGACCAATTTCCAATTTACCAGCACAGCTCCCCGAAAATTGTCATTGTTGGTGTGATAGGCTGCGCAGAGTGGCTGGGCAAACGCACCATGAAAGCGATTCAAACCTGCGACACACGGAACCTCCTGTCCATGTTGCCGCTCTCCCAGCCGAGTCTCTGCCGGTGTGTAGGTGTGTAGGTGTGGAGACATCCGCTGAACATGTACTTGGAGGGTGTTGTTGCTACTCCCTGCGTGGGGGCTGGGTACGTACACCCCAGGGTTCGTGTCCTCTCAGAACGCATATGTGTGTGTGTGTGTGTGTATGTGGTTGGGGGCGGGGAGGTGAGGGGGGTTGAAGGGGGTGGTGGGGTTGAAAGGGTGTGGTGGTTCAGGTAATCTTCACCGAGTGATATATTGGCGGGCGTTGGATACGACACCTGGCGGTGACACACTTCCCTATATATATATATATATATATATATATGGCAGCCCGTTTTACAGACAAGTGCAATGTTACAAGTGAACCATTAAATAGCCCGCCTTTGTTGTGTCGGACCTAAAAACAACATTTTGCGTTCCGTGTGATGGCGCGTTAGATGACAATTTTGCGCGTGTACAGACAGGTGACGCCACAACCGACCCCGAGGTTGTCAGAACATAGTCGATGACCAATAACTTAAACAGCCCTGCGGTAGATTACTGAGCGTGGAGAATAGGAGGAGCTAAGGTGAGAAAGCTTCCGATTAATTATACTCGTATAAAGCTTATACATCACATATAGTTGAGACTATTTTGGCATGCGGGCGCCTGAGATGCTTCTAGTGAAGCTGGCCTTAGATGCCTTGATGTTCCCACTTCCTGACAATCACCGCGCCACCCAGCGGGGCGCACACGAACCATTTACGCCAATTTCACGTCTTTATCCGCATGGGTGGGGAAATGATCGGGAGTCGGGCCGGGTGGGGACCGGGTCCCCGACGTGGCGTTTAATCAGGATGTGCACGATTTCACAACCTGACGCGCCCTTTGTACGTCGTGCTCTCCGTTAGTGACGCGTACAGCCGCCCCCCCCCCCCTCCTCCACACACACCTACCCCCCCCCCTCTCAACATAATCATCCCACCCACAAACACTCCTAAGCATCGGAGAGGGCCAGCTCAGGAAATGACTAACCCTGGATGGCTGCACTTGTTGTATCCAGTGGTATCCAAGCATTTACTAATCATTAATGAGTTATATATGTGTGTATACGTGTACATGTGTACAGGTATGTGTATAGGGTCAGTCACTATCTTGGTACACAGGGCGCCCTGTGTCTGGCCCACTCACTACCTAAGTGACCATGTGGTCTGTGTGTGGGCCCCACTCACTACCTAAGTGACCATGTGGCCTGTGTGGGGCCCACTCACTACCTAAGTGACACTGTGGTATATGTGGAGCCCACTAACTACCTAAGTGAGTGTGTGGTCTGTGTGTGGTGTGGGGCCCACTCACTACCTAAGCAAGTGTGTGGTCTGTGTGGGGCCCACTCACTATCTAAGTGAGTGTGTGGTCTGTGTGGGGCCCACTCACTACCTAAGTGAGTGGTTTGGTCTGTGTGGGGCCCACTCACTACCTAAGTGTGTGATGGGACAGACCGGGCGAGGTTACGAGCCAGCTCACCGCCGGTCAGTGAGGGTCCGCACCCTCACCATCTATCAGGGGTTATCACGAGCTGCTCGGGGGCAATTCCAGCCACCCCGGAGAAGGATGGTTGGTTGGTTGTTGGCGCTTTACGTCCAAGCCACATCTAAGGTGATATCGGGACGGATACCGACTTGTGACAGTGCACACTCATGTCGAATTTATAGTGCTGCCCCACTGTGAGACCATGCCATGATGGCCTGATATCCCACTCAGTCACATTATCCTGACACTGAGCCATCCAGTCCTTGCCCTATTCTAATAATGCTGAGCGCCTGGCTAGGAAGTGACAAGTATCAATTTTTAAGTCATTACTTTGATCTGACCAGGGTTCCAAATCCCACGATCTACCCAAACGGGAGACGGGCGCTCGACTCATTCGGCCATTCCGTCTGGATGAGAAGGAAGGGGATGTGGTGGCGTGGGGCTAGTCCAACAGCTTGCCGATTTCGTGATGCACAGTCGTAGTGAGTGGGTTGACTTCGCATGGTTTCAACATGGTTATGTTCATTTCTCTGTGGTTTGTTGGGGTTTTATGTCCTGGATACATCAGGACGGGTACTGACTTGTGATAGTCCACACTGACCCACCAACGACTGGGAGACTTGCTTTGGTGGTTTTAAATATGTACTATTTCATCGGATTATGCAACTCTAAGTCTTTTGCACAAACAAGAAATGGAAATGTTAGATGAGGAGGACACGTTTCAATAAGCGATGTTGGGCGACGGCAAATACGCTATTTATTATACAATGTAAGGATGACATTAGTACAACTAAAATAGGTTCTAACTTCTATATGGTTATTGAATGGAGTGTATGGATATCAGGGTTCATCCAACATATTGGCCACCCGATTCAAGAACATTTTCAAGGACATTTTCAAGGAGAGACACAACATCTTGATACCAATATTTTATGCAATCTACTCAAAAGTATGTAATGTTCGGGGAAAATTCCACAAAAAAATAACTGACAGAAATTGAACCCAAACAAAGTCATCTCAAATATCACGTGACATGTTCTAATCAGGGTTCATACACAAATTGGCCACCTGATTCAAGAACGTTCAAGAAGATTCAGTTAAATTCAAGAACATTTTATATGGTACTCAAACCAAAAATCTAAACACAAGAACATTCAAGCCTTTCGGCAACATGTGCAAACCCTGGCCCCCATCTCTGCCAATTTTGGATTTCCACCGCTGTGTATAACTTACAGCGTCATCAAAGGCCAGTTGCTCTCATACCATGTCTATGTGGTATGGGAGGTTAAAAATCCCTTGGGTCGGTAAAAGTGTAGGCTCGGGCTTTCTATCGACAAACTGTCTAATGGTGAAAACAAGCCTATTCAGGCTTATCCATGATAGGCATCTCAACAACTGGTATGGGTGAAATGAGGAACCGTGGAATGGTGGATTGTAGATGGAAAGTAGATGGATGGTGTATGGAATGTGGCGCCATCGGAGGTGTTGGTGTGCTTGGAATAGATTTGCAATGATAAGTCGTGTTCTTTTTAGGTTGAGAAAGGAATTTCACCATCTCTTTTTAGGTTGAGAAAATAATTGTACATTCTGAAATATGACTTGTTGATGGCAAATAAGGCAAGGATAATTGTATAATAAGTTCGATGCCATGCTTCGTTGGCCCAGAAAAACTTGAACATTCTCTCAAGCTTCTCTCCTTCTCTATCTTTCTGACCATCTGGGTAGGGGGGGGGGGAGCAGTAGAGCAGCGTGGTATTGAGCAAGAGGTGTGAGTAGGGTGCATAGTGGGTTAGTGTGTAAGCAGGCCGAGTGGGGGTTGGGTGGGGGTTGGGGGTGTTGGGTGTTGGGTGTTGGGTGTTGGGGGGGATAACTAGAAGCTGGGTTTTGAGTTAAGCCAACGGGCTTGATGTGTTTGGTGAAGCTAGGGAGGAAGGCCACCATGGAGGAGGTCCAGCGAAACGCCCCCTCCCGGGCGGAACGCAAACCATAAATCACACGGTTGTGATTGGTCATTAACGACCGCTAGGGGGCAGTCTAATCAGCTCCAGGCCAAGTGTGCTGTGCCTGCTGGGGAGCGGAGCAGGGAGGGTGTGGTGTGCAGGGGGGGGGGGGTGAAGGTGGGGGGAGTGGGGGGGGGGGCGGGGATGGTGTGGTGGTGGTTATAGCTGTCCGAGAACTTAGGCTTAGGCGGAGGTGTTGGAAACGAGGGCAGGTCGTGGTGTGAAAGGGCACGGCTAGCCGCTGAGGGTGTGGACAGGGGGTTGCACGGTTAGGGCAGGGGTGGGGGCTGGGGCAGGATGTGGGTGCTGCATGAGGGGGTGGGGACGGGGGTGGGGCAGCATTTAACGGGGCCCTGCACACACAGGTGTTGCTGCAAGCCACGTGCAAAGCTGGGCCAATAATTCCGGAAATGCACATCTTGCCAGCATGATTTATTCAACCACTTTGAGTATGTGGCTTCTCGTCTCCAACGTGGCATGCCCGACCAGTGCCAGTTAAGACATGATGTACTGCTTCAAAGTTTACAGCAATATTGGTGGGTGGGAGGGGGTTAATGTGTTATTCATCTGAATATATATTTTGTCAGCGTCGAGGCACTGGTCTTCCGTTAGAGTAGTATTGGTGAATAGTCAAAGAAGCACATGAACAGAGTGTTGTAGATTTGCTTGTAAGTTGTAGAGCGATTTATTTATTTGTTTATTTATTTATTTGTTTATGTCTGTTTGCCCTGTGGCAAAATAGAAAGCACAGTCAGTGCTGCCAATGAGCCACTACTCATTGCTTAGGTAGTTTATTAATTAGTTATTGGTGATTGTTTATCACAATGTCGGCAGCAAATGTCATAAATATAGTTTATTGGTGAAGATCTGTGATTGGACACAAGGGAGACAAAGGAACTAACTAACACCGGTCTCACAGTGCGACAGTACTATAAAGTATAAGTATAAGGTGGATACGAGTGTGGACTGTTTTAAGTCGGTACCCATCCTGATAGATATGTATAAGTTATAACCCCAACAAATAAGCAGCACCTAGATAAGTGTAGATTTTAATTTAGAATGCAATCTAGATTGGGTCTAATATTAATATCTAGATGTGGATCTAGATATATCTTTAGAAATGTATTTACTTTTGCCTCAGACCTGTGTTTTTATTGATAATCAAAATGGCGACATCTGAGTATGACGCGAATTATGGTGAGCTTTTCTTATTGTACTCATGGTTTCATTCTTTATGGATGGTTCAATCATAGTGATGATAGAGAACGGCATGATTGTGGAATCTTCGTATACAAGTCCAACGGGGGGGGGGGGGGGGGGGGGGCACCAGTGTGTGAAAGGCATTTGGTCATCCTGCCTCTTATTTATATCTTTGAAATATTTAATAGAAATGTTGTTGTCGCAACACGTGTGTCCACTGCTTGTTTTGTGTTAAAGCTGCATAGCCCGATGAAGCATCAAATTTTCAAAACCAAAGCAATTATCTAGATTTTCATTCTGCTTATCGAATTGAGATATTGTTGCACATATTAAGCAATTGTTGGCACATAGAAGGGACTACTGAGCCAATTTAATAGAGCATGTTACTGCTCAAGCTTATGGTGTCATAGTTTTGGTGTGCGTGCCAACAAATAATTTTACATGTTTACACTTCAAATATCTCAAAAGAAAGCCATTTATCATGTGCGATGGCCGAATCGGGCGAGCACGAGGCTCGCGTGCGGAACGTCGGGAGTTCGGTTCCCGGTCGAGTCAAACCAATGACTTATAAAATTGATACTTATCACTACCTAGCCTGGCGCTCTGCATTAATAGGATAAGGAAAAGACTGGTTAACTCAGTGTCAGGATAATGTGACTGAGTGGGATATCTGGTCATGGTGCCAGCAGCCTGATTTCCCACTGGGGCAGTACTATTAAGTTGCCATGAATGTGCACTGTCAGTGCCACAAGTCAGTACCCGTCCTGATATGATCTTAGATGTTGCCAGGACGTTAAACTTCAACAACCACCCAGTTAGCCATTAAAATAAAGTTACTTCAAACTAAAAAGTAAGGGAGGTTATTACAATTAATTTTACTATATTCATCTCAGAAAAAAATGCCAGAAACTCAAAACCATCGGACTATGCAACTTTAATAAATCCAGACATACAGACCGTGGGTAGGTGTTTGTTTGTTGTTGTTTTACGTCCTAGCAACACCTAAGGACAGGTACCGACTTGTGACAGTGCGCACTCATGGCGATATTATAGTGCTGCCACACAGGAAGACCAGGCTGCCAGCACCATGACCTGATATTCCACTCAGTCACATTATCCTGACACTGAGCCAACCAGTCCTTGCCCTATCCTAATAATGCCGAGCACCAGGCTAGGAAGCGACAAGTATCAACTTTTAAGTCATCGGTTTGACTCGACCCGGGTTCGAACCCACGACCCCACGATCTACCAACACGGGAGACGAACGCTCTAACTCAGTCGGCCATCCCGTCTGGTGACGCGACTAGTATATAAAACAAGACTGGGTGGAGATGAGAGTGGTGGGTGAGTGGGTGGGTGCCGGGGTGCAGAAGGGAGGGGGGTCGGGCCGGGTTGGGGTGGGAGGTAGTGTGCATGGGGGTTGCAGGCGTGGGGGGGGGGGGGCTGTACACTGGGAGTTCAATTTGATAACGCGCAGTTCAATACCCTACGGTCGCGAGCTCCGCTTTCACAATCAGAGCCCCCCGAGATTGAATCCACGTGATGGAGAGTTGCTTCGCTGTAGACGCTCGCCTTGGAATGTAAACTTCATAATCAGAAATCCGTGAGTGGTTTTCCTACGGCGATCATGATCTATGGAGAATCCCCCCTGAAGGCCGACTGTCTGGGCAGCAGGAATGGCCATTCACACAACGCGGTGCCTTATTTCCATTTTGAACACCATCTCTCATTATTAGATGGTTGTCCTAGGGGGCTTGGTGGTTGTTGCATATTCAAAGTCGGTCTATTAGTCTAATTAAAGCATCGACATTGATTGCAGCAGTACATTCATATCCTACAGGCAATTCGCCCAGAATAGTAAACTTACACTCGCGTATATATCGACAATCAGACTGAACAATATGCGAAATACACATAGCCTATTGTATATATATACATAGCCTATTGTATATATATAAATATATATATACATATATATATAAAAATACTTCAGTCGAATAATAAGTGGAATAGTATAATATTAATCAAATCTGTAAATACATATATTTTATTTTATTTACTACATAATATATAATAAATATAATCCTTAACGACTAAAACGTAGCATATATTACATATATGATATGTAATATATATAATATATAACATATATAACATATATAGTATATATAGTATGTAGTATATAGTAGTATATACAGTAGTATATATGGTAGTATATCTAGTATATATAGTATTATAGAATATATAGTATAGGCCTACATAGTATATATAGTATTTATAGTATATATAATATATATAGTATATGAAGCATATATAGTATGTATAGTATGTATAGTATATATAGTATGCGTAGTATATATATTATATATGTATATTACATACATACATGTATATTACATACATACATGTATGTAATATACAATATATCTAATATAAACAATAACTTGTGGGTGATGAGTTACTGTGTGGGTATACATCGTGCTTATCCCCGTATACCCGTGTTTCAGGGGCATCTACCAGACCGTGCCGACGTTCCGGGAGGCGGCCACTGTGAGGAGGAGGTACGGCGAGGGAACGCACTACATTGAGTACAAGGCGGTGGACGACGGAGGGAACTTCCAGAGTTGTCACTTCTCAGTAACAGTCAAGGGTAAGTGCTGCCCTCTGTCTCACGATGGCGTCTGGTAGCTATGGAACTTATAATTATTACTATTCAAGTATCGTGCTACACTTACATACTTTTATCATGTAAATATATGTCCTATATCCTATGCAATATATTATATATAATATTTCATATATACTATATCCTGCGTACTATATCTGGTATAATATTCCCTATTTAATATATCCTATATTACATCATACATGACAAGGTAAGACACCCCGCCTATTTATATATATTTTACATAATAATCCTATGTAATATATAATAGGGAGTATACTTTATTATGCATATATAAAATGGTGGTGTCCAGCCTTGCTGTCTATGTTAACTGAATATTGATATCATTATGTATTATGTCCAATTGCTGGCCGGCTTGGCAGTTGCCCCGATGCACCGCTGCCAGCGCCACGAGCGGCCGGTGTTGGCTGCGATAGTGGCAGGTTTCCTCACTTGCTGCCCGAATTTCAAACTTTTACCAGTAAGCCTGTATTTGGTCTTGCCCAGATGCCAAATAAAAGTGTCCGACCCATTACCTGCTTATCTCTTTATTATATTACATAGCTAAACGTTATATATCCTATATAATATATAATAAATAATATATTATGTACAATATATAATATATAAAGGCCTGGCTATAGTAGCGGCCTGGTCTCCCAGTGGGGCGGCACTATAAAGTTACAAGTCGGTACCCGTCCTGATATGACCTTAGATGTTACCGGGACATAAAACCCCAACGACCAACCAACTAGTCAATGTTTCCAGTCAATGTTCTTTTCTGGAAGTATCTAAAGTAAAGCTTGTTTTATTTAACGACACATATTGAGCACATTCATTTTTATCATCGGCTTTTGGACATTAACCATATGGTCATTCTGAGGTATTTCTTTGAACGAAACCCACTGCCGCGACATAGGCTACTCTTTTCAATAAGCATCAAGGGACCTTTTATATGCACTTTCCCACATACAGGGCAGCACATACCACAGCCTTTGATGAACAAGTTGTAGACCACTGGTTGGAACGTAAAATAGCCCAAACTGCAAATGGGTCCACTGAGCAGGATCGATCGGATGACCGACACCATCAGATGTGGAGACTCTACTACCTGAACGTCTGCCTCCTTCTGGAAGTATCTGAACTGTCTTATGAGTACATTTGCCAGACACACACACGCAGCCAGGCGCGTGCGTGCTACACCACCAGCTGTGTGTGTGTGTGTGTGTGTGTCTGGCTGGGGGGGGAGGGGGGGGGGGGGGTGCTGCTTCAAATGGTGTGCAATAATCCTGTCAGAGCTGTTGTTCTAGCGGGCCCTAACTGACCGGCTGAATGGCCGCTGTCAGTCGCGACCTGCCAATTAGTGGTCTACACGTGGTGAACACGAGTAGAATGTACACAGGCAGGGCGTCGTGAGGACTGAGTGGGAGGGGTGCCCTTTGTCAACACATCACACCTCACATGTTCCGTCGCACCATCCCCACAATCACTGTTAGATTCATCTTCTGGAGAGCTTTAATTTTTGGAAAGGAATTCTAGGAATAGTAGAGAATCACTGTTGGATTCGGATTGTGGTTGGTTGTTGGAGTTTTATGTCTTGGCAACATTTAGTCATATCAGGACGGGCACGGACTTGTGACAGGGCGCACTCATGACGACTTTATACTGCTGCCCCACTAGGAGACCAGGCCTCCAGCACTATGACTCGGTATCCCACTCAGTCCTGACACTGAGTAAACCAGTCCTCGCCATATCCAATTACAATCCCGAGCGCATGGCTGGGAAGCAACAATTATCAATTTTTAAGTAATTGATTTGACTCGACCTCAGTTCGAACCCATGGATTCGAATTCCACGATCTATCAAAACGGGAGAAGGACGTTCAACTCATTCGGCCTTCCCGTCTGTCACACAGGGACATCGCTGTGTGTACACAGTGGTCATTCAGATTAGTGAGGAGGCAACGTCTGCAATTACTGTCCCAAATAGCGAGTATCAAGGGCTTTTGATTTTAAAGGAATGCCAATTAAAAGTGGCTCTGGCTTTCATTTTTTCAACCCTAATAATCCTCGTGGTTGTAGATTAATTACATCGTTGTAAGCTTACTTCCCATCCCTTCAGTAATGTTTTTTTCTTTGTTTGTTGTTGTTTTACGTCCTAGCAACATCTAAGGTCATATCAGGACGGGTACCGACTTGTGACAGTGCGCACTCATGGCGACTGGGAAACCAGGCCGCCGGCACCATGACCTGGTATTCCACTCAGTCATATTATCCTACCACTGAGCACATCAGTCCTTGCCCTGCCTTAATAATGCCGAGTGCCTGGCTAGGAAGCGACAATTTTGAAGTCATTGGTTTGACTCGACCAGGGTTCGAACACACGATCTACCAGCACGGGAGACGGACGCTCTAACTCATTCGGCCATCCCGTCTGGTCCCCCTTCAGTAATAATCACCGGTGCATTTTAAGATATAAATTAACTCGCTCTGGTGCCATAAATGACATATGTAAATATGCCTGTAGCTATGTATATATACATATAGACATAAGAGAGGCAAGGGAGGTCTAAGTAGATCGGATAGTATGTCTGGTTCTGGGACAGGATACTGCAGTGATTGTGGCAAGTCACAGAGGAGCCAGGATTCAGGGCAATGTAAATCCTGCAATCCTGAGAATTCTTCAAACAAGCAAGGGAGATCCACTAGGAGTGCAGCTGCGGCCGCCAAGAGTGCCGCTATGGTGAGAGAGTGGTTGGATGAGGATCAGAGCGACATGGACTCTACCATCTCCGCTATGGCCGCTATGTCGTTGGACGACAGGGAGAGGAGAGCTAGGGCGGGAATCGAGGAACTAAAGGCGGAGTTATGAGTCACCACCCTGGCGGAGGAATACGGGGAATTATTGGCTGAAAGTGAAAAGAGACAATCACAAAGGAGGAAGACCATTAAAGATGGTGGCTGCAAACCTCCAATTTTGGCGGGAAAGTCATCCGCCATCTTGGATAGGGCAGCTTCAGGGCACAGAGGGACGGACATATATATATGTATTCATCTATCTGTATATATGGGTATGTATATATACACATATATATGTATACATACATATATAGATGTACACTTCATATATACATATATATGTAGAAATGCATAAATATCTATTATATATATAGTATAAATGCATACACAAATACATGAATGCTTTCGTAGATCTCGGTTGTCCATCGGTGACGATGATGACAGCAGTTCATCATTTGTTGTGAATTCGTCGATGATTGATGACTCCAATTCGTGCTATAGATTCATATATACAGATGCATATACATACACATACATGCATACACATAGATACATATACAGATAAGTGAATACCTATGTAGATACACTACATACACATATACATGAATGCCTACATACATACATGCACTTACATACACATACGTACACTAATAGTACATGAATGTCTACATACATACATACATGCACATACATACACTCATACATGAATGCCTACATACCTAAATACATACATGCAGGTACATACATGCACATATATACACATGCATACACTAATACATGAATGCCTACATACCTATGTATGTACCTAGCGCATCTTTCGGCCGACTACGCCAGATACTCTGGAACAACCACCATGTGTCCATGCGGGTCAAAGGCAAGATCTACCATGCAATCGTGCTATCCATCCGACTATACGGAGCCGAGGCCTGGACAGCGTACAGACGACAGGTGAAAAAGCTGTGTGCCTTCATGATGCAACATCTGCGTTCAATCATGAGGCTAACCTAGAAGGCCAAAATGACAAATAAGGAAATACTCAAACGGGTGGGGCTGCCCTCTATGGAAGATCTTCTGATCAAAAAGAATCTACGGTGGACTGGACACCTCATGAGGATGTCATCAGACAGGCTACCAAAGCAGATCCTCTATTCTCAACTTTCTTCTGGTTACAGAAAGAGAGGGCACCCTCGTCACTGGTTCAAGAATACCATCAAGAGAAACCTGAAGCTGAGTGACATTAAGACCGACTCATGGACATCACTCTCACAGCAGAGAGCTAAATGGAGAGTGGCAGTCAAGTAATGAAAGCAGTCTTTGTCGCATCACGACCGACAGCATGATGATGATGATGACATACCTAAATACATACATGCACGTTCATACACATACGTACACTAACAGTTAGTAACACATGAACGCCTACATCATACATGCATACATACAGGTAGATACACATACATGCACTAACAGTTAGTAACACATGAATGCCTACATCATACATGCATACATACACATACACACATACATACACTAACAGTTAGTAACACATGAATGCCTACATCATACACGCAGACATGCATGTACATGCACATACATACACTAATAGTTAGTAACACATGAATGCCTACATCATACATGCATACATACACGTGAATACACATACATACACTAACAGTTAGTAACACATGAATGCCTACATCATACATGCATACATACACATACATACACATACATACACTAACAGTTAGTAACACATGAATGCCTACATCATACATGCATACATGCATTTACATACACATACATACACTAACAGTTAGTAACACATGAATGCCTACATCATACATGCATACATACACATACATACACATACATACACTAACAGTTAGTAACACATGAATGCCTACATCATACATGCATACATACACGTACATACACATACATACACTAACAGTTAGTAACACATGAATGCCTACATCATACATGCATACATGCACATACATACACATACATACACTAACACTAACAGTTAGTAACACATGAATGCCTACATCATACATGCATACATACGCGTACATAGACATACATACACTAACAGTTAGTAACACATGAATGCCTACATCACACATGCATACATGCCTGTGACTAACTCAGTAACTGAGGCCTGTCTCTTGTCTCGTTGGCTGCAGTGTTGCGGTGCGTGCGGCTTCACAACCCGCAGTTCGGGATGCTGAACTGCGACTCAGAGAACTTGTACGGATCGAAGTGCACCCTATCCTGTATCCTAGGCTACTCCATAGAGGGCGAGAAGGAGGTCCAGTGTAAACACGACGGCACGTGGTCACATGACACGCCCTTTTGCAGAAGTAAGTACAGCTACACTACCCCTAATTAAAGTTGTATAATGTAAAGGTTTTCAGTTTCTGTATTTATTTTTTAAGACAAATATATCAACCTGATATAATCTAATTTAAGTAGCATTATATTTCATAGGATTACCTTTGAAGATATTATTTGAATGACAGCACTATAAAGTCGCTATGACTATGACTTATGAGTGTGCACTGTCACAAGTCGGTACCCATCCTGATATGACCTTAGATGTTGCTATGACGTTAAACTCCATTCTCCATGTGCGCCCCCTCTGCCACCACAGCGACGATATGTCCGGACCCGGGGACTCCGCTGCACGGGACGCGCTTCTGTACGTGGGCCACGCATGCGTACGGCAGCATCTGCGCCTTCACGTGCGACCCGGGCTACAAGCTGAGCGGGGCCGAGCGACTCGCCTGTCAGGCAGAGCACTCCCGGACAGACTGGTCGGCGCCCACTCCCAGCTGCAAAGGTGAGCAGCTCGCCTCAGAGGAACTCTGTGTATTGTGTGTAGTGTGTGTATATTGTGTGTAATGTGTGTAATAACTAATATGTGTAAATTTGTGTAATATGTGTGATATGTGTAATATGTGTAATAATATCTATGCTATGTGTAATGTGTGTAATATTGTATGATATGTGTAATATCTGTACTGTGTGTAATGTGTGTAATATTTGGAATGTGTGTAGTATATGGAATATGTGTAATGTGGAATGTGTGGAATATACTTAATATGTTTAATTGATTGATTGATTGATTGATTGATTGGTGGTTGCTTTATGCCGTGTCGGCAGCATAGGCCATATTCACGGCGAGAAATGTTTGTTTTTTGTTCAAACCATCGCTTTTACATGTAAAAGCAGACAATCAATTATGTGCCAATAGACACTCATTAAATTAGAAAGCTCACAATCATATATTTGTGGTCAAGGGAAACAAATTCCCATAGAAAAAGAAAAGTTTTATTAATAATTGATAGAATCTATTTAGTAAACTATATGAGGTGGTACAGTCCAGCTGCCCTCAAAAAGGCTAAAATGTTTTCCTGTTTTACCTTAGTAAAAGGGTCATGCATACTGTCTGCAGTGTAGAACTGTTGGCGTAGGGCCAAACAATCAACGCAACTTAGTCAAATGTCTTTGAGTGTCAGCGGGGACTGACATCCAATACATTCAGGGGGAGGTTCCCCCTTGAGCAGAAAAGCATGTGTAAGCCACGAGTGGCCAATACGGCAGCGGCTAAGGACCACTTGGTCCCGCCGACCTCCCACATGAGTCTGTGGTGGCTTTCCCACAGATGGTTCAATTTCTTTAAGTTTATTAATGTTTTCATCCCACTCATCTTGCCATTTGGATTTTATTTGGGTGGCTATTAGTGGTTTAATATGTAGAATGTTTTAATGTGTATCATGCGTGCAATGCATGTATTAATACTATTATGTGTAAGGTTAATGTAATGTGTGTAATAGTTGCACTACATGTATTACATGTACTATGTCATGTACTATGTGTACTGTGTGTAATGTATCTAATGTTATGTTATATGGGTGGACTGAGTGGGATATCGAGTCATAGTGCTGGAGGCCTGGTCTCCCAGTGGGGCAGCACCTATAAAGTCGTCATGAGCACCCTGTCACAAGTCGGTTCCCGTCCTGATATGACTAAATGTTGCCAGGACATAAAACTCCATATTACACATGTGGTATGACCACGTCTATGTGAAATCATATAGCATAGTACACACCTTTCACCCCTCCCCCGTCCCGGCAGAGATCACGGCCCCGCGCCTGGAGAAGTGCCCGGCCAACGTGCAGGTGACGACGTCGCACGGCGGGCTGACGGAGGTGCAGCGGCCGGCCGTCGTGTTCCGGACCGGCGAGGGCCGCCTGCTGAACGGCACCTGCTCCTACTTCGGGGAGCGGGAGGCGCACAACTTCACCCTGGGCCGGCACCACATCGAGTGTAAGGCGTTCGACCCCAGCTTCGGAGAGATGGCCACCTCTGTTTGTAGGTTTGTCATCAGAGTCAAATGTGAGTACACGCCTCTCTGTGTTAAGTATGAGTTATTCCCAGTCATGCTGGTTCCTTTGTCAAATTAAATTTAAAGTTAAGATCTAGCAAGCCGGGTCGCAGCTACAGCTAGCAAACAGGAAGTTGGGGTTGGAGGAAGGTGCTAGTCCCAGCTGTATCCTTCACATTAAAGCTGCATAGTCCGATGAAAATATCAAATTTTCAAAAACCGAAACAATTATCTCGATATCTAACTTAGATACTGATGCACGCCTTATTTGTTGCCGCATAGAATGGAATACTGAGTTAATTTAATAAGAACCTGTTATCGCAGAAGCCTATGGTGTCAGAGTTTGGTGGGCTTGCCAAAAGTAATTTTACATGTTGCACTTCAAATATATCAAAACATAGCCATTTAAAATAAAAGTTACTTCAAACTATAGTAATGTAGGTTATAACAATCAATTTAATATATTTATCTCAGAAAAAAATTACAGAAATTCAAAACCATCGGACTGTGCAACTTTAAGTACGCGGTGGCCGAATCGGGAGATCGGGAGTTCAATTCCCGGTCATGTCATACCAATGACTTGCAAAATTGATAGACCTACTTTTCGCTTCTTAGCTTGGCTCTCGGCATTAATAAGATAGGGCAAGGACTTGTTAGCTCAGTGTCAGGATAATGTGACTGAGTGAGATATCGAGTCATGGTGCTGGCGGCCTGATTTCCCAGAGGGGCAGCACTGTAAAGTCACCATGAGTGTGCACTGTCACAATTAAGTACCAATCCCGATATGACCTTAGATGTTGCCAGGATGTAAAACTCCAACAATCAACCAATCTCTACTTTAGATTCACGTTGCACCTACAACCACCTGTCTCCTGATGGTCAACCTTGGTTGCATTATTGCTGTACATTTGTGTCCGATGTCAATTGCAGTGAAATTATCCTAGCAAAGGTCCTATATGAGATGAAATAGCATATCCTGTGTCATATTGCATTTGTAGGCTATTCACCATCTCTCCCAACCCCCTCACCCATCTTCCGTCGTGTGTGCTGTAGCTGTGACCCGGCGTGCTGGGTTTTCATTCTCAGTCATTACTGAGGGACCAGCGGAATTAAGAACACCCGTATTCAAGTAGCATAATCCGATGAGTTTGAATTTCTGCTGTATTTGTTTTATTTATATATACAGTAAAACCTCTCTAAATAGACCGACCATGGGACCGACTTTAACTTAAGTGGTCCATTTAGGGAGGTGGTCGGTTTGGAGAGTTAGAATATCCTTGCAATGGTATTGTTGGGACCCAAATAAAGCGATCGATATAGGGGAGTGGTCGATCTGTGGAGGGGTTGGCATAGAGAGGTTTTACTGTATTAACAAGCTGTCTTTTGCATCATGTAGATGAAATATTCTTCTTCATCTGGGTCTTCAAAATCTTTTGAATCCACCACTAGAAGTTTCATGAAAATTGCTCCGAATTCTTTTTTTTCCTCATCTATCAAAAACCTTTGCAAATCATTCAAATTTGACGATATTCATCGTTGAAACTACCATACCGTATTAACTTTCAAATACCTGTTTTCTATCTGTTAGCCAATTTTCATGAAAATTGAGTGATGATCAGATAAGCACACTCTCAGCCATTCCCAGAGCAGCTCTGCGAATAATAATCATTCTTCCGCTAATTCGCAGAGCAAAGCTGCTCTGCGAATAGCCTCGTCCATATAATATTGCCCTCCCCACCGGCCCTATGAATGCCTGGTATGCAATGCATACATAACACACAAACATAGCATACTGTAGCAACTTGTTTTGTTTGTAGTTTGTTCTGGGGATTTTACACAATGTTTGCAATCGGGAGGATGAGGTCTCACTGAACAATCCTAATATTCCACAAGTACCGATTTGGTTATATAAACAGAAAAACAAAACGAAAAGGCTTGCAACAGTTTTATATATATATATATATATATATATATATATATATATGTGTGTTGGCGGCCTAGTTTCCCAGTGGGGCAGCACTGTGAAGTCACCATGAGTGTGCACTGTCACAATTCAGTACCAATCTTGATATGACCTTAGATGTTGACAGGATGTAAAACTCCAACAACCAACAAATCTCTACTTTAAATTCACGTTGTATATATATATATATATATATGTATTGTACTGATATACATATACATTATATTATATATATATGAGAGTGTGTGTGTGTGTGTGTGTAGCATCACAGGCCGCATGAGATACCTCATCCCCTCCCATCGAAGTGTGCTGTGTATTTTTTTAATATTAATTGTTTAAAAGGTTACATAGCACACACCTCTTTGTCAAGTTCATGCATTAAGCACTATCCCAGTAACAGGATGTAGAGGGCGCTAGAGTTCCCGGTTGGATGTGCTGCTCTCTCTGAAACTGAATCCAAATGTTGCAAGAGTTTGACTGAAGCAATGTCTTGTACTCTGCTGTATATATATATATATATATATAATTATAGACATCCATACATTTGCCATAAGACTCATTATTGAAAGTGCTCGATAGAGAATTCAGCTCCACTTATAATTGAGCCGTCATATCTTCGCACTGAAACTGAAAGAATAAAAGCCTGGCCGAATACACGGGAATGAAGAAGTGTCTGTCCGGGATGTGGTTCGGCGGAAGTGGGTGGCGGCCCAGTGTCCTCTGGGAATCCAAGGGGTGAGGCGGAACCAGGGCGAGAAAATTGCAGTAGTATACACGGCAAACTGGAATTGCCTATATAGGCTCATCTGATAGTCTAGGCACGCTGAATGTATATGAAGGGCCAAAGCACAATGAATGGGTATTGATCAGCCCGTTGTTGACTGCATGTATGTATGTATGTATTCATATACCGGGCCTCGTGGTGGTAGCACCGGGGCAGCACCACGAGTGGGACCAGTGTAGCTCCCGGAAGGAAGCCCACGTGAGCCGACTGGCAAACTCGCCAGTTGGACAAGCCGCCCATACGGACGGACACATAGGGGACCACGTGACGACCGGCAGACCACGTGACACTGCCCGCCGTTCTGATTGGATCCGTGATGGCAGTGTCTGGAAGTAGCGTCCTGGGGCTGGGCCGGGCGAGGGGTGAACGCTTGTTGTAGGGCGCCCCTGGATCCTAACCGCCGGCATAATCCCCCGCTGACCGGTTGTCTAGACGCTGGGGCGGGGGGGCGGTGCCGGGGTGGGGTGGGGGGTGGGGTGGGGGTGGGGGGGGGGTTGCGTGGGGACCTGGCCACTGTTTGGACGCTGTGATTTGGTGGTGCCTGTAGCGGAAGTCAGATGGTTCCAAACCGGCGGGCGGCCGACGCGGGGCAATGCCTCGAGGCAAATACAAGCTGAACTCCCACCCTTCCTACTTTCGTCTGTGTCCGCATCCACAAAATTCGTTATTACGTATATGTTGCACATATATATGTATATACTTATATATATATATACATTTTGTACATATATAGTAAAACCTCTCTAAATGGTCCATTTAGGGAGGTGGTCGGTTTAGGGAGGTGTTTTCTTTTATCGTTACAATGGTATTGTATGGGCGATCGTTTGGAACGCAAATAAAGCGATTGATATAGGGAGTGGTCAATCTGTGGAGGTGATCAGTTATAGAGGTTTTACTGTGTGTATATAATATATATGTGTATATATATATATATATATATATATATATATATATATATATATATATATGTAAACACACATATGCGTATATGTGTATATATATATATATAATATATCAAATATGTGTGTGTGTAACTCTCAACTAAACTCGTCACAAGCTGCTCTCCCATAAGCTAGTTTCAAAGTACCAATTATAAAAAGTGTGTTGAGAGACACATTTGGGGTTTACTTATTTTTCATATATCACTGTACATGTCGATACTTTTTATGTATTCCTTCCTCATTATAAATGCATGTAAATACATGATATTTCCCATAGAAAAACCAAAATGTTTATTTATTTAAAAAATAATTTAAAGTAATGCTGCGTGGTTGAAAGAGCAGCCCGCTTAGTGCTGACAAAAGTTGTTTACTAAATAAAAAATATACTTGACTATTTAAAGTTGCATAGTCTGGTGGTTTTGAATTTCTGCCATTTTTCTGAGAAAAATATATTTAATTGGTTGTTGTAACCTACCTTACTTTAGTTTGAAGTAACTTTCATTTTGAATGGCTAACTTTTGAGATATTTGAAGTGAAAACATACTAAATTGATTTTGGCAAGCTTGCCAAACCTCTGACCATAGGCTTATGCAGTAGCAGGTTCTGTTAAATTGACTCAGTATGCCCTTCTATGTGGCAACAAATGTTGAATAAGTGCACCAATATCTAAGTTAGATATGTAGAGTACAACCTAGGTGAATGTTTTTGTTTTGAAACTTTGATGCTTCATCGGACTATGCAACTTTAACAAAAGTATATATATATATATATATTATATGTGTGTGTCTACATACATAATATATTTTTAGAAAATGTTTGCATGTCATCACAATTAGGATATGACCTTTAATATCAATAAGACTGGTAGATGTGGATGAGATAGAGATATATATATATATATAAATATATATATAGTTTTGTGGGTGTTTTTTTTGTGGGTGCAGATGGGAGAATAAGATAGGACTTGGTGGACATCGCATGGCTTGGCATGTCCGAATAGATTGGGTGGAAGGAGTTGGGCGAGATGGTAGGGATAGCGATGTCAACTGAAAAGTACGTGAGACCTTATATATATATATCTATATATATTTATATATATATATATATTTATATATGTCTGCGAGTGTACCTTCCCTTCCACCTCCTAGACGCAAACTGCATCTCCCATAAACCAACTCCACCTCACAAAACCAACTCTAACTCTATCTCGTCCACATCTACCCATCTTATTTATGTGAATGGGTCATATCTGACGGCGATGACATGCAAGCATTTTCTAAAACTCTCTTTGTCATGTATCTATACACGCGCATAATATATATATATATTCTCACAGTGACACTATCCTATAATGCTTCGCGCCAAGCGGGAGACACAGACACACCCTGTTTTGATAGTGTGCATATAGCCAGATAACAAGCCAGCCACAGCGGTGCTATCGATCCGCCCCTCCATCCTCCCTCTCCAGCCCCCCGCCCCCACACACACCCGGCGGGGCCGCGGAGTGTCCCCGATGAAGCCTCGTCCTGGGCACATGATGGACCATCTCGTAGGTTATCTGAAGCGGAGACGCAGTGTCCCTAAAGATGCTCAAGTGTCCAGTGCCAGTGTGCATGATGTACAAATTACATCGCTTCCCAGTAACCATAGTAACCCTTTCACAAAGTGTATCACTCTGATGTTACCTGAGTGTACCGGGCTTTGCGGCTGTTTGCGATGGTCGTGTGCACCATAGTGTCTAACACTAAACACTAACAGTGCAATCACTACGTGTATGGGGCGTAATCATGTCAATTGTCGTAATGTACGGAGATGCCGCATACATTTCATCTATAGACGTAGACGCATATTCGGTTCCCCATACCCATATGCAATTTGCCCAACTCATTCATTGCTTTGCAGTCTGTGAAATGGTTTCCAGCAAACAACGCTCGGCATTTATTTGGGTGATTTCTAATGCACATAGTACGTTAACGGTATACATGCATACATACACACATACATACATACATGGATGCATACATACATGGATGCATACATACACACATACATACATGGATGCATACATACATACATATATACATGCATACATGCTCAATTATAACAGCTGCCTTACTGTGGCAGCTGCTCAGGCATAACAGCTGCCCATCTATGACTGTCCTTCTACTGCTTACTTAGAGCAGCTGGTCAACTATAACAGCTATCATGCTATGACAGCTGCCATGCTAGGACAGCTATCATGATACGACCACTATTATGATTTGACAGATATCATGCTATGACAGCTATTATGTTATGACAGCTACCATGCTAGCTATCATGCTATGACATGCTATCATGCTATGGCAGCTATCGAGCTATGACAGATATCATGCTATAACAGCCATCATGCTATGACAGCCATCATACTATGACATATATCATGCTGTGACAGCTATCATGATATGACAGCTACAATGCTATGACAGTTATTATGCTATGGCAGCTATCATGCTATGACAGCTGTTATGATATGATAACTACCATGCTATGACAGCTATCATACCCTGACAGCTGCCCAGCTATGACTTCCCTACTGTGACAGTTGCCTACTTAGTGACAGCTGCCTGCTTAATGGCAGCTGCTTTCTTAATGGCAGCTGTCTGCTTAGTAACAGCTGCCTGCTTAGTGACAGCTGCCTACTTAATGACAGCTGCCCCCGCCATGAAACCCGCCACACTATGAGCACCCTAGTCCTTTCTCCAGTTTAGTACGCAGGCCTCACTCAGTCTGTGATTGTGTATTTCAGCCAACCCGTGCCGTGCTCTGGTGCAGCCCCTGAACGGCGTCCTGCTGTGTTCGACGGCGCAGGGCGGGGGCACGGCCCTGCACGACACCATGTGCAAGCTGTTCTGCAACAAGGGGTTCGCCATGGCGCGGGCCGAAGGTCCTTCTGTGGCCAAGGCCACCTTTCACTGTGACCACACAGGCACGTGGCAGCCCACACACCGCGTGCCCTCCTGCGTCCGTGAGTAGAGCTTTCCGAAATTGTCTATACAAATAAAATAATAACAAATACATTTTCAAAAAAAAGAAGAGAATTTACGACAACTATTATTGGCATGCGATTGAGGTTTTCTTTCATTCGTACATTTGTGTGTCTTGCATGTGTTGATTAAGCATGGGCGATTTCTATTCCATATCATTTGTCTTGCCCCTTTCTTTCTCTACTATTCGGCGCCATATCCTACTAACGCTAAGTGCCAGGAAATGTAGTGATTAATGTCCATTTTGTAAGTTTGTTTTATAGGACTCAGCTGGCTGGACATGACCTCAGATTGAAGCCATGACCTCCCACATAGGAAGGAGATGTTCTACATTTTCGCGACTGGATAGAGTTAGTATTTATAGACTGGGAATCGAAGAGAGAGAGCAAGCTAAGAGAAACTGGAACAATATCAGAAACAGTAGTGAGTCTTTGGTTTCATATCAAATTTAAGCGTCTTATGCGAAGAGAAAATCAATCCTAATGGAATTTTCGCTAACAAGAACAATCATCTGACACTAGTGACCGCAAAATTTGGTAAAAATGGAAGTCGAATTGAAAGAACCGATTTCTATCCTAGGCGCAACTTATTTTTAATTGGAATTCCAATTAGTGTGTGTGCAGCTATTTAAAGGAGCTGCAACTTGCCCAAAACAACTTTATTTATTCACAATTAGTATTGTGGTGGTCTGCACTGGCCTCTCGGGCAAGTAACCACATATACAGGTAGGCATAGGTAGTGTGGTGATACCAGGGAGCCTAGGTGGTGTAATGGTTAGCACACTGGCCCAGAATGCAAAGAGATGTGGGTTCGAGTCCCGCTGTAGGCACAATATTTCCAATTTTCATCACCCCCCCCCCCATGACACTGGTTGCCGTGACCATGATCCTGTACAAGCTATGCACTGTATGGTTGTTGAACCTACCCTGTGTATGTATGTGTTAGTGCATTGCCTGTATGTATGTAATTGTAAGCATTAAAAGACTTACAATTCCAGGGGGACGAGTGTAGTGGTCTGCACTGACCTCTCAGGCAAGTAACCACATAGACAGGTAGGCATGGGTAGTGTGGCGAAATGGTTAGCACACTGGCCCGGAATGCAAAGAGATGTGGGTTCGAGTCCCGCTCTAGGCGCAATATTTCCCATTTTCATCACCCCCATGCCAGTATGATTCTTTTATCGGAATATGCAGCTTTAAGTGACTAATGTAGCGCCTTCAGATCGAAAACCTATATAAAGTCCAGATTAAAATCGGTGTTCTCTATTCGATAACTTGCCTTTAAATCAGAGCTACAGTAAATGTTCTGAATGGCAAGAAAGAACACCATTAAAGACGAGACGTGCTGGCCGAATCGACAGAGCGCAGGGTTCCCATGTGGAAGGTCAGGAGTTCAAAAATCCCGTTGAGTCAAATCAAATCTTTAGGCAAGGACTGGTTTACTCAGGATAATATGAGTAGTCTGAGTAGGGCACCATGTCATGGTGCCAGCAGCCTGATCTCCTAGCAGGGCAGCACTACGAAGTCGCCATGAGTGCGCACTGTCACAAGTCGATGCGCGTCCTGATATGACCATTGATGTTTCTAGAATGTAAAACCCCAACAACCAAAGCATCATTTAAAGACTTCAGACAAAAGCCCAGAACGCAGGCACCAACGCTATGTTTGCATCTGCATGTGCCACTTACCCACCACTATAGGTATTCTCCTTCCTTATCCGTGACATGCTTTCCCGTCACGCATGAGCGCGCCCGCAGGCAGCACGCTCCAGCCACGTGACTAGCACACAAAGACCTTCAAAATCAAATTCACCTCGTGGTTTCCAGTCTGGGGCAGTTCTGAGATCTGTGTATCAAATTAAGGCACTGTCAAATGCCCTAAGCATTAGCGGGGCAAGGTGCAGGCTGGGGGGGGGACATGTTTTTAAGTAGAGCCATGCCTGCATGTGATGCCATGAGTGATTGCACCAGTTCGTCTTGGTGCCAGGGCCGACTCTGACCAGGTTTACTACGAAATCATTAACCCCTATCCCCCTCCCTCAAATTGTTCCTTTAAATACAAATGGTTGGTTGGTTGTTGGAATTTTACATCATGGCGTCATTTAGGCTCATATCAGGATGGGTGCCAAATTGTGACCGTGCACACTCATGGGGACTTTATAGTGCTGCCCCACTGGGAAATCAGGTCATTAGCACCATGGCCCGATATCCCACTCAGTCACATTATCCTGACACTGAGCTAACCAGTCCTTGCACTATCCTATTCATGCCGAGCGCCAGGCTAGGAAGCCAAACTAGGAAGCAGCAAGTATAAAGCATCATAATAATAATATCGCCCGTGAATTGATGGTAAAACACAGCCCCTTGGTCAGGCCGTCGTCGGTTCCGCGTGGAGAGTGGTCAGGACCACTGGACGGGGTGACGCCGACCCCCTAACCCCGCGCTCCACCCCACTATCCGGACAAACAGATGTTGGGTCACACTGTTGGCAGGTGCTCCTCAATTTTCATCTTTGAATTTATAGCCTGCAACGTCCGGATTTTTGTTTTCTGAATTAGTTTTTTTTGGGGTTCTTCTTTTGTGTGTGTTGGGTCGCACCATTCATTCCGACCCGTCCTCCTTGCTCCAGGTCAGACGTAGTGGCTGGATCGGTAGCTTCCCATGCGGAAGGTAGGGAGTTCGAATCGCGGCCGGGTCAAACCAATGACTTACAAAATTGATTCTTGTCGGCACCTAGCCTGGGGCTCGACATTACTAGGATAGGGCAAGGACTGGTTAGCTCATTATCAGGATAATGTGACTGGGTGGGAAATTGGAGCATGATTGGGAAATTGGGTCATTGGGTGGAAAATTGAGTCATGATGCAGCAGTATTAAATCGCCAGAAGTGTGCACTGTCACAAGTCGGTATCCATCCTGATATGACCTTAGATGTTGCCATGGGGTAAAACTCCAACAAACAAACCGTGCTGGCGATACAAGCAGCAGTCTACAATATATTGGACTGTAACTGTGGTTCTCTATCCCTCCCCGCCCCCTCTCCAAAGCCCCGTCCCCACACACCCCACAGCCAGTACACACCACTCCCACAGCGATGTGACAGTTTGAAGACTACATACCAAGAGCTTCTAAATCATCCCAGTGGCTCTCTATCTCCCGCCCCCCCCCCCACCCAAGCCCCGTCCCCCCCAATGGCCCTCTATCCCTCCCCCCCCCCCCCCCCAAGCCCCGTCCCCACACACGCCACAGCCAGTACACACCACTCCCACAGCGATGTGACAGTTTGAAGACTACATACCAAGAGCTTCTAAATCATCCCAGTGGCTCTCTATCTCTCCGCCCCCCCTCCAAAGCCCCGTCCCCACACACCCCACAGCCAGTACACCCCACTCCCACGGCGATGTGACAGTTTGAAGACTACATACCAAGAGCTTCTAAATCTGTGGCACAGTGGTTAGAGTGTCTGACTTTTGTCTAGGTCGGACGCCTAATCTGAAGGTTGGTGGTTCGATTCCCCATGCCCCCCTCACCTCTGCCAATTTGGATTTCCACCGCTGTGTATAACTTTCAGTGTCATCAAAGGCCTGTTGCTCTCATACCATGTCTATGTGGTGTGGGAGGTTAAAATCCCTTGGGTCAGTAAAAGTGTAGGCTCGGCTTTCTGTTGACAAACTGTCTAATGGTGAAAACAAGTCTATTCAGACTTATCCATGATGTGCAGTATAAATCATCATCAACAACAATAACAACAAAAATCATCCACGCATACTTATTGAATGTGTTAATTTGTATTTACTACACCTTAAAGTTGCATAGCCCGATGCTTTTGAGTTTATATCACATTCTGAGATAAATATAGTATTAGGTTGATCGTTATAATCTACCTTATATTAGTTTGAAGTAACTTTGATTTAGAATGGCTGCCTTTGGATATATTGGAAGTGGAAACATGCTAATTTAAAGTTGCATGGTCTGATGAAATATATATTTTTCAAAACCAAAACACTTATCTACATTTGATCCTATATATTGGTGCATTAACTTGTGATTTGGGACAGCATACAAAGAATAATCAGTGAATTTACTGCCTTGTCCCCTTGGGAAGGCCATTAGACAGGGAAGCCACAAACGAAGTAGGTCAATCTCGTGACCTGATTAGTTGTGCCTTCATTTCCAGTACTGTATATGGCTTTAATCAGGTTCCAGGACATAGATCATTTAGATGGAAGTCTGGTGTCACCCCCACCCGACCACCCACAGCTGGGTCAGTTGTGTACCCCGCCTCCACAATCCCCCTCCCACACACACACACACTGACACCACCTTCTAGCCTCCCTCCCATACACACACCCCTCCCTCACACACACCCCACACACACTCACCATTAACTCCTCCCCCCCCCCCCCGACCACCACACACTGTATGTGACGGGGGGGGGGGAGGGGCAGATGCCACTTGCTGGCTGGATGAACCTACCTTGGACAGAGGAAAATATTATGGGACCAGACTACCTACACATTACTAGGTCAACTCACATCACATGACCATCACAAGACTTTTTTTACCAGACGGGATGGCCGACTGAGTTAGAGCGTCCGTCTCCCGTGCTGGTAGATCGTGGGGTCGTGGGTTCGAGTCCCAGTCAAGTCAAACCAATGACTTTAAAATTGATGCTTGTCGCTTCCTAGCCAGGCGCTCGGCATTATTAGGATAGGGCAAGGACTGGTGTGCTCAGTGTCAGGATAAGTGACTGAGTGGGATACCAGGTCATGGTGCCGGCGGCCTGGTTTCCCAGTGGGACAGCACTATTAAGTCGCCATGAGTGCGCACTGTCACAAGTCGGTACCCATCCTGATATGACCTTAGATGTTGCTAGGACATAAAACAACAACAAACAAACAAACAAGACTTTTTTTGGCAAGCTTGCCAAATGTATTTAGGGTTCTTTCAGTTCAAATTGCTATAAAACTAGCCATTTTCCATCAAATGTACTCCAGAATAATGAATATGATGTTATAATTATCAACCTGATATATTTATCTAAAACATAATGGGAAAATTCAAAAGGCATCGGACTATGCAACTTTAATATTGCCGTGCTTCTCAAGACTCTGACCCCAGAGGGTTCAGCAGTAACAGGTTCTATTACATTGACCCTTCTATGCAACAACATAAGTTTCTAAGTTTCTTAATACAAGTTTCTAAGTTGGTTATCTAGTTTCAAATGTGATGTTTTCATCGGACTATGCAACTTTAAATTGCCCAGGTCCACCTGTAGCCCCTTCCGTTTTAGCTCAGTATGGTGTGTGTGTGTGTTGCTTTTCAGTTTCATCTGAAGTGAGAATACAAGGAATATATTACTTTAGTGTTTATGTGGAACTATCCAACTGATAAATATAAACTAGACTAGAGTGTAGGCCTACACATGATCTCCGTTCAGTGCGTGCTGAATAGTGAATGGAGCGTGTGCATAATTTCACCACCGGTTTGGAGCCTCCTGGCGGTCTGTTCTTCATAGTGAGAGAGACACTTCCGGTCTAAGAAATAAGCATGCTGTAGGCTCCCTATTGGACCCGTGACCTACAGGTGAAACCACATCCTCTGTGTTCGTCATGGCTTATGCAGAGGTAAATTTAGAAGCGGAGAAGAGCAACTGCTCTCTCTCTCTCCCTCACTCTCTCTCTTTCTCTCTGTGCGGTCTTCACCTACCCCTACCCCAAAACACACACCTCCTCCCAACACACGCCTCCCAACACACGCCCTCTCTCTCTTTCTCTTTGCGCGGTATTATCCCCCCCCCCCCACACACACACTCACATCCTCCCAATACAGACTCTCTCTCGCCTCTCTCTCTCTTCCTTTCTTCCTTCCTCTCTTTCTCTCTGCGTGGTCTTTTCCATCCCCCCCGCAGTCCCAACAGTCTCTCTCGCTCTCTCTTTCTCTCTCTCTTTCTCTCTCTCTTTCTTCCTCTCTTTCTCTCTGCGCGGTCTTCTCCATTCTCCCATACACGTCTACTCCCCCCACAGGCTCTCCCTATCACACACACACACACACACACACGCACGCGCGCACGCACGCCAAGGCTCGGCCTCGCTCCTTCACGGAGGAGTGACCCGGGTGGGGGCGCCGTGCACCCCGCGCCCCGTGCTACCCGACCCGGGCGCCCGGCCGTCGCTCCGGCACGCGCCCCCGGGGCCACCCAGATGACAAACCGGCGGCGCTATTACAAAGGGTGTTTAGTAAAGAAATAAGGCCCCTGTTTACACGCGGCCTCGGGTTGCAGCGGCCGGACATGCTGGTGGTCTGCCGGGGAGGGCGGCGACAAGCCTCGGGGAGGAGAGGGAGGAGGAGTGGGAGGTGGAGGGTGGAAGGGGGAGGGGAGTTGGTGCTGTTACCGCGGGGTACCGGCGAGTAGGCTACCCCCACCTCCCCCAGCCCCTTTCCCCACCCACCCCCATCTGGCCGTTCCCTCACATACACACACACCACCACCACCACCACCACCAACGTGCAGGTGGGGCGGGATCCACGTCGTCACCTTAGATCCAGGGTCAGGATGTCGTCCGTCCTGTAAGGTCACGCACCCACGGGCCACGGGGTCTGCGAGGGCTCGGCCCGGGTTTGGGTAGGGGCCGAGGGTGGGGGGTATGTGGGTGGGGGGTGGGTATGATTATGAGGGATGGGTGGGTGGCGTAAGTAGCAAAGGGTTTATCAAGCAGGATCGGGGTGAGTGCAGTGCACTGCCAAGAATCCAGCGCCGTCTCCTGCTTCGATCTGCGCTGGATATGGTTCTGCTTGGTGAACTTGTCTTTTTGTGGGGTCGGTGTTGTTGGCTAATGTCATGTGGCTGTACAGACGATATGTCATGCTGGCTGCGTTTACTTGCTTGCAGTAGAACCCTGCCTGTACACTCCGATATAAAACTGAATGCGCTGTTCTCAGCAAGGTGTAGGGTCGTGTGGACGGGAGGTGATCTACATGGGGGTTACTTACACAACGTATATTATTAAGGAATCTTATAATATCTTAATTTTGTAACAAAAATCAATTACAAAATCAATTTATATATAAATATATTTACGGATGTAAATGAATATTTCCCAAAATGTCCCTCTCCCCCAGTTTGAGCTTTTCCTTAATTGTTTTTGAATAATTTTGATTTTCTGTTACGTCTCCTGTGGAACACCACATTCTTCACTCTAATGAGATATGTATAAAAGTAGTTTTGAGGTGGTTTCTTTTGTTTATTTTCAGATAGATATGTCTTCTTTTGAAGAATCCTGTGTCAGCGCCAAATACAAATAAGACTTCGTTCCAATTGATTGCAGGACCGAAGCGGCCGCAGGAGTTAACCCTCCCTTCCGAGATGTACTATAACACATCCACAAACTGCACAGACAGTCGTGATCTCAGCGATGTTCGCATCAAATTCCAGTCAGCTCTGCAGGCAACCATAATGATGCAGAACGAGTGTATCATGAGTCCCGGAAACTGCCTCGTTGAGGGCGTCATGACGTCATGCAACGTCCGCCACGAGTCAAGATGGCGCCGGTCGCGCTTCGTGTCCGGCCGCCACCGGAAGCACCTGCTCGCCAGTGCAGGAAGTGACATCATCGGGCGGTCGGCAAAGCGCAGGCGCGATGCCGGGCGGCCGTCGGTATCGGGGCCGGCGCGCGTCGGGTTCGTGCTGCCGATCCAGTTCCACTTCGCCACGCGGATCCCTGAGGTGGGGGGCCGGTGGCCTGACGAGTACCACAGTGCCCATAGTAGACTGCTCGCCATGTTCGACTACTTCGAGCGCGTAGTTCGACAGGGCTCCTTCACAATCCGCAACAAGGTCGCCTCGACCATGTCAATAGCGGAAATCAAAAACAGTTTAACCTATGCCCCGGTGCAAGCCATCTGTGATGTTGGATACAAGTTCAATACCAAAATTTTATTGTGCGGTAAGTGGGAATTTACTGGTGTCTTCTTTGTTGTGTGTTTGTTCTTGTAAAAAAAAAAAAAGTACAGATTCTTATTGTAAGCATCGGTATTTCTTTTTACACTGACCCATTTCCATCTTAATCATAAGCAGTGATTTTGGGTTTGGGAACTGTCGGTATGTAGTCATTCTAGAAATCCATCCCATGCTTGTTTTGTGTGTGTTTTGTATGTTTTATTGGTGTTGCTTTTTGTGGGGGTTGGTTTTGTTGTTTTGGTGTGGATTTTCTTTTTGGAGGAGCGGCGGTTTACGTCTCTGGGAACATCTAGACAATCCATGCAAGTAAATCCTTTAATGTGTGATAGACACAACAACCATTGATAACAAATAATAAACCATATTATTTTATTACTACAACCGCTTCCATTTGCCGAGTGGGGTTGGCTCTGGAAAATAGATTTGTGTCTATACTCCGGCAACATTTGAGCCTCACATGCATTACAGTCGCTTGGAATATTACTGTTTGTTATATTGATATTATTTTTATCAGTCGGAGAAGTCGGTTGATGTATGCAACTATTTAGGGGCTTGCATATATATAAAAATATATATGTGATGTATAACGAATTATGCAAGTATAAAGATTCGTAAGGGTTAATTATTACTATTATTTGTTATACTCCTTAAGACCAACAATGTACCGGTGGCTCCACCTACCCTCCTCGCCTCCACCGGATGTAGACCAGTGTCAGTCGCACCGGAGGATATATATATATACACTGTCAAATTCGACATGCTCCACACATCCCTATTAACGGTTGTATAAGTTATTTATTGCCAGACAAATTTGTAGTTTCCTTGCATAGTCAGAGTGATTCTGACGCTTGTTTGGTGTGTGGTAGTTATAACTTCTACAACTGGCTAATGTCGTCCCATGTATCGTATATGTCATAAGTGTCGGTCGGTGTTATGGCAGGTCCCAACTTGTGTTATTTGTGTACATAAAACATCTGTGGAGTCCAATTTATTGTTTCTGAAAGCACAGCTCTGATGTTAAACAGCACCACCTTGTCAGCAATCCTAGTGGTTGGTTGGTTGTTGGAGTTTTACGTCCTGGCAACATCTATGGTCGTATCTGGGCGGGTTCTGACTTATGGCAGTGCGCACTTATGGCTACTTTATAGTGATGTCCCACTGGGATACCACACTGTCAGCACCATCGCCTAATATCCCACTCAGTCACATTACCCTGATACCGAACCAATCAGTCCTTGCCCTATCCAAATAATGCCGAGTGCCTGGCTAGGAAGTGACAAGTATCAATTGTTAAGTCATTGGTTTGACTCGAACAGGGTTCGAACCCGTGGGTTCGAATCGGACGATCTGCCAAAACCTGAGACAGATGCTCAACTCATTCGGCCATCCCGTCTGGTCACAATCCTAGTGTTAGAGACAGAGAGACTTGGTTTAATACTATACATTATCGGACTGAGAGTAACAGTCGCCAGCTTTCTGCTCCATGTTCTATCTACTACCAACCGCCTACACTCTTCTTCTTTCTCTAAAATTGTTCAATTTAATCTCTCCAATGATGGGCTTTAACCAGGCCGACTTTGCCGATAAGCTGAGTCTCGACACATTCGGGGCTAACCAATGCGGGTATTCAGAATTCGGCTGGTCCCTCAGTAAGGACTGAAGCTGCGACCTGGTCGCACACCGGGTCGCAGCTTCAACTTACACATCAATCACCAAAATTGATACTTGTCGCTTTGTAGGCCGACGCTCGGCATTATTCGGATAGGGCAAGGACTGGTTGGCTCAGTGTCAGGATAATGTGGCTGAGTGGGATATTGTGCTAGCAGCCTGGTCTCCCAGTAGGGCAGCACTATAAAGTCGCCATGAGTGTGCACTGTCACAAGTCGGTACCCGCCCTGATATGACCTTAGATGTTGCCAGGACATAAAACTCCAACAACCAACCCAAACCACTGTCAGCCTGGTTAGAGTCCTGCATTTGGACCCCCGGACTGCGACCTGGGGGCCGCAGTCCTTGTACGACGATATGCCCAAGTCTGACTTCTGTCATCAAGTATACTCAAAGGGAGGGAATACCTTCTTTTTTTCTTCTTCTTCTTCTTCTTCTTCTTTGTGGGGAGTTGTGGTGGGTGGGTGGGTGGGAGGCGCTGCCTTCGCGTTCAATTACCACCTCGCTGACAACCTATTTGATCTGGGCCGCCTTCGGTGGGATAACCACAGAAGGAGCGCCACTGTGTGTTGACTGGCGCTATTTGCACGATGCCTTTTCACACACTTCTGCGCGCTTTTTGTGTGCGTGGTGGTTGGTGGTAGTGAGTAGCGGTGGGTGGGGGGTGCGGGTTGGGGGGGGTGGGTGGAGGTGGCTGTCTTCCTTGACACCCTGCTGTTTTTGTTGTTGTTGCTTTTTCTTTCTTTCACTCAGCCTCGAGCAAGAGAGCAATGAGACAGTTATGGATGGGGATGTTACCATTTTATGGTGCCCCTCCTGTAAAAAAGCGCATTCCGTAAATACGGAGTGATGGGTGGTCTAATGCTCCGAGCCGGCGCGCATGCGCAGGAGGGCGTATCTGGTTACCCCGTGTATGCGGGGAGGCGACTATTGGTATCATAGTTGTAAAGAATACTAGTTGTGCATCCTTTTTTTTTTTTTAACTAAGTTTGTTTTGCGCGTGTGTGCGTGTGTGTATATGTAGACTGTCAATTATTGTGCCTGTGTCGGCTCTAATCTTGCCATTTCACTCAGTTCTTTGTCAGCACAAGTGACACAGAGCTCAGCTTTGTAGAAGGCTGATAAGTGGCATATTGTCTATTAATTATAAGTGGCATATTGTCTATTTCAATTGCACTTTGGGGAATAGGTGCATAAATATATATATATATATATATATATATATATATATATATTTCTTTCACACATACACATATATATCATATAGTATATATACACAAATATATATATATATATATATATATATATATATATATATATATATATGGATAGTGATAAACCCATTTATCGCGGGTAATATAAAACTAATAAGGTCTATTGTGGTTCGTCCACCCCTCTCATGGGGTGGGGGGGGGGGGGTGACCAGCATGCACCTCGCCCACCCCCCACCTCTGGGGGGCTGGTTTCGCCACTCAGTCGGAAGCAATTTATATATATATATATATATATATATATATATATGACATTATGGTTGACACACTTATACACACATATATATGATATATATACTCACATTGCATGTGAAACAAATATATATATGTGATGTATAAAACTTATGCGAATATAAAGGCGCATAAGGGAATATCCCCTACGGTCACCCCGATGTTGTGTACTACTTTATGTGTGACCCCTCTCCTGGAAGGGACGGTGGCGCCACCCCCCCCCCCCCCCCCCCAGTGCCGCGAATACTGTCACTCGCGCACTGGCATTTATATATATATATATATATATATATATATATATATATATATATAAAATAGCTATAGATGTATTATCATTGCATGTGTAACAAATATTGGACTACATGGCGATGTGATCCACTACATTTTTCTACATCTTGGATTGCTTCATTTTTCTTATTTTCTCATTTTTCTCCTCATTTTTTCCCCGATTACATTTTTTTAAACTTTGAAAAGGTGCACCCTTTTCTTCCGGACATCTGATATTGACAGCACAAGTGATGAAGTATACAAGGAGCAGACACTGTAGCAAATTCGTTTCCACATCTGGAAACAAGAACTCGTCAGCGCATTTAAAGCATCTCTCTATAGATGGTTTGGACAATGTATTGAACAGACTTTTCTTAAAGCAAGAAATCATTGTTCCCGCGACCCAGACTAATTTTCGTCGATAACATCACAATTGAATGACAATGGTTCATGATTCTTACCATTTTGTTCTATTAGATGGCCGAATGAGTTGAGCGTCCGCTTCCCTTTCTGGTAGGTCGTGGGATTCAAACACCCTGGGTTCGAACCCTGGCTGAGTCAAACCAGTGACTTAAAAATTGATACACAGTTTGTCGCTACCTAGCCTGGTCCCCGGCATTACTAGGATATGGCAAGGAGCATTGGAATGAGGAAGACCATGAGTGTGCACTGTCACAAGTTGGTACCTGTCCTGATATGACCATAGATGTTGCTAGGACGTAAAACAACAACAAACCTATCTCCATTTGATCATACTTATCTAACTGGTGTATTTATTTTAACATTTGTTGCTGCACTAAGTCAATTTAATTGAACCTATGGTTGTTAGTGCTTTGATGTCCATGCCGAAATTAATGTTTTTCATGATTTAATTAAAGATAGCTCCACAGTTAGTAATTTAAAATCAGATTATTTAAAGCTAAAGCAAGGTCGCCTATAGCATTATGTTTATCTTCCTTTTTCTTTTAAAAGAATGTAGGAACTCTAAACCATCGGATTATGCAAGTTTTACTTCAAACTAAACCAAGATCGATTATACTTAAAGCAATCGACCTAATATAATTATTTATCTTCTTTTCTTTCTCTCAAAAAGAAGGCCGAAACTCTAAACCATCGGTCTATGCAACTTTTATATCAAACTAAATCAAGATCGATTATGGCAATCAAGCTAATATATTTATCTTCTTTTAGACCAGAAATTCAAAACCATGGGACTGTGCAACTTAAAAATCGCGCTAACAAAAGTAGCCCTGTTATAAACTGCGGATGTTATGTTGCAGGAGATCGCTTTGTAGCATTTGTCCAATATCTGGTTAACGAAATGGGGGATGGAATAGGACAAAGCAATCATCCAAATCAATGCATCGCGTGTGTATATGCACACTAGGACAGTCGTTAAATCCGGTCTGGGGTCTCACTTTTTGTGTAGTTTTATTACAGCATTTGATACATATTGCGCACTAGGTTTGTCGTGTGAATAGCCAGCAATGCGCTTTTTTTCTTTTTTTTTACATATGCCACACCCGCGCCCAGGGTGCCATTTCTGCAAGGCTATGAATATGAAATCTGGTTATGATAAGGGCGCAAATAGTACTGGAGTTTAATCACGGATGTGTAGTTATTCCAGATTGCTAGGATGTAATAAGATTAAGACATGGACAAATAGCCACGTTAATTCGACAGTACAGCCTTGAACAGGAAAACAGCGCAATTTCTCAAACAGGACAAATTGGTCTAGACTCCAGACAAGAAAAACTTGCCAGCAAGGTCGCCAGGCAGACTACACAATAGAGTCAACGCTGTACAAGCTTGTGTTCTGTGGGGAGGAACACCTCATGAATGTGTCAGTGCTTCAACAATACTTGGTCGACTTGACTCAGAAGCAGAGGAACAGTATTAAAGGAATTAATTTGATGCTCGTTAAAATAGCTCGTATGCAAATTAAAAAGAAGAAAAAACAGTAAGAAAAAAAAGAAGTGCCGAGTGAATTAAATAATACATCTGTCAACAAGTTGGTTCAGTATGCAGTATTTTGTAATACGTGCTAATATAGCTACATGCCCCCTCCTCATTGAATGGAAAGATGACGAGAAATGGCAGAGAGTGTGGGTTATGACTTACATGTGACTATGAGATGGGTATTTAGATGTGAGTTATCACGAATAAAACAAAACATATTCTACCAATATATACACCTAGAAGTAGCTGCTAAAGAGAAGTGCTTCAATTTCAGTGTGGATAATCGACGTCCACTAGATTTGGCGGAAGTCTGTGCTTCCACTCAGGGAGACGCCGAGTCTAGACGTGGCGCCCTCGCGATGGACTTTGTTAATGGAGAGACGCCGTAGCGATCTGTGCCAATTAACCAGCTCTTCCATCTGCCCCCCCCCCCCCCACCCATGTCTCTATCTAACGCCCCCCCCCCCCACACCTCTACTCATATCCTTACCTCACCAATTAACCCTTACTAACTTTAAATCAAGGCGCGCCGCCCCCCCCCTCCCCCATCGCCCCCACACCCACCCATACCCACACACCCACACACACCCATCTACTTCGAGGTGCTTCCAATTGACTGAAGAAGAAATGCGATGAACTTGAGACTGAGCATCCCCCCCCCGCCCCCTTCATACCAGACCAATCTCTCACGCCCTGCCCCGCCCCGCCCCGCCCCGCCCCGCCCCGCCCCGCCCCGCCCCGCCCCGCCCCGCCCCGCCCCGCCCCGCCCCGTCCCGACCCGACCCGCCGCGCCTCGCCCCGAGACGCCTCGCCTCACCCCCCGCCCCACCGCGCTTCGTCACGTCCCACCTCGCCCCGCCTCGCTCCGTCCCGTCCCGTCCCTTCCCGTCCCGTCCCGTCCCGCCCCGCCCCGCCCCCCCGCCCCGCCCCGCCCCCCCCCCCCCCCCCTCCCGACCCGACCCGCCGCGCCCTCGCCCCGCCACGCCTCGCCTCACCCCGCCCCACCGCGCTTCGTCACGTCCCACCTCGCCCGCCCTCGCTCCGCCCCGGCCCCTTCCAGTCCCGTCCCGCCGCCCCCCGCCCCGCCCTGCCCCGCTATGCCTCGCCCGCACCCTACCCCGTCCACGCCCCACCCCGCTACGCCCCGCCCCGCCTCGTCCCGCCTCGTCTCGCCCGCCCCGCACCCCCCGCCCCTCCCCGCCCCGCCCCGCCCCGCCCCGCCCCGCCCCGCCCCGCCCCGCCCCGCCCCGCCCCGCCCCGCCCCGCCCGATGTCTGGGCAGTACCCACTTTTTGCGCGAGGCTGAGCTGACACCAATACACGGAGCTTGCATTGGCCACTGCTTTATCGGACGCCGGATCAATAGAGGCGTCTACGGCGACAGTCCGCCGCGGAGCACTGAGCGCGCATGAGCAGATGAGCGGCCAGTCACATCCGGGTATCCGGAACGCGCCGGCAGAACGGCCGCAGGCCGAGCCGCATAATTATGTTCGCACTGCGAGATGCAACGGATATATAGTGCGTTATGTGTATATGTTATATGTTATATGTTATATGTATGTGCTCTATAATTTTATGATCTGTGATGAATGCGATATAATGTGTTATGTGTGTATGTGTTATGTGTTATGTGCTTTTTATGATCTGCGATATATGATATGCATTATGTGTACATGCTATAACTTATATATAATGTGTTATGTATGTGTATGTGCTTTTTATGATCTGTGATATAGGCTATATATTATGTGTATGTGCTATAACTTATAGCTAATGTGTTATGTATGTATGTGTATGTGCTTTTTATGATATGCGATATAGGCTATGTATTATGTGTATTTGCTATAACATATAGCTAATGTGTTCGTGTGTATGTGACATGTGATATATGTATGTGTTCTATATGCTGTGGTATGTTCTATGTGGTATACGCTATGTGTATTTGTTATACTTATAGATATATGTGTTATATGCTCTGTGCTATATGCCCTGTACTATGCGCGATGTGCATGTACTATATGCAATGCATATATAAGTAGCACATACACAGTCGATAACAGATAACAGAGAGCATATCAAGTGCATACACGTCACACATAGCTCATGAACACATACTATGACATAGCACATACATATAGCATATAACATATATCATATAGTACACAACACATATCATATATAGTACCTAGCGCATACATGGAACATATATATATATATATATATATATATATATACATATATGTACATATATGTACATATATGTACATAGTGAGGGCGTATATACATGTATGTACAGAAAGAGAGGGCACCCTCGTCTCCGGTTCAAGGATACCATCAAGAGAAACCTGAAGCTGAGAGACATTAAGACCGACTCATGGACATCACTCTCACAGCAGAGAGCTAAATGGAGACGGCAGTCCAGTAATGAAAGCAGTCTTTGTCGCATTGCGACTGACAGCATGATGATGATAATGATATATATATATATATATGTCTCACTCACTCAGCCTTTGTGACCGGTCCATTTTAACATCATTCCACCCACCTCACCACTCCACCACGCCTAACCCTGACGGTAATAACATTACATGCAAAGACAATCATCATGTATTTCGGTTGTGCAATGAACACAAACGAAGCATCCGCTCCTGAGCCAAGTGGTGCGGGTCACGTGCTCACCGTGTGCTGCTTCACCCACAGTTCCGTGCGGGGCAGGCATGCACTACGACTTCTCCGTGGACCAGTGCGTGCCCTGCGGTCTGGGCTATTACCAGAACCGAGGTGCGCAGCTCAAGTGCGAGCGATGTCCCCCGGGCACCGCCTCCGTCGAGGAGGGCGCCGTCAACGTCACGCAGTGCTATGGTAAGTACTGCTTAGTGTGTGTGTGTGTGTAACCATAGTCCGGAATGTTTCCAAATTCCGGAAAGTTTCCCACAACAGCTTACAGTTACATAATCCGATGTTTTTTTAGGTTGTTTGTGCCTTCTAACTCATACTCCAATCATGCGAAATCCCGGAATGTTTCCTACAACAGCTTAAAATTACATAGTCCGATGGTTTTTGAGTTCATTTGTGCCTTCTAAGCGATACTCCAATCGCACCAAATCCCAGAATGTTTCTCACAACAGCTTAAAGCTGCATAGTCCGATGAAATATCAAATTTTCAAAACCAAACCAATTATCTAGATTTGATTTTACATATCAAACTTAGATACTGATTCACTTATTAAGCATTTGTTTCTGCATAGAAGGCAATACTGAATCAATTTAACAGAACCTGTTACTGCAGAAATTTATGGGGTCAGAGTTTTGGCAAGCTTGCCAAAACTAATTGTCCATGTTTGCACTGAAATTATCTAAAGAGTTTACCATTTAAAATAAAAGTAACTTTGAACTAATGTAAAGTAGATACTAGTGATCGATCTAATATATTTATCTCAGAAAAAATACAAAAATTCAAAACCATCGGACTATGCAACTTTAAAGTTACATCGTCCGATGGTTTGCAGTATCACTGGACGATACCGGATGTGGCGTGGTTTGAAATTGTTTTTTTTTCACATTGTTCTGCGCTTTGTCTGTTTATGTCTCAGTGAGGTTTTCTGTCTTGGTCACATTTGAAACCATATTATAATGGCTATCTGCAACCGACATTGAGCTTTCATTGTGACTCTATACTGAATGCACAATTTGGATACTCAAAAAAAAAAGATTTGATACTTTGTTGGTAAATTCTAGAGTGGCATCACTGTGTTTGAGTTTGTGTATGCCTTCCAACTTTTGCTCCAATAGTGCCAAATCCAGGAATGTTTCTCACAACAGCTTAGAGTTACATAGTCCGATGGTTTTTGAGTTTGTGTATGCCTTCTAAGCGATACTCCAAATGCGCCAAATCGCGGAATGTTTCCTACAATGGCTTAGAAGTTAGAGTTATGTAGTCCTATGGTTTTTGAGTTTGTGTGTTACTGCACACTCGTGTTGACTTTTTATTGCTGTTCCACCGGGAGGCCAAACCATCAGCACCAAATCCTGGAAAGTTTCGTACAACAGCTTAAAGTTATGTAGTCCGATGGGATTTGAGGTTGTATGTGCCTTCTAACCATACTCCAATCGCGCCAAATCCCGGAATGTTTCCTGCAGCATAAAATTGCATAGTCCGATGGATTCTGTTTAGTTTTGAGTTTCTGCAATTTTCGGAGATAAATACACTAGATTGATCATTATAATCTACTCTACTTTAGTTTCAAACTGCTTAAAGGTGCATAATCCGATGGTCTAACTGTTGCTATGAGGTAAGACAACAACAGAAAAACAAACACATACATAATGCCTTCTTCGGATCATGCAACTTTAACTTACAGATTAACTTACATACAAATTCTCTTCTGGCTGGTCTAGACCCTATTGTGTCTCTAAAGTCTAATGCCAGCTTCTTAACACCAGACGGGGTGGCCGAATAAGTTGAGCGTCCGTCCCCTGTTTTGGGAGATTGGGGTATCCGAAACCATGAGTTTGTGGGTTCGAACCCTGGTCGAGTCAAACCAATGACTTAAAAACTGATACTTCTCGTTTCCTACCCTGGCGCTTGGCATTACTAGGATAGGGCAAGGACTGGTTCACTCAGTGTCAGGATAATGTGACTGATTGGGATATCAGGTCATGGTGCTGGTGGCCTGATTTTCCAGAGGGGCATGCACTATAAAATTGCCATGAGTGTGCACTGTCACAAGTCAGTACCCGTCCTGATATGACCTTACATGTTGCTAGGATGTAAAACAACAACAAACAAACATCCAGCTGGTTATAGTAACTCTAAGGGCGATGCTGCGCGTGTAGAGCGGTACTTGTGAGGTGTGATTAATCGGGCGGTGATTGGTCACTGTAAGCGGGGTAAGACCGGCGAGTGCGTGTAATGACCGGCGCCTGAGTGGTCTAAGTGGTGGAGAAGGCGGGCGGGTGCCCGGACTCGCCTTACAAGGGCAGCTCCTCCTTCACACAACATGAACTGTATGGGCAGCCGTAACTAAACCGGGCCCGATCTATCATGGGCAAACGCGACACGGCACACTGTCACACTGTCACACTGTCACACTGTCAAAGGCCAGTTTAGAGTCGCTTACACTGATTAATATATATATATATATATATATATATATATATATATGTGTGCATGTGTGTATATGTGTATGTATATATGTATATAGTATATGCATAGTTGGTTGGTTGTTGGAGTTTTATGTCTTGGCAACATCTAAGGTTATATAAGGACGGGTACCGACTTGTGACAGTGCACACTCATGGCGACGTTACAGAGCTGTCCCTCTGGGAGACCAGGCTGCTAGCACCATGACCTGATATCCCACTCAGTCACATTATCCTGATATTGAGCTAAACCAGTCCTTGACCTATCCTATTAATGCTGAACGCCTGGCTAGGAAGCGACAAGTATCAATTAAAGTATTTGTGTATATATATATGTATATGCGTGCATATATACATATACATTTATATATACATTTCATGTATGTATATATGTGTATATTATATATATGCGTATATATTTATACATCTATGTACTTGTATATATGAAGAGTTCAGTCGCAAAACCAAGTAAACGCCAATCCAAAAATCTAGTTTAAATAAAAGATTTTTACTTGAAAATAATTTTAAAGCTCACTAATTCCACTTTTTATATAATCAGAGCAATTAACAAAAGACTAGGTATATAAAATACATAACTTTATGAAGGTTTGATTACAATGTTTATCTCCATTTGTGGATTGGCGTTTACATGGTTTTGCGCCTGAACTCTTCATATATATATAGTTGTGTATACATACATGTATACATATCTATGTACTTGTATATGTATGTATATGTCATGGGGGTGATGAAAATGGGAAATATTGTGCCTAGAGCGGGACTCAAACCCACATCTCTTTGCATTCCGGGTCAGTGTGCTAACCATTATACCACTTAGGCTCCCTGATGTCACCACACTACCCATGCCTACCTGTCTATACGGCTCCTTGCCTGAAAGGTCAGTGCAGACTACTACACTCATCCCCCCTGGAATTGTAAGTCTTTTAATGCTTACAATTACATGCATGCAGGCAATTCAATTACATATATACATACACATGGTATGTTCAACAACTATACAGTGCACAGTGGTCATGGCAACCAGTTTGTAGAGTCTAATGCTCGAATATGTGGCTGTGTATGCAGGCTATGGTGAAAACAATACAGACAAGAGAAAGGAACAGTATAAAGTGTAAAGAAGAAGAGAGAGTCAAGCCCTCTGGTTTATTGGATATATAGTTACATGGGTTCATTGTAGAGTATCACCCCACCCCTTTCCCCCAATGGGAATCCAGCATTCTTGGCCCACCAATAGGGATCCAGCATTCCTGGTCCCCATGGATACCAGCGGTCTGCCCACCACCACCAAGCTGTATCGCCCCAGGGCCACCACCAACCTTGACCTTTTGAGTGTGATGATCCCTATCCCAGCAGAGGGGGTAGGCCCTGATTGCAATCACACCCAGACCTGCCAGCACCACTATGTCTATTTACATCCCACTCAGGCACCACCAACCCATACATATATACACATACATCCGCCTGGTCACGTACACCGGTCAGCAATATAACATTTGCATTCCCCCCTATGCCGAATATCAGAATATTTTACACACTGTTATGGGGGGGGTGATGAAAATGGGGTATATTGCTCCTAGAGCTGGACCCGAACCAACATCTCTTTGCATTCCGGGCCTGTGTGCTAACCATTACACCACTTAGGCTCCCTGATGTCACCACACTACCCATGGCTACCTGTCTATGCGGCTCCTTGATTGAGAGGTCAGTGGAGACTACTATATATATACAATAAAACCTCTCCATACCGACCCCTCCACAAATCGCCCACTCCCCTATATCGATCACTTTATTTGGGTCCCAACAATACCATTGTAATGATATTCCACCTCTCTAAACCGACCACCTCCCTAAATGGACCACTTAGAGTCGGTCCCATGGTCGGTCGAATTAGATAGGTTTTACTGTACGTGTATATATGTATATATATATGCGATCTACCTGCTATTTATATGCGAATACTGCGTTATACAGCAAATACGCATGGACAGGTGCACATATAGCGCGTTGAAAATGCACACACGCTTGACATACCAAAACATATTCGCCCTTTCTTTGCACCCAACCGGGGTCTAAACACTCGATATGATTACTCGCGAGGAGCGGACAATGAGGCTTGGCAGACACACACTGCTTGGTCTAACATGCAGCGGACGTCAATTGTAAAGGGCCATTGTGGATGTCAACCATGCGACCATGAAAGGAGAGACTAGGTCGCCAGGGCAGTCGGGGCTGTTGGAAGAAGTTGTGTGACACTGTGTCCTCATCTTCTTCTATTTAATTTTAATTTTATACATATGTTTATTGGCTTCAGATAAATCTGTCTGGGTGCTTGCACACACACACATATACACACACACACACATATATATATATATATATATATATATATATATATATATATATATATATATACGAACAGGGTATACAATGACATATATATATATATGTCATTGTATATATGTGTATATAAATGTGCATATATATATTATATTGTTTTTGTGTTTTACGTCCTAGTAACATCTAAGGTCATATCAAGACGAGCACCGACTTGTGACAGTGTGCACTGATGGCGACTTTATAGTGCTGCCCCACTGGGAGTGCAGACCGCCGGCACCATGACCCGATATCCTCCACAGTCATATTCTCCTGATACTGTGTTAACCAGTCCTTGTCCTATCCTAGTAATGCCGGGCGCCAGACTAAGTACTGAGAAGTATCTGTCTGTTTGTTGTTTTACATTCTAGCAACACCTAAGGTCAGATCAGGACGGGTACCGACTTGTGACTGTGCGCACTCATGACTTTATAGTGCTGACCCAGACCAGGCCAACAGCACCATGACCTGATATCCCACTCAGTCACATTATCCTGACACTGAGCTAACCAGCCCTTGCCCTATTCTAAAAATGCCAAGCGCCTGGCTAGGAAGCAACAAGTATACATTTTATAAGTCATTGGTTTGATTCGGCTGGGATTCGAACTCCCGAACATCCTCACTGGAAGTCTGCACTCTACTGACTCAGCCACCGTGTCCTGAATATATATATATATATATACAGTAAAAACCTCTCTAAATCGACCCACCATGGGACCGACTTTAAGTGGTCCATTTAGGGAGGTGTTCGCTTTAGAGATTTAGAATATCCTTACAGTTACAATGGTTTTGTTGGGACCCAAATAAAGCAATCGATATAGGGGAGGGTTCGGTATCGAGAGGTTTTACTGTATGTGTATATATATATATATATATATATATATCCTAACGACAAAATGACCTTTCTATGAGAGATAGGCATTTTGTTAGTCTGAAGAGGTTTGTCTTGAACATAAGAAAGAAATGGGTGTTTGCTAGGCCCATGCTGTAGGTCTATTGGTAGAAAGAAGAGCAAATATCTACCCACCCTACTAAGATTAAGGGCGACTTTGTACCCTGTATCGTGGAATTAGCATACCGGGTAGGAGAGGAATAAAAACACCCGCTTCCTGGTCCAGTCTGGCACATAACAGGAATCAATGTTTGTTACCAACATCAGTTAAGGCCCAGTCAGACCTTACCGGACTGAGTACCGGACACCACCGGGCAAAGAATTGCCTAGTCCAGTGGTGTTCGGTGTCGAACTGTTGCAATGGCCACCGGACGAAACGGACACTAAACGGACGCTAAACGGATGCCAAAAAGGACATTAATGAATAGTCAATGGACGAGAACCAGACGAGAACTGGACATCAAACAGACGGACCGGACACCAAACGGACACCTACCGGATTGTTCATGGACGCGCCAAAAACCGACGGACCGAATTCCCACAGCACCATCAACAGACTCTTCAGGATACAAAATGTACACCTAACGGATGAGTAACGGACATGAAACAGACAAAACAGACTTAAAACGGACACCAACCATACACTTCAGTCCGGTGGTGTGCGGTACAAGTTTTGTGCATGTTAAAAACTTGTACCGGACACCGCTGGACACCACCGGACAGATAACGGACACGCCGGATGCCAACCATATATAAACCGTACATTGCCGCATTTCACCGGACAGTGTCCATTTTCTATCAGGTTCCTCAATCCGGTGAGGTCTGACTGGGGCTTAACTATTAAAGGATTATGCCACACTTTCGCCAAAGGCACGAGTCTGCTACATTCAATTAGTGGATATTGCTTTGAACAGCAGCATTGACAAGGTCGGATCCAGTAGTTTGACCAGAGTATTTCTCTCAGCTCCAAGATATGACTGATGCAGATATGCTGATTAGTACTGCCCAGCGGTGAAAACAAGTGTTAACACACTTATCGTTATGAGCGGGGTAAATACATTAATCACACATAAAAAAGACCCCCCAAAAAGCATCCATCTTCCTGTATGCTTGCGAATCATGGACCCTTACAGCAGAGTTCCAAAGAAGAATACATATAATGGAAATGAGGTGCTACTGCAAGACTGTACACAGCTCATATAAAGACCATGTTACCAACGACGAAATCTATGCCAAGACCCTGTAGGCAATGGGGGACCTCCGACTTTTTAGTTCAAATTCCTGCCGGTCGCGTCGCCACTGAACGAGTGGGCCTATTCGGCACACTGTCACACTGCAAACCCAATGGCTATGAGCAATCTTCATACAGAAGAAGTGAAATATCTCTAAAACCACACCACCTAGAGACAAACCGCTTGATACACATATAGAAAACATTAAACGAATAGATTATGTTAAATTTATAAGGTTAGGGTTCTGCATTTCTATTAATTTTGAATAAAATATGTTTTGCACTGCACGTCCTGGCAAACTCAATGCATTGTCAATGGCCGTGAGCAATCTTCATACAGAAGAAGTCAAATATCTCTAAAACCACACGACCTAGAGACTAACCGCTTGGTATACATATAGAAAACATATTCAACGAATAGATTATATTAAATTTATATGGTTAGGGTTCTGCATTTCTATTAATTTTGAATAAAATGGACGTTTTGCACTGCGCGTACCGGCAAACTCAGTGCATTGTCAATGGCCGTGAGCAATCTTCGTACAGAAAAAGTGAAATATCTCTAAAACCACACCACCTAGACACAAATCGATTGGAACACATATAGAAAACATATTCAACGAATAGATTATATTAAATTTATAAGGTTAGGCTCCTGCATTTCTATTAAATTTGAATAAAATATATGTGTTGCACTGCGTACCGGCAAACTCAAGGCATTGTCAATGACCGTGTAGGCCCACTCGTACCGACGCGCCACCAAGTGTCAGAAAATGAACTACCCAACATGTCCCGCATTGGACCACACAAGATCTCCTGATGATCATAAGGAAACTCGGTTTGGCCACATTTCGCCATTCATCAGGTCTGGCCAAAACCAGTTTGCAAGGCACAGTGAAAGGGGGAAGAAAAGAAGGCAGACAAAGGAAGAGGTGGGAGGACAACATCGGGGAATGGACAGGTCTGGAGTCCCACAAATCCCAGAGGGCAGTGAAGAATATGGGAATATGGGAACATGGGGAATATGGAAAAAAAACTGGTTGTATAATCATCTGTGGTGCCCCAACAACCCTGACGGTTAAGATTTGGATGATGGATGGTGATGATGGCGATGATGATGACATTAAAGTTGCATAGTCCGATGGTTTTGAATTTCTGTAATTTTTCTGAGATAAATATATTAGATCGATCACTAGTATCTACTTTACATTAGTTCAAAGTTACTTTTATTTTAAATGGTAAACTTTTTTGATTTTTTGTATGCAAGTATGGAAAATTAGTTTTGGCAAGCTTGCCAAAATTCTGACACCATAGACTTCTGCAGTAACAGGTTCTGTTAAATTGATTCCGTATTGCCTTCTACATAGAAACAAATGATTGATAAGTACATCAGTATCAAAGTTAGATATGTAAAATCAAATCTAGATAATTGGTTTGGTTTTGAAAATTTGATATTTCATCGGACTATGCAGCTTTAATGTTGCATAATTCGAATCTGACGGTTTTTAACTTTTGTAAATTCTTTTAGAGTTAGCTATAGTATGCTGTGGTCAACTGTATGTTAAAATGCATCTTCATTGTCTTCTTATCAAACTAGTTTAAGAAAAAGCCTCATCACAATAGCATGGCTGTTTGTTTGTTTGTTGTTGTTTTACGTCCTAGCAACATCTAAGGTCATATCAGGACGGACACTAGCATGGGGTATTTGAATTCTGAGATCCCGTTCTATGCTCTTTATTCGGGTCTCTATATCATACAAATAACAGAGACCCAGCAATCTAATATGAAATATCTCAATTGTTGGATAGAACCGATGGTTTTGAGTTTCTGAGATAAATATATTAGATTGCTCATTATAATCTACCTTACTTTAGTTTGAAGTAACTTGTATGGCTAACTTTTGAGATATTTGAAGGGAAAAAATGCCAAATTAATTTTGGCATGCACGCCACAATTCTGACACCATACGCTTATGCAGTCAGAGGTTATATTAAATGTCCTCAGTATTCCCGTTGCATGTGACGACACATGTTTAATAAGTGCACCAGTATCTAACTTAGATATATAGAATAAAATCTAGATAATTATTTGGGTTTTGAAAATGTTGATGTTTTCATCAGACTATCTAGCTTTAAACAAAAGGACTATCCGAACATGAATAAAACTTAAAATGTATCTCAGCTGCTCGTTGCGCCGATGGTGAGTGAAACCGATCGGACTCTGCATCGTCCTGTAGCTCACCATCGTTATCTCCTCTCCCCGGATTGGCCTTATCTCATCACTGATTCGTTGGAAGCAGTACATTCTCTGTCCAGCGGCAATTCGGTGCTGAGCGATTGCAGACTTCTGCCTGCAAGCCACGGCGCGTTTATAAGCCATCGATTACTTGCCTCTCGTTGAGTTATCTCTGTATGGCCAATTGTGCAGCATCCCGACTGCGATTATCTCTGCGAGACAAAGTTGGGATTCGTCTCAGAAGTTTGTGTGTGTGTGTCTGTTGGGTCAAGTGAATCCTAGTTGATTGCCTCAAACACTTTGCAGTTTGGCAGATCATTCGCAGCAAATTTACCGGGATTTATCTTCATTGAGAGATCGAGTATGTTATGAATTAGTAGTTGGCAATTTTGTTTATTGTCCAAACATATTGCCTGCCCATACCAAACTGAAATTTATAAACAATTTGTGTATATATTCCGCATATAGGGAGGGATAATCCTCTGTAAGGAGCCATATAGGCAGGTGGACATGGATATGGTGATCGCATTAGGGAACCTAGATAAGGACGCTAGCCCTGGAATGGCAAGAAGTGTGGTTTTGAGTCCTGCTCTAGGTGAAATGTTCCATTTGTTTACATTACCCCCACAAGATTGCACAATGTTGGACGCCATTAAGCTAGGTGTGTTCTGTATGGGTACTGAAGCTACTACGTGTAGTTATACTGTATGTGCGTTGTCTGTATGTATATATATATATATATGTATGTACGTATGTATGTATGTATGTATTCATAAGCATTGATAAAGTTGGTGCAGGTATTGCAATACCTCAGGGAGTTTGACGCCCTTGCCTTGCAGAGTTGTAAACCATGGCCTTGTGGTACAGGTTCTTGACAGAACCGAAGCCTAAGGGAGCAAACCCTAAACAGAAAACCATGTCACTGTGGCGGCATCAAGGGTGGTTGATGTATGGAACTCCCAACATCTCCCGACCAGCGACTGCAGGGACAAATAGTTTTGCGCCTGTCTGGACATGTTCTTGCTGGTGTGAGACCTCTATTTGCTCCCCGAGAGAGTGCCGGTGGTAACTTGCAAAAGCCAGCAGCACTTCAACACTTTTGCAGGCAGCTTTCATGAAATGTAAGTGGAGAGCGACAGTCAAGTAATGAAAGCAGTCTTTGTCACATCGCGACTGACAGCATGATGATGATGATAATGATGATGATGATGATTCATAAGCAATAAAATGAGTTATGAATGTAAACCATTTAAAAGACTTACAATTCCAGTATGGGACGGGGAGTGCAGTAGTCTGCTCTGAAATCTCAGGAAAGGAGCCACATAGAGAGGTAGGCATGGATAAGGCAGCCTAGATAGTGGACTGGCAAGAAGTGAGGGTTCAAATCCTATCGAGGTGCAATATTCCTGTTGCTTGCAGCACCCCACGAGAGTGGTAACAGTGGTATTTGGTAAAAATGAAATTGAATTTCACAACATAAATGTTTAATCAACAGTCCAACACTATTTTACAGAGGCATAAACATCGGCTTAATTCATCTTGCAAGGTCACCAATCTGATGAGCCATTAAATCAAGCTGGTTAATCTTTGCCGTTGTGTGTGAATTATGACTGCTGTATAGATATAATTTAATGCCAATAACTTTCCTGATAACACATCACCGGGAAAATACATAATGGTGTAAGGTTATTAAAGACGATAATAAGAGATATCTCAGTCGCGTTTACTAAACAGGGTCCTCAATAACAACCCATGTAGAATTTCTTTGGGTTTTTTGTGGGTTTTTTTTGTGGAGGATGGTAGGAAGTGAGGGAACAATTTCTTGCTGATTCACCAGCTCTGTTGTTTTGAGGTAAATATTGGTATTCTGCTGAATAGGTTCTTTTTTTCAGGGACAAAGAACCGATGTTTCTGTCGTTGTTCAAGTCCCGATTATTTACACAAAACATTGTTATATACATATATATATAAATATATAGATATATAGATAGATATATAGATTGATTTTCTTGATTTATTTTTTTTAATTTTATTGAGGCTGTGTTTATACTGTCCATAGCATATAAGCTCGAGTACTCGGGCTTGTTTTCAATGCTGGCCAGCTGTAGTGGTGGAGTTATCTTATCACACAGTAGTAGCTGATAAGGTGTTTGATTGCCTGCATTACACTAGCAGGTAAGTGGTTGCTTAGTATGGTCAGTAGTCTATGTTAGTTCTTTTGGATTTTCTTGGTATATATATTATTTTTTCTACTCTTATTACGAGACTAGCCTACTCATATTTACATATCATAGGCTTGCACGTGGTTGTTAGGTGTGTTATCTGGTTAATTTTGGCATAGTTACCTCCCATTGGCGGCCGCTGGTAGGTAGATAGATAGATAGATAGATAGATATTATATCGGTGGTCTCCACAGTATTCATGAAAGGGATGGAGGGAATTGGTAATGGTAGAGCTGGTAGGAAAGGGATGGCAGGAATCAGTACAGCTGGTTCCACTTATAGGCAGTATGTGTATAGCAGGTTTACTGAAATAAGTCAACTTACACTTCAACAGATGGCAGACCTGACATCCTTTATGCTATCTAGTGATACCCGTGTACATATATATATATATATATATATATATATATATATATATATATATTTATAGATATATATATATATATATATATATATATATATATACACACACACAGTATATGTATCACGATATGGTAGCCATATCAGGTAAATACACGATTGGCAGCATATCGTTCAATGGGTTCCTGCTATTATTGATATATGTTTACAAGTGTCACTGCAATGACACTGGTGTGTCCTGTACTGTGCCTAGATATTCCAATTCTGAACAATGGAAATTTCTTTAAAACATACGAAATTGGTGGGGATTTTTATTTCGGTATTTCATTTGAAATCGAAGCAGGAACTTTCCTTTGGACGGCACTACTTTCTTTCACATTTAGAGAACTGCCGGTTTTACTCTTACACAAGTCATGTGGCAATCCACTGCTTTGGGTTATCCTAATCTTTTTAGTACCCCCCGCCCCGACAAACAGACACATCTTCATCTTTAGATCTCAGGTCCCGCAGCAGTCCGCCCCTTTCAACTTAAGAAGCAAAGTGGATCCTGAGGGATGCAAATGTGTCTGTGAGCCTTATCAATACTCAAAGTCATCTTTTATCTTGTGTTCTTAAGGAAGGAGAAAGGGAAATGCAAGAAAACTGTGTTAATTCGTTCTAGTATATATACAAGAACTTTGGATGAGGATTCTTTCTGCCAAAGTAAAAATTCATGACAGCTGTGATGTTTTTAATCACTCTTGTTAACATGACTAAAGTAATTTGACTTATTCACAATTATTATGATCATATATCATAACCAGTGTAGCTTGAAACAACTTATTCTCTAAGAGGTATTTAGGACCCAGGCATGGTGTGAGGGTTTTTGTGGTTAAGTTGTTGTTATTAGTGTCATTTAGCCGAAGAACTGACTTCCAGAGTTGGATTCCCAAATGAGTTGAGTGCCCAGGCAGGTCCTGAGATTCGAACTCTTGGCGTTCAAATCCGGTCAAGTTAAAGCGATAACTTTCAAATTGATACTTGTCGCTATTAGTCTGGCACTCATCATTACAAAGAATGGAATGAGGAAGACCATTTTTCGCCGATTTATATTTCTTCTATTTAATCAGCAAAAGTCTTGTTTTTAAGTAGTGCAACCCCTACTATCAATTAAAGTAGAGACCAGGCACGCTGGCCGAATCGGTAGAGCACAGGCCTCGCGTGCGGAAGATTGGGAGTTTGCGAGTTTGGTTCCCGGTCGAGTCAAACCAATGACTTAAAAATTGATACTCGTCGCTTCCTAGCCTGGTGCTCGGCATTATTAGGATAGGGCAAGGGCTGGTTAGCTCGGTGCCAGGATAATCTGACTGAGTGGGATATCGGGTCATGGTTCCGGTGGCCTGATTTCCCAGTGGGGCAGCACTATAAAGTCGCCATGAGTGCATACTGTCACAAGTCGGTACCCATCCTGATATGACCTTAGATGTTGCTAGGACATAAAACACCAACAAACAAACAAACTTAAAATAGATTGAGGGGTTTTGAGTATGCCCTTCCCTTCCCACCACAGAACGACTAATAATAGCCATGGGGCACTCAGAGTTTAATAGTGCTGGGTAGACCAATCCCGACCCACTCTGTTCGAACTCAAATAATCCATTCTAAGGGTGATCTTTCTTTTTAAGACACAAACTATTCATGGCAGGAATACATGGTGAAGTCACGTGACGAGATCTTAATGTCTCCTCACAGGTATGATCAGCAAATCAATGATATAGTCTAAAGGTAAATGGATATTCTCCAGTCTACATGTACAAAATAAGATACACATAGTATTTGCAATGCCTGATTTCAACCTGCTACAGTCGATATTGTTCATACCATCTCATCATCTCATCCATAAATAGTTCATATGCACAATGATTGGTAAGGCAGGAAGACCAGTGCCTCGGTGCTGAAAAAAAAGAAATTATTCAACTGGAATAAACGTTTTGAAAAAAAAGAGGCAGAGAAAGGATGTACTAACAAAATACACGTCTCTACATGTCATCATCATCATGCTGACGGTCGCAATGTGACAAAGACTGATTTTATTTCTTAAGCGCCGCTATTTTGTGTGGTTGTGCAATTCATAAAAGCTGCTTGCAAAGTGTTGAAGTGCTGCTGGCTTTTGCAAGTTACTAGGAGTACTCTCTCGGGGAGCACTGTTAGAACACTGGCAAGAACACGTCAAGACAGGCGGGAACTATTTGTCCCTGCAGTGGCTGGTCGGGAGATGTTGGGAGTTCCATTCATCACCGCCCTTAATGCTGCCATGGAAGCATGGTTTTCTGTTAGGGTTTGCTCCCTTAGCCTTTGGTTCTATCAAGTACCTGTACACCACAAAGCAGTGGTTTATAACTTTGCAAGTCAGGGGCGTCAAACTCCCTGAGGTAATTTAGCAGGTAGGTACTGCAATACCCGCATACCCAATGTATTACATGTATTAACTAATAATAGCGGCTCTGGTTCTACTTCAGGTATTGACGAGTGCGAGTCGTCTCCGTGCTTACACGGGGGCAGGTGTCTGGACGGCCATAACAGCTACTCATGCGTCTGTCTACCTGGTTTTACTGGTGAGTCACACTTGAAGCTCTTGCGGTAATCTTTGAGATGGTCTTCAGGGGGCTGGCTTGCATATACGCAGGCTCGCAGCTGCGTACTGCCTGAGATTACAAATATTTTCTTCGATTAAACGCAGTTGGTTACAAATAATATGAAGCACAATTCACGGTAGCAATAAGTGTGCATTTTATTAGTGTTTGGTTTGACTCGTCCAGGCATCGAACCCATTACCAAAGCCAGCAACTAAATAATCAAATAGATTATTTCATTTCCTTCTCATTTTCACAATTTCAGAATTACGGTCTCGGTTATGATGACGTTATTAAGTAGCTTTTTATTTAAACAGTGAACATGATTTGAATCAATGCAAAATTTCTCCAGACGAATTAAAACTTGCCGTTTTCAATTGTTGTTGATTTGAACTCATGACAACAACATAATTTCGATGTCATCTTTCCAGCTCATTTTTATTTGGGTCAAGAGGGAGTAGCACATTGGGCAGAATGGTATCTTCCAGTAATAAACATCTCAATCATATGTGCTGTCAATTGCAGCGATTTTATTGGCTGTGATTAGTGTGTTACCCTCTTGTATGTAATCACTTACCATAGTGTCGGTAGATTAGCCAGCACTGGCAGATATCATGTCAGTATGGTCATAAAACATGGCAGTCTGAACTATGTTCTATGAGCCCATGTTTGCAAAAAAAATAACCTTCAGTAACAATATCTACTGGCCCGCGCTGCCATGGTATCATAAACATCTCACTTGTATGCATCGTCAATTGTAGCAATTTCGTTAACTGTGAATAGTGTGTTACCTTCTTGTATATAATCACTTAACATTGTGTTGCTAAGCTAGCCAGCGCTGACAGATATTGTGTTGGTACAGTAATAAAACATGGCAGCCTACATTATGTCGCTATGAGCCTGTGTTTTACTAAACATAACCTTCAGTAACACTACATACCGGCCCGCACTACCATGGTATAATAAGCATTTCAATCGTAAGCGCTGCTAACAAATTGTAACAATTACGTTAACTGTAATGAGTGTGTTACCTTCTTGTATATAATCACTTACCGTCATATGGCTAAGCTAGTCATCGCTGGCAGATATCGTGTTGGTACGGTAATAAAACATGGCCGCCTGCATTATGTCGTTATGAGCCCGTGTTTTACTAAACATAACCTTCAGTAACACTACATACCGGCCCGCACTGCCATGGTATAATAAGCGTCTCAATCGTAAGCACTGCTAAAGAATTGTAACAATTACGGTAACTGTAACTAGTGTGTTACCTTCTTGTATATAATCACTTACCATCGTATCGCTAAGCGAGCCAGCGCAGGCAGATATCGTGTTGGTACAGTAATAAAACATGACAGCCTGCATTATATCGAAATAAGCCCATGTTTGACCCAAAGAATTAACCTTCAGTAACAATGCATAGCGGCCCACGCCGCCGTGGTACCTTAAACATGTTATGCCGGCATCATTCTGGACGTCATTCCGACGTGTGCTTCGGCACGGGGCCACCAGGGGGCAGGTGGATACCTGTTGCCATGTTCTGACGTAGGCAGGTGGGTCTGGGGTAATTGCCAGACTGCAGGTTAAAAAAACAAACACACTAAATGTAGGCGAGCTCTCGCCGACATGAAAGCCGAGCCAGACCTGTCTGGGTGTGGCGACTTGTCATCATTCCTCTTCTGCTCGGGCCTGCTCGGGTCTGCTCAGAGCCCCTCGGGGACAGAGCAGGTGTTTCCGGCGACACCGAGGGCGAGGGTCTGTCCCTGAGACGCGCCCTCTTATTTACTACACAATCACAGAGCGTCCCTGGTAGTGTTGAGCATGCGCTATTTGGGGGGGGGTGGGGGGGGGGGGTTCTGGACTGCCCGCGACATGTGGGTGTGGGTGTGGGTGTGGGTGTGGGTGGTTAGTTGGGTGTTGGAGCTTTACGTCCTGGCAACATCTTAGGACGGGTACCGACTTGTGACAGTGTGCACCCATGGTGATTTAATAGTGCTACCCCACTGGGGAATCAGGCCACCGGCACCATCCATGACCCGATATCCCACTCAGTCACATTATCCTGACACTGAGCTAACCAGTCCTTGCCCGATCCTATTAATGCCCTGCGCCAGGCCAGGAAGTGACACATATCAATTTTATAAGTCATTGGTTTGACTCGACCGAGAACCGAACTCCCGATCTCCCACACGCGAGGCCCGCGCTCTACCGATTCGGCCACCGCGCCTGGTGGGTGTGGGTGTCTGGATGTGGGTGTCTGGGTGTAGGTGTCTGGGTGTGGGTGTCTGGGTGTTTGGTGTCTGGGGTGGGGTGGGTAGATGGGTTTTGGTGAGCAGTTTCCACCATTGTATATTGTGTATACACACACCAACCGAGTCGGAGTTGCTCGGCATCCCTGTCGCCACAGCCCGTGAATGCTGCTTAGATATCTGTCCATTGAGAACCAGCGGGAGGGGAGAAGAGAAAAAAAAAACTCATGTTGACCTTGGCAAGTATCTCGGCCATTTCCGCAAGAAATAAAAAGAAAGGAAGAAGAAGGAGGAGGAGGAGCTTGTCTGGGGTGGCACCTATTAATAGTTGGCTGGGATGAGTTGGTACCCGGGGAGCAAGGCGAGGGGCAAAAGAGCAAGGGCGGGTATGGGGCTGGCGACGGTCCAGGCAGAGAGTGCCGCCGTCTAAAGCCCGCCATACACCAAACGAGTTTCGCCATGTCCAGCATTTTGCTGATTCTCCATCTGCGATATTGCGTGAGAACCGATGAGGACGACACGAATAGCGAGTAGATGGAGCCCTGATGCTTTCTCACAAAAGAAAATATTTTAATAAATAAGTCGACGGTATTTGGCAATGTTTTTGTGGGGTTTTTTTTGTCGGTGGGTGTACGGTGGGCTTTACTCTGTGCACAGTTTTATATTACGTCTGTGTACAGGGGTCGGCTAGAGGCCACGAACCTGTCCCACATTGGACACCATTCATTTCCGTCCTGGTGGTGTATTTTGCGCTGGGTGAATTGTTACCGAATAAGCACACCTGGGCCGCGTTCAGGGTCCGTCTCGGAGGCGCCTCGGAGGCGCCCGTGACGTCAGGCTAGTCTGAACGACAACAGGAGTTGGTCGCCTCGGAAATGGCCACCCGCATAGGCAGCGGCCATTTGCAATGGACAAGCTGGGCTGCAATTGGCTGAAAGCACTGAATGCGGCAGCCATTTTCGAGGCGCTTTTCATCTCCAGTCTGAAAAGAGAGGCGTCTCCGAGACGTCGCCGAGACGCACCCTGAACGGATTTAAGCCAAAAAGCATCGCCGAGACGTCGCCGAGGTGCCTCCGAGACGGGCCCTGGTCACCCCAATGTTTACATGTAGTACTTTATGTACAGGGGCGGGGAGAGGCTATTTCAAAGGGGGGGGGGGGGAATGAGGGAGAAACAAATTGGGGGGGGGGGGGGTGACAACAATAAATTATTTGTTCTATACTTCATGTATAAATCAATGTCTGGCTTTGTGAATGTCTGCAATGGTACCCCTGCCCTCATTCCAGAGAGTAGGGTTTGCAGTACACTAGGGTGTGAGGAATGGCTATGTTAAAGCTGCATAGTCCGATGAAATATCAAATTTTCAAAACCAAACCAATTATCTAGATTTGATTTTATATATCTAACTTAGATACTGATGCACTTATTAAGCATTTGTTTCTGAGTAGAAGGCAATACTGAGTTTAACCGAACTTGTTATTGCCAAAGTCTATGGCATTAGAGTTTTGGCAAGCTTGCCAAAACTAATTTTCCATGTTTGCACTCAAAATATCTGAAACGTTTACCATTTAAAATAAAAGTAACTTTGAACTAATGTAAAGTAGATACTAGTGATCAATCTAATATATTTATCTCAGAAAAAATACAGAAATTCAAAACCATCGGACTATGCAACTTTAATGATATCGCGCTTTATGAACATCGGGCATGGAAAGTGTCATTTCATAACACATTAACTGATTTAGTGGTCAGCATATTTATACATAGCCGATCACTATTCCTGTGTATGGGATCCGTGGTTGTTGTCTTTGGTTATAAATAAAGAAAATAACTTGGGGGTTGGTATATATGATGACGAACGATGGTATAGATGATAACGAATGGCATTATGCATCATTCACTATAAAACTAGCAAGTATCATATCACGTGATCAAATCTGATTGTGAGTTAGTTAATGCGATGTCTGAGGTTAGATCAGGGGTCAGCAGTGTGCAGAGGTAGATAGGTGGCGCCAGTAGTACAGCACAAGTTTCTAGACAACAGGGCATTACTGAGTAATGATGTAATGCACTACTTTGTTGGTGGTGTTATTTATATTCACATAATAGGTTTTACATCATATATATTAAATACATTATATTTACACACATATATACAGCTGCGTATGTATAGCAAACTTGCATTAGGCTGAAATAATTTAATCTGGAAGTTAAACCAAGGCATCTATGAAACAGATTTCCCGAAATTCATTTTTGTCCCTCTAATTCGAAAAACGTGTTTATCCAACAAATCTTGGCTATTGGCTTGGCTGGGAACGAAGTAGTCTGGATTACTGAAGGTTCACTGTACATCATGAAAATGTTACTACTGAACGGATAACAGTCAATATTACTCAAATTACTCCGGCAACTCGCTAGATCCTGCATACAATTGGAACGAAAATGTATATATCCCACTCTAGCTGTATGAGATCAATAATTAAATTGTCCTTTTTTTTGTTCAAATGATTTTAATTCACCCCTAGCATGTTATCAGCGCCAAGGCACTGGTCTTCCAGTCTAATGAAAAATACCGTTTCATGCTAAACAAATGTTATGGCAATATAGATGTGCAGTTATAAGAAAACAAAGCAAAGCATGGATATGGATTGGATAATTGAACTACGCAGACTCGGATGAATGGTATATATTTGGACTTTTTAATGCACTAGAATGGTAATCGTACATGCATGAGTATAATGAGAGAAGGCCCCGAGATGCTTAAGCCCTATAGTTCTAGTCTTTTATTGTGGGGTGGGCGGGATGGCAGAGTAGAATGTCCGTCGCCATCCGCCGCCAAGTTGTAATGGTCGAGTTTGGGTTTTGCTCGCTTTATATAGCAGCTAGCCGGGCCGAAACGTCAAGAGCGCGCCAAATTCCTATAACTTTGTAACAGATTTCGTTTATCGACGTCATATTTAATTTACATATGCACGTCCGCCATTTCTGCGTGGTTATTCGGCGTAGTTCCAAAAGACCCGCTAGGCATGGAAGACGTCGATGTACATATTTAATGTTAAAGTTTGAGAATAGATGGCGCCACCGGGCGTTTGAATAAGAATCCGACTCTAGCTTGTTCAATTACCCATGTTGCGAGCAACATCGATAACTGAAATATAAATAACAACCAGGTGGAGTGGTTGAATGAGGTGAGCATCTCCTACCCTTGTGGCAGGGCATGGGATATTGAAACCATGAGGTTCAAGCCCTGAATCAATCCTGTGACTTAGGATGTTATACATGTCGCTACCTAGCCTGGCGTTTGGCATTACATTAAAACCTCTCTAAATCAACTGACCATGGGACAGACTCTAAGCGGTCCATTCAGGGAGGTGGTCGGTTTAGAGAGGTAGAATATCCTTACAATGTTATTTTTGGGGCCCAAATAAAGAGATCCCCCTGTGACTACATGTCGCTACCTAGCCTGGCGTTTGCCATTACAGTAAAACCTCTCTAAATCGACCGACCATGGGACAAACTCTAAGTGGTCCATTTAGGGAGGTGGTCGGTTTAGAGAGGTAGAATATCCTTACAATGGTATTGTTGGGACCCAAATAAAGCGATCGATTTAGGTGAGTGGTCGATCTGTGAAGAGGTCGGTATCGAGAGGTTTTACCCTACTATGATAGGGCAAGGAATAGTAGAATGAGGAAGACCGTTATTGGAATTCGCCCCTGTTTGATCCATGAATGGTACGCGCCACGTGACTCAAGCTAAAATTCCATATACGCGGTATGTGAATGCGAATGCGGCAAAAAATGGAAAAGCATATAAATATACATGGGTGCTTCCATATATCCGAATGCGAATGCGAATGCGGCAAATGGATCGACCCATGGACTGATCGGTGCGAATCGGAATGCTGCTGCATTTGCCATAGAAAAAAATAGTAACTGACTTTCCTTCACAAATTTGGAGCAAAAAACTCCAAAAGTGGGATGGGTACCTTTTGGTTTGTTTGGTTTGTTTAGCAACCCCCCAACACAAAAAGAAGACATCGACTATTGGAGGTCGGCATGGGTATCTATGCCGCATACCGCCTTCGCATTCGCATTCGCATGCCACATGCCGCAAACCGCATATATGGAATCTTAGCTTCATGCCTACAATATTCTTTGCAGGTAAACATTGCGCGGAGCAAATATACGACTGCTCGAAACACGCGTGCCAGAACGGAGGGTCCTGTATTGCTCACAGTCAGCACAACTATTCGTGTCAATGTGGACCTCAGTTCACAGGCATGTATTGCCAAATCCGGACAGGTAAGACTGCGCCCCCCGGCCCATCCCCGAAGAGGGGTTTCAGAATGAAACCCCAGTTAATTTGGTGCCACCCCTCCCCCTGCGTTTCCGAATGATCCCACCGCGTTTTGAGTAATAACCCTGTGTGCTATGTGTATGTGTGTATGTATATATCTTTGCAGTTGAGTTCATATTATAATAGCCAGATGTTTCTCAGCCACTTACACCATTTAACATTTGTATTCTTGGTATGATCAGCTTCATAGTTAATTAATTCATTAATTAAGAGCTTTGTTTAACAATTGAATAACCTTGTTGGCAACTCTTGGGTTCGCGCCCAGCCTAATACGCTGTGTAGTGTCTGTGCCTGCTACGACTGTTTAAACCACCAGAGCTGTACGTGTAATTAACATGATTTGACTTGAGTAGAGATCAATTAATTTACATGGCTTCTGGGGTAACTTGTAGCTGTAGTTTACCACACACAAAATGGCATTGCCACGGCCAGTCGGGCAGATAGGATCACTGATACCATACCCCCTATCCCTCAATATCAAGACCAGTTCCATGAGGTGGTCTTTGATGAATGAATGTCCATTCATGTCCTAAACTGTATCCTAACTGCTCGACTAACAAGGCCTGCTTTACAATATTACTACAATGAATTTGTTAATATTCGTTGTTTGCCGACATTCCAGTCATCTTTTTAATATTTCATTTTTTTGGTATGTGCATGTGTACCTTGAATCTTGCAAGTTTTGCTTGGTTCATGTGGATTTTTGTGGGCACATTTCCGTGCTTTTTTTAATGGTCTTTTTTTACCATCGAGTAGAACCTTTGTTCAGTAGGCAAAGCTGCTATTGTATGGCTACCGTAGCATCAACTAATTCAAACTAATAGAAAGCCCCGGGGGTGTTGGGGACCACTCTGCTGGATCCCCGTCGACAACTGTACTGCCCACCATGCCACGTGGTACCTAAGGCAAACTTGGAAGCGTGAACACCTCGTCGTTTTCTCCAAGAGACGGCGAGACATTGCCGAGTAGTGAGGTCATGAGGTCATGAGGTCAGGGTGTTGTTGAGGTGCGTGTAGGAAGCGCGGTCCCCTACTTGAAAGCGAGGGCGGCTTGACTTTTGTAGTTAACGGCGGATGGAGTTCCTGGTCAGAGTGGAGTCCCTGCAGCCGGTCGTGCGCCGGCGGGATGTCCACCAGGGGGCGCAACTGTACAATGCCGCAGCCAATTAACGGCGGCCGGAAGTGTGACGGCTCAGGCGCCGAGATGCGCGTCTGCAACGAGCACGTCTGTCCCGGTAGGTTTTCATTTACACGTCTCCAGTAGTACACTGTAGCTTTAATGAGATGGGGGGGGGGGGAGCGGGGAGGGGAGGGAGGTGTCTTAATTGTCATCGACACATGTATGATTTCTTTGTACTGTAATATATTTAAATATATATATATATAGATCTATATTATCACAGATATATATGTTATATATATATGTCTTATATAATATGTGTTATATATTATATAACACACATATATATATAACATAAAGATAGTGATAAGACCATTATCGTGTGTAATAAGATCTGGAGTGTCACCCCCCGCCCCCACCTATGCACCGCTCGGACCTTAACGGTAAACAAAAACACACCAAAAGATCTATACTGTAGTGGAACATGGTGTGATGACACTTTCATCCTTGTCATCACCAATCCTCTCCCAGCCCCCCCCCCCCCACCCCCAATCACCCCTGCTGCCTTCCAACCCGATCAAATCTACAGTCCCAGGCTCGAGTTCCACCGGTAACCATGGTAACAGAATAAAGCTATTATTATGTGAGGAGTATGACAACGCTATTGCTAAACATTATGGGCTCTTTGAAACAAAATGAAATTGGAATATTCGAAAATAAAAGAAATATATATATATACAGTTATATTTTGCGTAGTTGTCATGTTGCTGCCCTTCCTCCAGTGTGTCGCAGACTACGGCGGCCCTACCAGGGGTCCCTGCGGTGTGAGGAGTACCCGCAGGAGGACGCTATCGCCTGCACCGTGTCGTGTCCTCCAGGGTTTGGGTTCACGGCACCTGTGTTCCCCGTGTACGTGTGTGGCCACAACACCTCGTACCTGTGGCCCCACGAGAGCCCCGACAACCCTAGGTGTGTCCTGCCCGCATGCGCACGTGAGTTGGACCAAATTATTACTATTACTATTATTATTAATATTACTATAAACTCTCGAAGCATTATTTGTTGTTTAAAGTTGCATAGTCCGATGTTTTGGGGTTTCTGTAATTTTCTGAGATAAATATATTAGGTTGATTGTTATAATCTACCTCATTATAGTTTGAAGTAACTTTGCTTTAAAATAACAAACTTAGGAGATATTTGAAGTGAAAACATGCCAAATTAATGTTGGCATGCTTGCCAAAACTCTGACCCATAGGATTCAGCAGTAGCAGGTTCTATTAAATTGTCTTAGTATCCCCTTCAATGTAGCAACAAATGTTTAATCATGCACGAATATCTAAATCAGATATATAGGATAATATCTGGCTAAGCTTGTTGCTTTTGAAAATGTGATGCTTTCATCGGACTAGGCAGCTTTAATGTAGTCAAAGACCCTATAATACTAAGACGGCTCACTCGGCCTGTACTGTGTAATCAAAATGATCAAACCCACTACCTGGTGCGCTGACTGTTCTCTTGGTTGAACAGTTGCGATATTATATGTATAAATGTATATATGAATGTGAAATATGTGTGATGATGGTGATGATGATGATGCTGATGATGATGTGTATTTGTTCATAGCAATTGCATATTGATGCGTATTCATACTTACCTATCTCATCTATAATATAATTGTATGTGTTTACATGTGAAACACCAACCAGCAGCCAGGCTGATCAAACCCACCACAAGGTGGCACTGCGAAATTTACATTACCATGGGAGAGATAGGGAGTGAGCCGTCTTAGTAGTATAGGGTCTTTGATGCAGTGTAGTAGTCCATCCCTGAGCCTCACCACCACATGGTGGCAGCAGGGATTACAGAGCTGCCAACCAATACGATTTCTGCGGAATCATTACGATTTCCTCCCTTTCATTATGCAATTACGCCGGTACTCTGAAACATTACGGAAAATATGTCTTTTTCCAAACTTATATATGTAAATGTATATATATATATATTTATACACATATGTGTGTGTGATATATATGTGTGTATATACACATATGCAGTGACTAAATGCTTATTTACATGTCGTTGAGGGTGTTTTAAAAAAACACCCAGATACTTGACGACTGAGGCAGGCATCAAACCCACGCTTCTGCCAGTGGCTAGGCTTCTAACCATTAGGCTCTTTAGGCCACAAATCCCAAGTGGAAATGTGCTATGTGCGCAATAGGTCGCGATTCACCTAATATGTCACAACTCGTGTGGAAAAGATTACGCTTTCCCATTTTCAAATGTTGCCAGCTATGGGATTACACTGGTTTATGTTTCCCTTCTGAGGTAACATGTGGCAGCAGGCTAGGCAAAGGCAGTCCCTATGTGGACGACCTCCTTTTTTACCTGACTTGCGGCCACCCCCAAACCATGAGAGGTCACCTGTGGCCTGGCTTGTCCGTGGGCAGGTCACTTGGATCTGTGACACAGTGAAGAGTGGGGTAGGGGAATAAACTGTGAAGCGTACATTTTGTTTGTGTGTGATGGTTTATTTACCCTGTCCATAGCGAGTAAGTCGCGTCACGCCTTGTTTTCATCGCTAAACAGCAATAGTCTCAATTTGGTAGTAGCCTTATCATCTTGTTATTATCTTACCAGGAACTCCAGCCTATCAGAATATTTTTGTATTACCATTTGGATTACTACTGTCGTGTTCAGTATCAAATGGGAGGAGACCAGTAAGACAATGTTGTGTTTTGATATACACTTTTTATGTATGTATAAATTTATTATATAATTATGCGAATATTATTCAGTATGTACACCGTAGGGAATGAGAAGTACGCTGGTATGTAGGTGGTTGTATGGAAATAAAATAGCTCCAAGGAACTTGTGTTCTTTTCAGCAGGAATATGCGAATAATATCTTATTTCCTCAGAATAACATCTTATTTCACTGTCCTCTGGAATTTGGCCGAGCATTATTCGGTAAACATCCACTTTTTCCCTTATTTTGGTGTTTGTTCTTGCGCGCAGAGCTTTCCAAAGCGGACGAGTACATGTACGAGTTCCGGACCACGTTGCCGGTGCCCTGCCCGTCCAAGAAGATGATCGCCGAGGTGAAGCGGCAGATCCGCCGCCGGGCCGCTGAGCTGACGGGCGAGGTGCAGTGCCTCTCCACGGGGCAGTGCTCACTGGAGGAGCCACTGGTCAGCGGATGTGTGCCAAGGAACAAGAGAGCGCTGGGCGGCGGCAGCGGCGGGGGATCCGCGTCGATCAGCATAGAGATGGCACTGGTGTACCATGGCACTGGTGGCGCCACCTACCGGCTAGGTGGGTACTTGTCAGATTAGGCAGCAGGTTGGTTTATATTATAGTCAGAGTACGAATCAATGGACGATGTGCATTCCTGTGTGTAGTAGTCATTGTGCGTTCATTATGTGGCCAAAGGGAGCCCTCATTGGGAGTGGTGTGTGTTTGGGGTTGGGGAGGGGGGGAGGTAGGTAAGGTGAGATGAAATTTTGTTGAGATGTTGAAATTTTGTTAGTTTTTTATATATTAATTTCACTGGATGAATTCGGAATTGTGTCATGGTGTTATATCAGCTGTTGATTATTTTTGGATATATATGTTTTGTTTTGCGAATGTTTTTCAGGGTTTTTTTCTTTTATTCGAAATGATTTTTTAGCTTTGTAAATATATAAAATTGAAATCGTTTATTAGTAGTAAAAAGGATAAAGAATAGCTGCATAATCGTGTTTATGTAAATGTAGCAGAGCAAACATATTGGTTTTAATTAATAGGAATACTTGCATATTGATGCCTGAGGGTGGTGGCCGTTTGTATATACTATTCACGGCGACCTAAATTTGCCATGAGTGCGCACTGTCACAAGTCGGTTTCCATCCTGATATGACCTTAGATGTTGCCAGGACGTAAAACCCCAACAACCAACCAACTAAATTCACCAAGTGACATTTCAGCCTGAGCCTTGCACACTTTGTATACAACCAACGCGCTGGTATTGTCTGTTCCAGATTCACCTGAGTTCAATGAGACATTAGTTGAATTGACTGAGCTGCAGTCCATCATAGAACATCAGACGTCAGCAGGGAAAATGTACATAGTTCTCGGCGACGAGCATCTTGTAATACGCCCCAACTCCACCTTCACCTACAGCAAGCTCATCTGTAAGCCGGGCTCAACACAGGCGCCTGCTGCTGACGGATGTGGTCAGTGTTAACAATCATTGGTAGTAAATAGGGTCACGTGACTTTACTATGTATTCCTTACATGGATATGTTGTGTGTCTTACTGGAGGATCTCACTTGGAATGTCCTATTTGAACGGGAACCAAGTAGGGTAGCACTGGTCTGTTCGTCACTGGTATGTCCATGGCCATTATTATTATTGTTAGTTGTGAGATGTCACAGAGGGAAGGGAAGAGTGGAGTAGGTTAATACATACTCAAATAATTTCAACTTTACCTTATAGAGCTGCATTGGCCGATGAAGCATCAAATTGTCAAAACCAAAGCAATTATTTAGATTTGATTCTACATATCTAATTTAGATATTGATGCACATATTAGGCATGTCTTGTCACATAGAAACGAACACTGATTCAACTAAAAGGAGCCTGTTACTGCAGAAGTCTATGGAGTCAAAGTTGTGGCGTGCTTGCCAACATTTATGTGACATGTTTGTACTTCAAATATCTCAAAAGTTAGTTATTTCTGATCAAAGTAACTTCAAACCAAAGTAAGGTAGATTATAACAATCAATTTAATATAGTATCTCGAAAATTTACAGAAACTCAAAACCATGGGACTATGCAACCTTAATTAACTATCTAACTTAGAATGGGCTATTTGAGTGGGAAGCGAGTAGGTCAAGATTGGTCTGCTCATCACTCGTAGACTCCGGGTACCCCATGGCTATTATTATTAGTAGTAGTGTTGTGATGTCACGGAGGGAAGGGGAGAGTGGAGGCTATTACTATTAGTGGTAGTGTTGTGATGTCACGGAGGGAAGGGGAGAGTGGAGGCTATTACTATTAGTAGTAGTGTTGTGATGTCACAGAGGGAAGGGGAGAGTGGAGGCTATTACTATTAGTGGTAGTGTTGTGACGTCACGGAGGGAAGGGGAGAGTGGAGGCTATTACTATTAGTGGTAGTGTTGTGAAGTCACGGAGGGAAGGGGAGAGTGGAGGCTATTACTATTAGTAGTAGTGTTGTGATGTCACAGAGGGAAGGGGAGAGTGGAGGCTATTACTATTAGTGGTAGTGTTGTGATGTCACGGAGGGAAGGGGAGAGTGGAGGCTATTACTATTAGTAGTAGTGTTGTGATGTCACGGTGGGAAGGGGAGAGTGGAGGCTATTACTATTAGTAGTAGTGTTGTGATGTCACGGAGGGAAGGGGAGAGTGGAGGCTATTACTATTAGTAGTAGTGTTGTGATGTCACGGTGGGAAGGGGAGAGTGGAGGCTATTACTATTAGTGGTAGTGCTGTGACGTCACGGAGGGAAGGGGAGAGTGGAGGCTATTACTATTAGTGGTAGTGTTGTGATGTCACGGAGAAAAGGGGAGAGTGGAGGCTATTACTATTAGTAGTAGTGTTGTGATGTCACGGAGGGAAGGAGAGAGTGGAGGCTATTACTATTAGTGGTAGTGTCGTGATATCACGGAGGGAAGGGGAGAGTGGAGGCTATTACTATTAGTAGTAGTGTTGTGATGTCACGGAGGGAAGGGGAGAGTGGAGGCTATTACTATTAGTAGTAGTGTTGTGATGTCACGGTGGGAAGGGGAGAGTGGAGGCTATTACTATTAGTAGTAGTGTTGTGATGTCACGGTGGGAAGGGGAGAGTGGAGGCTATTACTATTAGTGGTAGTGTTGTGATGTCACGGTGGGAAGGGGAGAGTGGAGGCTATTACTATTAGTGGTAGTGTTGTGACGTCACGGAGGGAAGGGGAGAGTGGAGGCTATTACTATTAGTGGTAGTGTTGTGACGTCACGGAGGGAAGGGGAGAGTGGAGGCTATTACTATTAGTAGTAGTGTTGTGATGTCACGGTGGGAAGGGGAGAGTGGAGGCTATTACTATTAGTGGTAGTGTTGTGAAGTCACGGAGGGAAGGGGAGAGTGGAGGCTATTACTATTAGTAGTAGTGTTGTGATGTCACAGAGGGAAGGGGAGAGTGGAGGCTATTACTATTAGTGGTAGTGTTGTGATGTCACGGTGGGAAGGGGAGAGTGGAGGCTATTACTATTAGTGGTAGTGTTGTGAAGTCACGGAGGGAAGGGGAGAGTGGAGGCTATTACTATTAGTAGTAGTGTTGTGATGTCACGGAGGGAAGGGGAGAGTGGAGGCTATTACTATTAGTGGTAGTGTTGTGATGTCACGGAGGGAAGGGGAGAGTGGAGGCTATTACTATTAGTAGTAGTGTTGTGATGTCACGGAGGGAAGGGGAGAGTGGAGGCTATTACTATTAGTGGTAGTGTTGTGATGTCACGGAGGGAAGGGGAGAGTGGAGGCTATTACTATTAGTGGTAGTGTTGTGATGTCACGGAGGGAAGGGGAGAGTGGACTTACAATACATTAGGTTATACAGACTCAAAAAACTTCAACTTTCCTTTAAGTGATAGTAGCGTTTGTATTACTTTTCAATTCTGTAATATGTCCTCCCTTATGTCGTGGAGGACAGTCAATTGGGCTGAATGGCGCGAATAGCCACAATTTCACCGCAGCGTCCCTCAGTCATGGCTGGGTGTCCTAAATAACCATAATGGGTTGTTTCAAACCGATGACGAAGAGCCTGGTCATTAGAACAGAGGTTTTCTAAGTTCAATATGGGTTACATGTCGAGGGTCTGGTTCTTTTGTTGATAAAACAACTAATATTCGTGTAAGAAATACATGATATAATCCATCAGCTCACCAGGTGAATGGATGCCTGCCTGAGGGTGGTGGCCGTTTGTATATACTACTTACATGCACGAGAACTGCACGTGCCTTGCTTGACTCATCTGTTATAGCACACCTGAGGTGTTATCAGACAACTTCAGAAAATAGCACGCTGACATGTCTGCGCAGAACTACCCTTTGTGTTGTTATCACACACATGCCTTGCAGTTGACTTAATAACCAGGTTAAAAAATAACGGGGGGAAAACACCAATAATGTTTAACTATGACAAAACATTTGCAGGAAACCTGTATTTCTGCTGTATTTTTTAGGTTTATATAGTCAGATATATGTGTATATCAAATGCATACCGTATTTCCACGAAAGCAGTCCCCATCCCCATTACATCATACATAGACTGTGGAAGTGAAGAGAGAGAAAAACAGCAACACAAGCAGCAATGACTGCCTCTCACGAACCTAGTATTGCCTACCGGTAGCCTCCCTTGATGTTCTCCGCCCCAATTATTGTAGTTAAATAGGTGAACTGTGAAGTGTGGATCAAAGTGGAATAGTCTGATGCTTTTGATATTCTGTCACTTTCTGGGATAAATACGTTAGATTGATTATTCTAATCTACCTTACTTTAGTTTGAAGTAACTTTGATTTAAAATGATTAATTTTGAAGATATTTGGAGTGTAAACATGCACAATTAATTTTGGCATGCTTGTCAAAACTCTGTCACCTTAGGGCTCAGCAGTGACATGTTCTATTGAATTGCCTCAGTGTTCTCTTCTATATAGCAAAATATACTTAGCAATGTGGGAACAGTATCTAAGTTTGATATGTAGGATCAAATCTAGATAACTGTTTTCATTTCGAAAAGTTGATGCTTTTCCAGGACTATGCAGCTTTAAGCAAATCTTGCTCCCTCTACTACTTGTCCCTCCTTCACACAAAAGTCTTTATTATTATTTCTGCTTGTGATTTCTGGCTAAATAGCTTATTTCAGTGACAACGCATATAAATAAAATAAATTATATAGCCTCCCGCGATCAGTAGTGTACTCCCTTGCTCATTATATATGTCCATCTATGTCCCTCTCTCTCTCTCTCTCTGCCCCCCCCCCCTCTCCCCCTCTCTCTCTCTCTCTGTACAGTTGTAGTTAAACCTCAATGGCCACAGAGGCTCCTAACAGTGGAAATATGGTAGCTACTTGTGCCCTCTCTGCCCGGTGCTGTGACATGATTGTGGAGTGTTTGATGTCATCGTGTGGTTTGTGTTCAGTGGAGTGCAGTCCGGGCTCCTTCTACAAGGCACGCAGTGGTACGTGTACCCTCTGCGAGGTGGGCTCGTACCAGCCGTGGTCCGCCCAGACCGAGTGCCACGAGTGTCCGCCGGGCCTGACGACGTACGGACGGGGAGCGGCCATCGGCCTGGAATGCTGTGAGCTTCACCAGTCTGACGATAGGGGACAGTGTGATTCATGAGGATTGCTTAGTTAGTGTAGCATGGACACTGTAATGGCCGCGTTGGGTTGTGCATATATGGATCATTCAAGCATCTTTTGGTTGTATGGATTTTGGCCCTGCTCCGACTGAGCGGTTGGGGAGTCGGTGACTGACTTCTGGGGGGTCCGTAACCTTACAACGGTTACCGGCTGTAGAACTGCAGCAATATAGAAAGGCACTGATAAATTGGTCCGATCTTTTGTGTGAAGATTAATCTTCTGGTGGGGCAGTTGTAGAAGTTGGGGACATCTTTACAATCTATCAAATGGTGAGTTGTTGGGATGGCCCCAAATCTCTCTGGTCTGGCAGTAGCAGAGCACCTGTATCCAGTCAACAGCAGCAAGAGTTCAGGAGGCAGGGACGGGTAAAGGTGGGTTCAGCAGACTCCAGCAACAAGAACAAAGTGAGAGAAATGATAAGGTAAAGGGCCCCACCCAAGCAAACAACTCCCTTGATCAGGGGAAGAAGTAAGCCTGGGAGAAAAGAAAAAGGGTAGAGTATAGGAAAGAGAAATGAGAGTTGAGTCAAAGGGCCGTGTCTCTTTGCTCTTTGGTGACCAGCCGGTGAGCCAAAGACACGGACAGAGTAAGAGTAGAAAGTGAACTACTGGTGGTGGAACTCTTTTCAGACATTATCAAGGAGGAGCAAGGCCTGCAGAGAGGAGATAGAGAGAGGTGTGGACGAAGTGCGGTCCGGATAGCAAGTGGTGGGGGGGGGGGGGGGGGCGGGGGGAGTCAGTAATGTTACTGGAAATGAGTCTAGGTGCGCCAGTGGGCATTTAAAGTAGGACGGGACAATTACCGAAATACATTTTTTTAGTCAAATAATTATGTGCGTATATTTTTGTTATTTGTATTAATATAATATTTAGTATATATAATATATATATCTAATATATATGTAATAGATATAATATATGTAATGTATAATATATATCATATATGACAATATATACTATATAATATATATAGTATATATACATATACATAATATTTCAGACAATGCCATCCTCTGATATTCCTTACACGAAAATAAAACACAATTATAAAACATTGTCACATATGTAGCTTAGCTTCGTTGTATGTTCATAATGGGAAGATTTGAGAAGAATAAAAAGTAAAACTAATGGTTAACTGATGTACTTATTGTAGTGTATTTCCTTTATTATAGATGAAAAGGGCCAGCCACCTCCAATAATCCCTGAAGACTGGGAAAACTACAGTAAGTACACTAATTGGTGTTATAGGTTAATGCTTCGACGCTATACGGGGCGGGCGATAATTTTCACTGAGTTAATGGGGGAAAGCACAAGCATACTCTCTGAAATTTAAAGAGAGTAAAACACTATTATATGACCATGATAATTAATTATTTACATATTTCCTTTTCCATTACCTTTATCTAAGTCTCTCACTGGTCTCTTGTTTTTTCTTTGTAAGTACTTCCATATATATATATACACATATGTATATATGTTGATGATATATATGTATACATATATGGTGTATCTATGTATATAATGTATATATATATACATGTGTATATATATTTATTTATCGTGACATATATCGGCAATAGATTTGTATAGAAATATTTAAGTACAGTAAACCAGAATAAAGTGATATCCATCTATATATATATGAATCTATTTTTGCGTATATATATCTGTATATACATGAATCTATAATATCTTTCTTTATGTGTGTACAGGGCATAAGCAGGGTGCAAATATGGATGCCGCAATACCAACTACCTTGGGATGCCTCATAGCAGTAGTTGTTATTCTTGCCATTACCATTTACACAAGAAAAAGGTAAGACATTAAGACATTTTTTATTCACAATTTCTATACATTATTCCACAAGCATATACTATTCTGTTAACAATAGAAATTGCAGGAACATTGTAACCATTAATGGTTGTCTTCCCACTGCCCCTTATAAACAAAATAATCCATAAAACAAAATCATGAGCCCTGGAACTAATATACAAATAACCTACCGACTGCTCTTTAAGGAAACAAACACATGTTTAGAAAAAGATACGATGAGAGCAGGACCTGTTCATCAATAGACAAATTCTGTGGTTCAAATATTGGTTCTATGCGGCCTGGAGTAACAATCGCGACATAATTTGTTGTTACAATTTACTGTATCTGCACATAACATTAGTAGGTATTTCCCATTACTGTGGTATACCATCATCATTTTCTAGATCTATATTAGGAAGATTTATATTATGAACATTGATTTAATCAAGTTCTGTCGAAATAATTGTTGGGTAAACATATAGTAGATGTAGTAAAGAATTTCAGTTCTCTAATTCCGCCGAAGAAAAAAGAAAATATACATTTATTCAGTCACTCTACCTATAGCTTGTTAGCTTTTTATATATATATTTATATATATATATATATATATATATAATATATATATATATATATATATATATACCTATACGCATATATGCAGGTACGCAGCTGCGTACCATCTGAAATTACAAATATTTAATACATATATAGATGATGTTTTATAGCATTTTATTCCCTTGCGTTTTATTCCAATAGCGTTTTATTCCAATAGCGTTTTATTGCATGTGTGTACCTACCAGCTGAAAAATCCCAAGCTAGGTTCCTCTGACCTACTATGTTTTAGTTCAGAGTAACTTTTATGATAATTACCTAACTTTGCAGATATTTGGAGTGCGAGCATGATCAATAATGTATGTCTGCACACCAGTTGAAGCCAAATGCAAGAAGTTATTTCTATGTTAACTAGGTCATGTTGAATCCGGTGAGTTTCAGCGGTCTTAATGGAAGGGAACCCCAATGAAATGATGAATTGTCACACTAGTATTTAAGTAGGACCAAATGTAGATAGATGCCTTGGTGTCTCAGTTAATATGATTTTATTGGATTATGCACCTTTAATCATCCAAGCTTTACTAGTGTGATAACTTATAGCAGTAAGCCACGTCGACATGCCAGCCATATCATACATGCAACTGATCAGGATGTTGTGCAGAAATACAAAAGTGGTATGAAAGCTGTGGTTTGTTTTCCAGATACTGTATGCGTTACAGCATACGAGAGAAACACGGACAAGCAGTTGGACATCACCAAGCCAAGAGTCCAGAGGAAGTCAGGCTCTACACCAAGGCTGACCAATAAAGTTCAAGTGTCCATGCCACAAACATTGACCGTCATGTATTCAATTGTGCAAAGAATAACACTCATATTCAAACTTGAGACTTCCAGTGTTTTCAGCATATTAATTAGTGGGAAGGACTGCAGAAAAACTGATAGCTTTTCAATTATCAGTGTTGGGGGTGTTTTAATGGAAAATAGGGTATTTTAGTACTTGCAAAGCTGCTGAAACAATAATTCATCTCACTCGGCTGACAGAAAAGAGCAGGAAAGTGGTTTTAAAGTGTCTATTTAAGCAAAAGTGATCATAACCTAGGAGGTTGAGCAAGTTATGGCTATTTGGTGACTGCGACCCGAATGTTCTGTCGTGTGCTGACCAGGAGCGATGAAGAAGCAAGAACCTCAGAGTCCATAGATGAGCACCAGGTAGGCAGGAGTGTGAGGAAGAATCAGCGCTCACCCAACAAATGAGGGAGCGCTGATGGAGCAGCTGTGATACGTAGGGCAGGTAGGCAGTGACAGCGTTAGTCTTCCAGGTCCCGGCGTTCATGATGGTGGTGAGAGGGAGACCCTCGGCATCGTCGCAGGCCTGGGCCGTTCCTTGGTGTAGGCTTCTTGGAGAGGGCAAGGCCGCCAGTGCAGTGACCCGTAGTGCAGAGGTGAGGGCAGCGGCGGTAAGGGGGGCTTGAGTTGGCAGGTGGAGGGCAGGGGCATGATGGGGAGGGTCATGGGCAGTGACATAGGCATTCCAGGCTCGGACCGGGCAACATTGCGAGGTCGGGATGGCTGGGAGGCAGAAATTGAGGGTGCAGGAAGACCGAGGGCGGGTCTTGGTGGAGCGAACAAAGAGGTATACAGCATGGGGCTTAACAATGACATCAGAGTGACACAATGTATGCGGAGAGGGGCCAGCTACTACTCTGACCAGATTACTCTGTCTGAGTGTAGTGAGATATGCAAAAATAAGTGCTACAATAATACGGTGGGTGGCGGGGTAAGCCGTGCGAGGAAAGAAACTATCTTCATGAACTCACATGGGGTCAGAGCGGGGGCTTTAGTAGGAAGATTACTGGAGGACTTTTGGATGCCTTTCTTCATCACGCAAATCTCATGGGCTGAGAATGCGGCATGGTCTCCTGGGTGGAACAAACCCACAGTTTCATGGAAGAGAAATAATTAAATACGGCACCAGAGGATCACAGCACTAAAGAGAGGTAATACAAGAAGGACAGTAAATCATACAGGCGAGGGGCCAGGGGCTGCACTCGGTAGCGGTGACAGAACCGGAGGTAACGAGTCACATGGGTCGCCTTATTCCGCCATGTCCGAGGGGAGAGGGCCCTTCCATAGATTAATTTCTTCCAGCCTGGAAGGGGCTTACATTGGGAAATCTAGTATGTCAAACGTGAAGAGAAATAGTAGTCTAGTAAGATTTCGTTGAGAGCCGATTACTGAAGCTTTAGTTTCCATGGCTAAGTCAGATGTCGAACGGCTGAGAACGTCCGCTAGAATTAAGTCTGAACCGGGCTTATGGTATATTATAAGTTTGAAGTTCTTATTGGCTAAGAAGAGCCACAGCTGTCTAGCACAGGCGCAGAGCACTGGGTCTTTACCCCTACCAGAGGAGAGTACTTGCTGGGATGCGGTGTTGTCTGTGTTTATCTGGACTGAGAAGTTGTGCGGGAGGGATGGGAGAAGGGTGTGGAGTGCGTAGAATAAATTGATTGCTTTGAGCTGTGTGATATTCATCATCAGGTCTGCTATGAGTGGGGGATAATCTGCTGCATGGAAGTGTGTTTTGGAATACTCTCCCACTTTGTTGCAGTGGGTCACAGCTGACCGGTGGAAGCAGTGGTGCACTGGTGGTGGGGCGGGGTGAGAGTAAGGGGCACGTGGGGCGGCGGTGTGTTTGTATGTACACAAGCAGAAGGAACACTTACACGCACGGGGGACATGGCTGGATCTGCGATGGCTCTCCTCTCTCTGAACTTGCGCTTCGTTTGACAGTGTTGTTCAAGATGTGACAGTGAGCGCCTTGTCATGTACGCACACCATGCACAGATATGAAGCTGTCTATCTGGGAGGGTGCCATGAGAAGAGGTGAAACCACAGTCTTTCCCCCAATTCCATGTGTAACATGCTTTGCCGTCCTGCTCTTTATTATAATCCTCACGGGGATTAAGTTAAGACTGGGATGCGGATGGAGCCACTGACGCTGCTGCTGCAGTGCTTGGTATTTGTGTACTGTACGCAGCTGGTAGGCTCTTTCTGCGCCAGAGCAGACATTGCGTTGCAGATCCTTGATCTGAGGCGCATCCAGCCAACTGTCAGTGAGTCGGCTGTCTGCCACCATTTGAAAGACCCGCTCGGACCATCTGCGGCAGGTAGGCCAATCCCACGTGATTGCTATACGCGAGAGCTCTTGTTTGTGTTGTAACACTGCGGGCCACCAGGCTTCGGGGAAGGAGGGGTGGGCTGTTACTTATTGCTGTAAAGTACTCCGCCCAAGTTGCCTCACCCAGCCCTATCTTCTTAAATCCGTCTCCTCTTGTAATGATCAAATGCGGTAGTAACTCCTTTGGGCCTGGTGAGCAGGTGAGCCAGGTCGAGTATGTCAATGTGAGTAGGGGATAGGCAGATTGGTCTGGTAGGAATTTGGCGGGTGGGGGGAAAGGGGGAACGGGGGGTGTGGCGGGGCCTGAGACCGAAGCCGGCGCCTGAGTGGCGTAGGCCGAGACCGAGACCGAGCCCGGGGGGCGTGCTGTCGCCGGTGTGGGGGAGGGGGAAGGGGGGTGAGAGCGGGAATGGTGGCAGGGTGTAGTGGGAGGGAGTGAAGTTGACTGGCCTGACCTTTGACACCTGGTTCGAGGTAACACCTGCAGGCTAATTCGGCACACTGAGGACCTTGCAGTGCGACTGAGACGTCCGTTTTCCCTTGTCAGGTGCCGAATTATATCCTGCTCCGACTCTGTTAGAGGAAGGTGAGTCCAGGGAGTCGGGGTTTAGGAACGGGTCACACGATGACCGAACCTGCCTGTCAGGCTGTTGTCTGGATGGCTGCCACAACAGGGGCGGCCTGCCTCTCCTTTTGCGAGTCAGTGCCATAGGCTGTTGTCGTAGCACTCTGCTTGCCAGTCGGGCAGTATGTATGCTAACCAGGCTCAGTGAAGAGTAGTGGGAAGCGAAGTGTATTGTAGCTCGTGCTGTGAGAAAGTGAGGAGTACTAGAGCAGGGGATAGCAAGGAAGACAGAAATAGACATAGCCTTGTGCGCAAATTATCCATGTTAGCCTCGGGCCAACATGACCAATGCACTTTTGTAAACAAAACATTTTTTTTTAAATTTAAAATAAAAGGCTTTTAATGGGAAAGGAATTATTAAGCATTGCCTCGTCTCAGTATAGTAAAGATTTGAACACAATGTCATATTTATAAAGGATAACTGTTAACTCAATGGTTTTATACATATTATATCTCATACAAAGAAAATTGACATCATGATGGTTTTGTGGTCCTTTTGCAGAGCGATTAATTGATGTTTTCTACACTGGGGTGTTCGGAAATACGTTGCACAATTTCATTGATACAGAAGCTAGTCTGGATGTTATTACAATTTCACTGGATAAATAAATAGTCGATATTTTGGATATGCGCTATCATTTTATATGAAGGTATTTCATTGAGCAGTCCGGTGTACCACAGTGACTGTACATTATGGTGTATCTAGAGATAGCACACTGATTAGATTGGAATCTCACGTGTTATGCACTGGGCTGCGTCAGGTGGATGGGAGAATTGCCTTGTACAGCATTGCTCATTTCAATATTGTCTATATACCTTAGTTACATGTATTAATTTCGTAGTATTCGTCACTTGTGAAGCATGACTGTTCAGTGGGTGATTTATACTAACAAGCTCAAACTAAGGCTGCCATATTTATATATATATATATATATGTATGTATAGTTATATATCTATACATATAGGTGTATATATAGTTATATACATATAAGTATATATATAATTATATATGAATAATTATATATAATTATATAATATATACTTATATCCATATAATAATAAATACATATATATAGGTATATACATATATAATTATGTAATCCCTAAACAAAAAAAGAAAACCTTCTTTGATTAAGTCATATAATATTCCATTTAACCATGGGTCCAAAAAGCAAATTGTGTTCAAAACCAAACTGTTTTAAAAGATACATATTATGGAATTAACATATTTTCTAATCTAGAAATGTGCATTTCGAAAGGTAGTTCATGATAGCTCATATTGTACGGTTTGCATTGCAATTCAGTTTAAGTATGCAGACGCCATCAGAACTACAAAATGTATGTACTACTTGAGATGTTCACAGCTATGTAAGGATAATTTGTAATGTTGTTTTCTATGTGGGTCTACATAGTTCATGCGCAAGGTGTCAGTGACGAATACATGTAGTCATAAACCCACTCTACAAATCATAGTATTTAATTATTTATGATGGTTTGAAGGTGTTATACTTGTATGACCGGCCAGTTTAACTGTATAGCTTAGGGGGACTGGTCTGACTAGTATGTGAATATATTAGTATTCGACACCGTCTCTAGTTTAAATGTGTTCGATTTTCAGATATCTGTGGAGAAAGATACCAAAATAAATATGACAAAACTGTATTTTCATTGAATTAATTAGCTAACTTGTGTGATATCAGAGGCCCGTGCGAGGGTCTGCAGGTATATGGGTCATTCTCGGACGCTGTGTACCAATTTTGTGACATGGAAGCCAAAAGTGAAAATATTCCAAATGATAGCAAAAAAAACATTCCAAATAATACGATCCATATTCATATGAAGGTTTATATGTTCTGCATATGTCAGGATTGAAACCAAAATAAAATTCACTTTTTGATTTTGATCTTATTCAAATAGCTGTTAAAATGAACTGGTGTAGCCTACCATCTTACACACATATATAATATCATTTTAACATACAACTATTGAAAAAAGATTTGATTTATTACAGTTAACCCAAAAGATTTATTTCTTACAAGAAAAAGAGTTGGGAAAAAACGTTTGGGTAGATGTATGCTGTCGATATGCAAATTTTCATAATTTCACTTTAACACAAAATCCTCTAAAGTATAAGTATATTTTTTATACATTTTGTGGGATAGATTACATACACGTAGCATTAGTAACAAGGTTACATACCGAATACACAAAGTCAACAATAACTATTTGACGTACTGCCCCCAAAAATGAACATCATTAACAATGTAACATGGAAACCAAAAATATGGTACACAGTTTCTGAGAATGACCCATATGGAATAGAGGGTATCACGTGACCACATCCGCAGCCAATTATGACCTGTTTGACCTTGTCTTGAATATACACATGTTCATGGTACAACTGCTGTAAGATTAGTCTTATCATAGAAGGGATATTCAATTAAGCACCAAATTAGCTCCTCTGTCTTGTGTTTGCTACTTTCAACCAACATGCATTATATTAACTTCTGGTGATCAAACATTTATTTTAAAAGGAAAGAATCTATACGGGTCATTTTCTCCATAGTTTAACTTATGTTACCTTTCATTGGTGCGTTGACTATAACAGGTACTTTCGCTGAACAGGACATTTTGTTGGTTTGGTTTGATTTAGTTTTGCAATTGTGTTGCTTTTTCGTGGTGTCAGCAACACCAAAAGTACGGGTTATATTGGTATCCTTTAGAGCTTATCTTTGAGGTGACTTCATTTTGTAATTATTAAACTCGCCATTCATTCTATTTTTTGTTAGTCATTTTAAGTATATCATTTAATATAATATGTTATACACAATGTGAAAAGAGGATTTGTTGACTGTTCATTCCTATAATGAAATGATATTGTAGATAGCAATATGCATTGTCAACTATAATTCATAGTTATTAGATAAACTGGTACTAATAATAGATTTACTAATTCTATTAATATAACCACCATAATGGTACCTGTTGGTTCTTCCTATTGCATCTGTGTACCGTTAAGGCCTGAATCATAACGCATTCCCCTTATTCAGTACTAATTCAACAGTTTATCTCACATTTCCTATCTTGTTGATATGTTCGAATTATTTCTCATTTCTATTGCATAATCTGATCATAAGTTGAAAGGCAATTATTCCTGGTCCAAGAAGTAATTAAACTATACTTTTCAATCTTGAAAATAAAGGTAAGACATTATTTATTTCTTTCACAAAAGATAAATGATTGCTACTTAGGTTTTAATGAAGTTTTATTTCTTTGTATAATTATGTGACATAATCATTAAGTTTAGATAATGGCATAAATATAAATGTAACTATTTCTCTGCTTGAATGTCTCGTGACATATATATGCATATATATGCCTATATATACATATATATACATTTATATATACATGTATATCTATATGCATATATATACACATATGGTATACATATTATGTATAACCTGATTTATATCTGTACTAAATGCACTTAGTGTTAATGAGTGCCTGTTTGCTATGTTCCAGGAAGTCGCTCCTGGCATTACACTCCCTGATGAGTTGACCCGGGGTCACACGCCACACTGAACCACTGGGCCGTCGTTTATATCCGGTGACGTCACTTCTACGCGGCGCTGTCTCTGGTGCGCCGACGTGAACTGCGCCTACCTACAGGGGTGTGCAGTGCGCCAGCGTGACAGCAACGGTTGTCGCCACCACAGCCCGCCGTCAGGGGGCGTGGCGGGCCGCTCAGAGGTGCCCTGCGACGCCATGGAGTTGGCTACCAAGACGCCCCCTTGGCGCCAGGACCAGTAGTAAACATGGCTGCGGGGATGCATGTACTCCACGGTCAGATTGTAAAGTACCACGCAGCCGTCACACGGCCGTCCTAGACTACTACCTCATTGGAGCAGAGAGGCTGAGTGTGTTCTGGTGGGACTGTCTGTGCCCGCGCCTGGCGCCCCCCCACCCCTTCCCCCTTATTGGCGTCCTGCCGCCTGGCGTCCGCCGCCCTAGATAAAAGAATCACCTCATACTTGAGTAGGAGTGAATGACAACATAGTCTAAATAAGGGCGAAAATTGCTTTATTTTTTTAACAGGAAGTGGAATTCCATGTTCCAGCATCTAATGGCTACTTATATCGATACAGAGTTGGTGAAATGGGAAAGAATGCAAAAAGACAACATGGTGACCACAGAATGCTGTCGATTTCACTTTTAAACTTCATTAAGCTACATGTTTTATTATATTTTTCACATCAAAAGTAGCGGGTAAATATGAAGATGTATATGAAGAATATAATTTTGCTTCTTAAATTAAAAATTAAGTGCTGATTTCATTTACCCAGCCTTTCGCCACTTTTTCTAATGGGTTGTTTTTCACCTCTACTGCAAGTATGGGGTGAATCTTTTATCTACCACCACCCATGAAGCATTGCGGCAACAGCGGAGCGCCCCCTAGCGGCCTGTGGGATGACGCGCTGCGAGTAGCGCGGTGGGCCACATTCAGCGATGTGGACAGACGAATGAGGACTGAAGGCGAGCCGTGTTCCCGACACATGCAGTTAATTAAATGACGGAACAAGAAGCTGGGCTTGTTGCCCAGGTCCCACCCGCCGAAGACACTCACCTCTGCCTCCTTGCTTTGTTTTCAGCTCGCAAGAACACATTATTTGTTTTATTTGATATTTTAATGTTGTTGGTTTTTTTTGTGCGTTTAAAAAAATGATTATCATTTATGACTTGGACCAAGTAAACAATAACTTAAAATAGTGTTTTCACTGCTGTGAATATTACAGAATATATTAGGTGATGTGCTGATTTAGTTTTTTGTTTTTGTTGTGGTTTTTTTTAAGGAACTCAATGCAAGTGTTATCTGGTCATGTCCATTTGGCCCATTCACAAAAAAAAGAATTCTTGTTCTTATTGTTCCCACCGAGGATTACTTTCACAATTTTCATGACTTCATAGATGTCGATCTGTCCGCATACATTACCTCCATTAGAATGACGAATATAATATTAGTAACTTCCCACCTTTCTGACTCGGGATGTACTCTTCTAATAAATATTTAAATAAACCCATGTGATTAGGGTGTCAACAATTCATACTATAAACTCTAGCCTTTCAAATTGCATGAATCTGGAAAGCTTCCTTTTCGCACCTTCCTCCAGATTGTACTTTTATCAATATCCTCCCTCCCCCCCCCCCCTTTCTTTTATTTAAATTTTCACTTTCCGGTCTGTGCATTAAATGCAGCCCACTGTGAAAATGCCGCCACACTGCTGCTTGGGCATGGCATACACACACAATGTTCTCGGATAGCTTGTACCATTATAATAAACATCGATATGCATGCAGTTTCATAACGTCCAGTTCTCAATACACAAATCTAAACATGGCTGTTTGTAGCGTCTCTTCTTATCAGCAATACGGCAGCCACTAGTGGCACGCCTAGTTTTACTTGTATACTTACATCCGCCTGTGTACAGAGGAGTATTCTTGTGATAAACTGTGTGACGTATGAACCAGCAAACCCTCGATCCCCTTCTGGAACCAATGCAAGTCGTATAGAATATTTACAGTGGCTTAGTAGAGCCTAGCATTGTTCAAGTCTACATATTAAATATTGCACGTGTGTATAATAATATTCAAGCCGATGATCTTTTAAATCACACTTAAGAATGGTGTATAACCAGGGCGCTGTTTGTTACTTTCCACCCTGCAAATGTAGTATGTATATTGTTCATCAACTAGATATTTATGCTTGGATGTGACTCTGATAACAAACATAGCATGTGTACTCACAGTAATATGCAAATCGCCAGTGACACCAGCGTACATTGTAAAACATGAGGCGTAAGGAGGAGTAGTAGTGTTCGTTGTACTTTCATATCTTCTGGCTGTGTAAAATACATTCAGACCTCATTGTAAGATATCATCGGCCTCAGAGTGATTGCAATATTCCATTAGTCGTTGTGTAGCACACAAACCCCTCTCCCCCGCCCCCCCCCCCCCCCCCACACACACACACATTCATTACAATTATACTATGCTTCCTCTCCCCCCCCCCCCCCCTCCCCCGCCGCGCCGCGCCGCCCCGCTCGACCCCACTCAATATTTATATATTTGTGAAGCTCGTCGACCCTATTCCAATTTGTTGTTACAACGTGTTTATAACTTATAATCGCCTTGGCGGAGACAACTTGGTTTCGCCGCTTAATTTGACATACCTCATTGGTAAAGCCGACAAGGGCTACATTTGTGCCCGAATAATTTGATTCCATGTTGTGATTGCGAAGAAATGCCTTAAATATATGCTTTGGATGTGTCATGTTTGCTTTCGTCGACTATCTTACAGGTACAGTGTTCAGAGAGACCTCCCGAGCCGAAAGCTTATAGATACAGAAACAAAAGAGGAAAATGATGGTTATGCCCAGTTTTGTAATCAGTGAGATCGGTTGAGTGTCGGTATGGTTTGTTCTTATTTGTGCAACTTGTATGATGATGGTATGTCATTGTGGGGACTGATTGTGTTAGGTATATTTTTATATGTATATATATGTATGTATATCAGATCTGTGTTGTTGTTTTCATTTCTTTTATGCACTAAGTCTTCTATCAGTACCCTCACAGTTAATTAATCGATTCTGTTTATAGAGTTGTTGCAGCAAAATCCGACATGGCATGAAATGCTCAAAATCACAAGCATGACGAAAAGACAATTGGTTTGGGCTTCAATGTCATTTGTGTTTATTCACAGACAGCACATAGTTGTACTATGCACGAAACATTGAGGGTATAAACCAAGCAAGAATACTGTCTAAGACAAGTCAACTTGGCCTACCAATATCAGCCAAATTTGACAGTCACACAGTTGCTATTCCTTCACCATGTTCACTCATCCTAAGCAGTCATTTTGTGTGATTCATACCCAAATTGTATTATATATGCATCATATACCCTTGTCAAACAGCACAATAACAATTCTTTCCCGATTTAATCAATTCCAAAGTTGAAGTCCTTTTGTGTCTGTATACTACTGTTTTTGTTAGTTGTTTTAATCAATCTACTTAGAGAGTTATGAGACTCAAATCGTCATGTGATACAAAAGAAACAACAACAACTATCACACATTAAGGTGATACTGCATAGGTTATCGCATGTGCCAGGCTCCAATTGTAGAGTAGCTTAGTGAAGATATTGGTATATGATAACGCTTTTGTAATGAACAGCGGAAGTTCAGACATTCACACTTTCTATTCTGCATTTAGTCCTCACCATAGGACATATAACGGTATCTATTTGCTTCCTGCCTTATACAGAGTTACAAGTGTTGTCCAGGATGGTAGAATTTTCAAAAGCTAACAAGCGTTAGTGGTCTCGTCATCTAGTCATATAATATTCAAATGGTTAAATTTAAAATGTCAATGTATAGACTCTTTAAGCAGACATACCTCAATAGCGAAGGAACTACAGATCTATACTTAGCTGGTGTACTTGTAACCTTTACGACATAGCCCGTGGTGCCATTGCCACTAGCGATACTGCAATTGTGTTGTAAGAATGTTTGTCAACTTCGTAAAAAGACATTTTAAAAAGTGTGTAGACATTAATTAAGAAATTTGGAAATAGTTTGCCGACGGAATCATCTTTTCTAGTGCGGAACATAGTGGAGCGTAATATAGCCCGATGCTATTGTACAACGGCCATTACGGGATGGTAGATCACGTGACCAATGTTGTGACGTGTTTAAGTCCCTTTCAGTGTGGCTCTTTGAAAGGTTGCCTCCCCAAGACGTAGGTGCAGTGTGTCGTGAGCGTAGTCTTGTGGCTTGAGGTCCATGTTCCCCTCGGTGTAAAGCATTCTGTCGCATCAATCATAGTCAGTTACATGTGTACTATGTGAAGATTATGATTGCCATTAAACAGTTACCTTTTGTACACGTATGTGTGTTGGCGCCCTTCTTTCAAAGTCCAATGCTTCAGGTATCTTGATTGGTTGACTGATGGTTAAATTAGAACAACTTTTGTGTATGTTTTTTTTAGAGCTGCATAGTCCAATGAAATCATCAACATTTCAAATTTTTAAAAGCGTATCTAAATTTGATTATACATATGCAACTTAGATCCTATTCACCTATTAGACATATGTTGCTGCATATAAGCGAATACTAAGTCAGTTTAGTATAACCTGTTACTGCTGAAGCCTATGGTATCAGAGCTTGCCAAAATTATTTTTGTATGTTAGCACTTCAAATATCTCAAATGTAAGTCATTTTAAATAAAAGTTAGTTCAACCAGAGAGCGTGTATATAAACAGATGAGAGGGACAACTCCCATACTAGAGCATGTAACATCTGCCGACTGTGGTGCTCCAAGTGGTGGTTGTTGAACAGCTTAAGCATATGGGCAAACCTCAAGGCATTTTCAATAGCAGTGAGCAATCTTCATCCAGAAAAAGTGAAATATCTCTAAGACTACACCACCTAGAAACAAACTGATTGGAATACACATAGAAAACATGTTTATCAACAAGATTATATTAAATTGATATGGTTAGGGTTCTGGATTTCTATTAATTTGGAATAAAACTGACGTTTTTCACTACGCGTACGGCAAACTCAAGGCATTGTCAATGGTCGTGTGCAATCTTCCTACAGAAAAAGTGAAATATCTCTAAAACTACACCACCTAGAAACAAACTGATTGGAATACACATAGAAAACATGTTTACCAACAAGATTATATTAAATTGATATGGTTAGGGTTCTGGATTTCTATTAATTTGGAATAAAACTGACGTTTTTCACTACGCGTACGGCAAACTCAAGGCATTGTCAATGGTCGTGTGCAATCTTCCTCCAGAAAAAGTGAAATATCTCTAAAACTACACCAAATAGAAACAAGCCACTTAGTACACATATAGAAAACATGTTTACCAAAAGGATTATATTAAATCGATAAGGTTAGGCTTCTGCATTTCTATTAATTTTGAATAAAAACAAATGTTTTGCACTACACGTATGGCAAACTCAAAGCTTGTTCAACACTAACCGCCAGGAACGCCACTGTAGCCTGTGTTACCGATTTTCGCGGGAGTTGTCTCTCTCATCTGTTTATATACACGCTCTCTGGTTCAACCTAAAGCGAGGTAGATTATAACAATCACCCTACTATATTTATCTCAGAAACTCAAAGCTCAAGTGAGAGATTAGAGCTGTCAGTTTGTAGTTCTGCATTCCGTCTTTTGTTTTTTTAATGACTGCCAGAAAATCTGGCGGCCCGGCCCGGCCTTTTACACACAGCTGAGTTACGACAGTATGGTAAATATGTTTTCTTTAATTGCTTCTAAAATATATTGGTAAAGTCACATAACGCCATATAGTGCTTATTTAAATATTTGAATACATTTCAAGATAATTCCTATGATTAATTGTTTAAATTATTTGTTATTGCAATGCAGATATTTTATGGCGTTATAAAGCTAAGATTCCATACAAGCGGTATGTGGCATGCCATTCCCATTCGAACCGATCGGTCCATTGAGTGATCCACTTTGCCGTCCATACATTCACATTCGCAACCGGACATATGGAAGCACCCCGGTGCGTTTACATCCTTTATCATTTTCGTCACATTCGCATACCGCGTATATGGAATCTTAGCTCATGTGTTAATCTCATAAAATCAACAAATCAGATACGAGAACAGTGATAATAAAGTAACAATAAAGTAACTCAAGCTATCTAGATCGCTAGCTGCAACGCAAATAGGTGGCGCCGTCTATCTTTTTCCTTGACTCGCCGCTAGGTGGCCTCACACGTGTGCATTGGTCAGCTCCTCCTGTAACACCATAGTCAGGTGGCTAAACTTATACAAAATATATATAAATAAATATAATGTTATGTATAGTTAAATTATATCAGTGGTCAACATAGTTGCTAGCTATCCCCGCAGTCCTGTTACCTACATATTTGCCAGTGTACATTGCACGCAGATAATACCAGAGAGCGTGTATATAAACAGATGAGAGGGACAACTCCCGCGAAAAACGGTAACACAGGCTACAGTGGCGTTCCTGGCGGTTAGTGTTGAACAAGCCTTGAGTTTGCCGGTACGCTCAATGCAAAACATTTGTTTTTATTCAAAATTAATAGAAATCCAGAAGCCTAACCTTATCAATTTAATATAATCCTTTTGGTAAACATGTTTTCTATATGTCTTCCAAGCGGTTTGTTTCTATGTGGTGTAGTTTTAGATATATTTAACGTTTTCTGTATGAAGATTGCTCACCGCCATTGACAATGCCTTGAGTTTGCCGTACGTGTAGTGCAAAACGTGTATTTTATTCAAAATTAATAGAAATTCAGAACCCTAGCCATGTAAATTTAATATAGTCTCATTGTTAAATATGTTTTCTATATGTGTTCCAAACAGTTTGTTTCTATGTAGTGTAGTTTTAGAGATATTTCACTTTTTCTGTACGAAGACTGCTCAAGGCCATTGACAATGCCTTGAGTTTGCCGTACGCGTAGTGAAAAACGTCAGTTTTATTCAAAATTAATAGAAATCCAGAAGCCTAACCATATCAATTTAATATAATCTTGTTGGTAAACATGTTTTCTATGTGTATTCCAATCAGTTTGTTTCTAGGTGTTGTAGTTTTAGAGATATTTAACGTTTTCTGTATGAAGATTGCTCACTGCCATTGACAATGCCTTGAGTTTGCCCATATGCGTAAGCTGTTCAACAACCACCACTTGGAGCGCCACAGTCGGCAGATGTTACATGCTCTAGTATGGGAGTTGTCCCTCTCATCTGTTTATATACACGCTCTCTGATAATACTAAATGCCTTCCACCTTGTCATCCTTTCCTGTCTCCGTGTCTGCGAAGACATCCGGGAAATCATAAGATTTTGATTTAATCCTTTTACGTATCTGCAAACAAGAAAATAGTTCAACATGTAGGCTACCCACCAGTTTGGTTGATGCAAGCCGAAGTGGGTGTCTTACATATGCCTATACCAGAGGTTTGTCTGTCAATTCAATTCAATTCAATTCTTTTATTTTAACTCTCTGCAAGGTATGTTTACAATAAACTGAGGTGATACAATAAATGCATACAAATTCCTTACAGACAGAAAGGATCCCAGAAAAGCAATGCTTATCTAGCTGGTCTCCATGATGTGAATGAACAAGTGATGACAATAACAAATTATTAAACTGTGGTTGGTAATTGTACCAAAATGCAGTTACAGTTCTCAACAGCCTCTGGTTTATAATCACTGTGCAGATGCGTATGACACATCTAACTAGTGAACCATTAATACCTGTACATAATAATAGATTAATACATCATATTATCTATATTGTATATTATTAGCCTGTCCCTCAATTCAAAAGTGTGTGGTGTATGCCTATTGAACACTAGAGTGTCTATGTTTGTATATATATATATATAAACATAAGCTATTGTATTTATTTTCCTGATTGGTACCGACTATTATATATATATACACATATATATACACATATATATACACACATACATATATGCCTATTGAACACTATTTTATGTATATATATATATATATATACACATGCATTTATATAAATACATATATTGAACAGTATATATAGTGTTCAATATATGTATTTATATAAATGCATGTGTGTATATATATATACATAAAATAGTGTTCAATAGGCATATATGTATGTGTGTATATATATGTGTATATATATGTGTATATATATATAATAGTCGATACCAATCAGGAAAATAAATACAATAGCTTATGTTAGCCGAAATTGAGTAGGTTGAAAGCTGGCGACCAGGTGGCGGCGACAATACATAGTTGCGGGAACGGACAACGGCGAAATAGAATAACAATAAATAATGTGAGAATTTTTATTCATATCCATATATATGAATATATAGATATAATATAAATTCTATGTAATATAGTATATATAATATATATATGATATATATGATATATATTTTATATGAGAATAGTTAATAGTAATGAGTATACATCATTTCTTGCATGAATATGAAATAAAATAAATACCCAGATATATATTGCACTACTCTGGGCTTTGCTTAGACAGTTAGGCGTTATGTTGATTATATGGGAGCGTGATGTAGCTCAGGCGGCAGAGTGTCCACCTGTGATGGTGTGGGTCATGCGATCGATCCTGCTCAGTGGACCCATTTGCAGTTTGGGTTATTTTCCATTCCACCAGTGGTCCACAACTGGTTTATTAAAGGCTGTGGTGTGTGCTGTTCTGTCTGTGGGAAAGTGCATATAAAAGACCCCTTGCTGCTTATCAGAAAGAGTAGCCTATGTGGTGGCAGCAGGTTTCCTCCAAAGAAATATGTCAGAATGACCATATGTGTGACGTCCAAATGGGTATGCAGGTATTGCAGGTATAGCAATACCTCAGGGAGTTTAACGCCCCTGCTCTGCAAAGTTGTAAACCACTGCCTTGTGATACAGGTTCTTGACAGAACCGAAGGCTAAGGGAGCAAACCCTAAACAGAAAACCATGTCACTGTGGCAGCATTAAGGGCGGTTGATGTATGGAACTCCCAACATCTTGCGACCAGCCACTGCAGGGACAAATAGTTTTGCGCCTGTCTTGACATGTTCTTGCCGGTGTGAAACCTCTAGTGCCGCTGGTAACTTGCAAAAGCCAGCAGCACTTCAACACTTTTGCAGGCAGCTTTCATGAAATGTACAACCACACAAAGGAGAGCGGCACTCAAGTAATGAAAGCAGTCTTTGTCGCATCACGACCGACAGCATGATGATGATGATGATGATGATGATGTGACGTCCAATAGCCGATGATAAAAATCACTGTGCTCTAGAGTTGTCCTTAAATAAAACAAACTTTTTTATATTGGTGATATCTACATGGTAATTGCTCAACCCTTCCCTGAAGCTCCAGACACACTACGGCTTGCGACCACTTGTGACCATTTTGCGACTAGCCTCGGACCAAAGAACCCACAGTTGCCCACAACCTCGATCAAAGCAATGGTCTCCGACCTCCTTGCGACCATTTGGATTGCAAGGAGGTTGGTAGTGCAGTAGCTGCAATGTGCTTACGACTAAAATGGTCGCAAGCAGGTCGGCGACCACTGAGGACCACTTTGTGACAATTTGCGACCATTTTACGACCACTTCTGACCTCTTTGCGACCAATCTATTTTGTATGGTCGGCAAATGGTCGCAAGCTTGTTTCTTTGTTGTCTTACATCCCAGCAACATCTAAGGTCATATCAGGATTGGTACCGACTTGTGACAGTGCGCACTCATGGTGACTTTATAGAGATGCCCCACTGGGAGATCAGCCCACTCAGTCACATTATCCTGACACTGAGCCAACCAGTCCTCACCCTATCCTAATAATGCTGAGCGCCTGGCTAGGAAGTGACAAGTATAATTTGTTCGTAGTCATTGTTTTGACTCGACCAGGGTTAGAACCCACGAACCCATGGGTTCGGATCCCCCGATCTACCAAAACAGCAGACGGGCGTTCAATTGATTCGGCCATCCCGTCTGGTGTGGTCGCAAGAAGTCGCAAGCAGTAGTGTGACCGGAGTATAACCTGACGCCCCAGTCTACCTTCTTTGGGTCCGGGGAACGCCGGTTGCCGTACACGCGAATCGCCTCCTCGCGTTCCTCCGTCTTCACGGACGTGTCGTCAAGGACACGCAGCTCGTGCAGCTGGCTGATGACGTAATGCCTGATGGATACAGGAACGTGGATACAATAATCTACTGCTGCGACATGAGTTTTAAAGCTGCAGAGTCCCATCAAAGTATCAATTTTTCAAAACCAAAACATTTTTCTAGATTTAATCCTACATAATATATCTAACTTAGATACTCCCCATGAGTCCCCACTGCCACAAGTCACAACCCGCCCTGATCGAATCTTCTTAGATGTTGCTGGGGTGTAAAACCCTAATAAACAAACGTCCTGGTTGTACGCACTGACCTGTAATCTTGGTACTGGATGCATGACCCTCCATTAAGATAACTCGGTGCTGCTTCGTTGTTCATCATCGAAAGGAATTTAAGGTTAGGGAAACTGCTCGCTAGTGCAGTTATAAATATACCTGCAATCAGATAAGCTGTGTTATACTATACGTATGTGACCAGTTAAGAAGCAGGTGTTTCAAGTTGCATGATCCAATGAAAGCACAACATTTTCATAACCAAATTGGGAGCCAACTTGCCTTTATTTGGCCCCTCATTTCCAGCCTATCGATTGATATATTTATTAAACATGTATTGTTGCATAGATTTGCAGAAGGTATATTAAATTAATTCTATAGAACCGGTCACTGCTGGAAGCCAATGATGTCCAGAATTTCGGTGTGGACTCCAAATATATTTCAGATGCTTTCACTTCAAATATCTCCAAAGTTAGCTATTTATAATAAAGGTTACTCGAAATTAAAGTAAATTAGATTATAGCAATCAGCGTAATATTTAGCATTTTCAAATATGGCAGAATCTCAACACGATTAGATTAATGAACTTTAACTATGTATACTTACTGAGATTACAAATGGCATTGTGGTTTAAGGAAAGCGTCGTAAGTGTTGTCAATGTAGGAAACTTGACGTGGGAATCCAAATTATTCCGGTCTAATATTAACGTTGTAAGCTGAGGCACATCCGTCAAAAAGCAGTAGTCTCTACACACAAATATATGAAGAGGTAAACCACAGGAATTAGCATTATACACAAGCAACGGAAATATTAAAAGCTGTTGAATTTAACCAGTCATAACATACTGAAGAAAGGATAATCACAAAAATATGAGCGCGTGTTCAAATATGCTTCTCCACTTCAAAATGTGTTGATGTAAATACAAAATTAATAGAGTAATTTCGTACATTTTATACCTCCTTAATATTTTGGGGGGTAACAAGTTTCCCTTATTCAGTACTAATTCAACAAACAGTTTATCTCACATTTCCTATGTTATTGATATGTTCGAATTATTTCTCATTTCTATTGCCTAATCTAATACTGATTATAAGTTGAAAGGCAATTATTCCCGGTCCAAGAAGTAATCAAACTATACTTTTCAATCTTGAAAAAAAAGGTAAGACATTATTATTTCTTTCACAAAAGATACATTATTGCTACTTAGGTTTTAATGAAGTTTCATTTCTTTGTATAATTATGTGACATAATCATTAAGTTTAGATAAATGGCATAAATATAAATGTAACTATGTCTCTGCTTGAATGTCTCGCTACATATATATGCATATATATGCCCATATATACATATATATACATGTATATATACATGCATATATATATACATACATACATATTGTATACATATTATGTATAACCTGATTTATATTTGTACTAAATGCACCTAGTGTTAATGAGTGCCTGTTTGCTATGTTCTGGGAAGTCGCTCCTGGTGATGTAAATACAAATAGAATAATTTCATACATTTTATACCTCCTTAATATTTTGGGGGTAAAAAGTGATGTGAAAATGTTAGTGAACGGAGTAAATGGAATGTAGAAGCGTGGAGTGACTTGGAGGCAAGCTAGTCATGTCTGAGAGGTCGAATCTGGGTCAGCGAGTCATGATTGTGTTCCAGACAGTGGGTATGATAAGAGGCTCCTAATGTAGTATATCTATTATATTGACGTGGGAGGCTACAGCATTGACAGGGCCGGTGCTACCGTTAGGCCAACTAGGCAGCGCCTAGGACGCAGACCTCAGAGGGACGCAGTACTGACCGTTAAGGAGTCACAGTGTTATACAAATTAGTTTGGGTTTTGGGGGTGGGGGAATGGGGGGTACACATATAGCTGTGTTCACACATGCACTTTAAATCGATTCATATAAATCGACTTGCCTAGTTCGACGCACATTCGCCGTGTGGACGCTACGCTAAAGCGATTTAGGGCGGAATCGATTCAGCTAGATCGGTTCATCTATACCACCTCCCATGGTAGTATAGATGAAGCGATTTAGCTTAAATCGGCCCAACTAGCTTGTGTGGACGGTAGCGGTTTACTTGAAGCGGATTAAGCGTGTCACACTATATAATATATTTTGGTCTATGAACCGGCTAGAGGTGCACAGATATTTTTTTCATCATTTATTTTTAGGGTTTCACTGCCCAGCAGAAGTTTTGACCGTTCCAAAACAATACGATTCAGTTAATACATATCTAGGTCGAACCCACACTCTCTCGTGGTGACGTCGACGAACCAAAACTGGCGCTGGTTAGTATGGACTTGCTCATGCACAGATATCGATTTCCGCCTTAAACCGCTCCTTGTGTGGACACTAAATCGATTCATATAAATCGACTTGTCTAAGTCGACATAAACTTTGCCCGTGTGAACACAGCTTACAGCTTATAGTTTATGTCGACTTAGACAAGTCGATTTATATGAATCGATTTAGTGTCGTGTCCACACACGGAGCGGTTTAAGGCGGAAATCGATATCTGCGCATGAGCAAGTCCAGACTAACCAGCGCCAGTTCCACTTAGTCGACGTCGGCACGAGAGAGTATGGGTTCGACCTAGATCTGTTACGACTGAATCGTATTGTTTTGGAACGGTCAAAACTTCTGCTGGGCAGTGAAACCCTAAAAAATAAATGATGAACAAAATATCTGTGCACAGCTAGCAGTTTCATCAAGCAAATTTACCGGAAAGTCAACACACTCAGGTCTCGACTGTCATGTCCTTAATCCACCTCAAGTCACTCGGTTGCGTTCACACGGGCGATATAAGTCGAATCATAAAATTTGGTTCATATAAACCACCTACATAGGTGGTATAGATGAAGCGATCTAGCTGAATCGATTCAGCCCTAAATCGCTTTAGCATCGCATTCACACGGCGAATGTGTGTTGAACTAGGCAAGTCGATTTATATGAATCGATTTAAAGTGCGTGTGTGAACACAGCTATATAGTGGGACTTGCCCAAGATGCAAAATTGTCTGGCACCGGTCCTGTACATTGAGTGTGTTTGCAGTGTCATATAAACAAATACTAGTTTGAATCATAGTTGGCACTAAGAACAGCTGCATATTACGAGTACTGTAAGAACGCGTGTAGTAGGCCATTCTGTATAAATGTGTGTATGTCTGTGACTGGAGAGTTCTGTATCTGTCTACACTATTTGAATTCTGGTATCAACTACCTCGTGTCCTTCTGAAGATAGATCTATTCTGGATAGGAGACGATGATACGCTACAATTGACCCGTTTTGATAACCATACCGTACCATGTGGATGGATTATATGGGCCACTGAACGTGTATTCGAATAACTGTGAATAAAGACTTCCAGGCGTTGGAGACTGAATGAAATATTGAAACTGAAAGCATATCGATATTCCATATTAAAAATACAAGGATAGAAAAATTAGCTGAACTGCCTAACGTTGTGATCTGGGAGGCCCAAAAGTATCACTTCAAATAGTTGGCCGCTTATAACTAGGCTATCATTGTCAATGATTGTCACTGGTAGTAATTTCGTGAATACGCACAATGGTGGAGGAAATGAAATATAGTGATAGTAATATCACATGCGAAGCATTGCGCCAAGATACCAAACACTACATCGGGAATAATTTATGACAAATACAGTGTAAAGTAGGCCTATATATGGACTAGAAATGACCAATAATAATAATTAGTTATGTGAACTGCATACCGAAATATCAACCGCACATTATGTGTGTATGTAGGCCTATATGTATATATATATATATATACATGTTAGATGTATGTATACATATATGCATGAATGGAAGTGTCTATATATGTACCTATGTATTATCTATGTATGTAACTATGTGTGTAGCTATGTATACATCTACACGTGCATCCACGTATGCCCAAGGCATTTTTTTGTTCAAGTGTTCTTATTCCTCTGAATAACATGATTGCCACTACACACTGAACAACGCTACAACAATATAGATAGACAATTAGAAGACAATAAAGCAAAGCATGAACATGAATGACAGATAAAGAACAAGATAAGATGGGGGGTGGGGGGGAATAAACATATACATGGGGAGTTAGCTATGTTAGACTAGTATGGTAAACGCTATATATGTATATATTTATGTGTGTACCACGTGTTGTAGAATATATCCTACCACCACCAATTATCACGCGCAGTGCAAAACTTCAGTTTTATTCAAAATTAATAGAAATGCAGAACCCTAACTGTATAAAATTAATATAATCTATTTTTGTTAAATATGTTTTCTATATGTGTTCCCAACAGTTTGTTTCTAGGTGGTGTGTTTCTAGAGATATTTCAGTTGTTCTCTGTGAAGAGTGCTCATAGCCATTGAGTTTGCAGTGTGACAGTGTGCACCCAAGCTGCACGCGCACTGACCTAAATACATATGCTGACGTCATGTGAAGTAGGTCTATAATAGAAGTGTTACCTACTGCCGCATTGACTCCGTGAATGGAGGAATACACTGACGGACGTCGAAGCCAAATAGGTTGTGACAACAGTCGAACAAAACGGTTTTCTGAGCAAGTGTCATGTTTTCTGAGCAAGTGAATATTAAGGCTCAGTCACACCTTACCGGACTGGGGAAACAGATAGAAACCGGACACTGTCCGGTGAAATACATCAATGTCCGGTTTATATATGGTACCCATCCGGCATGTCCGTTCTATCTCCGGTGGTGTCCGGCGGTGTCCGGTAGAAGTTTTGAACATGCACAAAACTTGTACCGGGCACCGCCGGATTGATGTGTACAGTTGATGTCCGGTTTAAGTGCGTTTTGTCCGTTTCATGTCCGGTACCCATCCATTACGTCTCCGGTTTGCTTCCTGCAGTGTCCGTTGACGGTGTTGCGGGAATTCGGTCAGGATATGTTTTCGGCGCTTCCATGAACAGTCCGGTACGTGTCCGTTTGGTGTTCGGTCCGTCCGTTAGACATTCGGTTGTCGTCCGGTTATCGTCTGGTGGATATTCGTTAATGTACGTACGTTCCTTGTCCGTTTAGCGTCCGTTTCGTCCGGTGGCCATTGCAACAGTTTGACACATTTCGGTACATTTTGATAGCGGACACCAATGGACTAGACAGTTCTTTGTCCGGTTTATGTCCGTTGCTCAATACGGTAAGGTGTGACAGGCACCTTAGCAATACCGACACGGTTGCGCATGGTTGGTTGGTTGTTGGGGGGCGGGGGGAGGGGGGGGCTAGGTCTTGGTAATATCTAATGGTGCAGTCACACTACGACGCTTCTCACCGGTGACCCGTCAGCGTTGAAAATAAAATTAAAGCGTCGAGCAACGTTAAACTTTTAGGGGAAATATGGGGAAATTGGATGCTGGCACAGCGTGTCATTAGCAGACAGAGACACAGACAGAGGCCCAGACACAGAGACAGAGACAGAGACAGAGACAGAGACACACACAGACATACACACACAGACACAGAGACACACACAGAGACACAGACACACACATAGAGACACAAAGACACACACAGAGACACACACACAGCAACATGCGAGCAACGTCCCTCCAACGCGCTTGTAACGTGTGTCGACGTCTGCCTAACGTCCTCCTAACGTCCTTACCCATATATTTGTGCGCGCTGCCGGTCGTTGGTTTTTTTTGACAGGCTTAAAACCTTGGGCGACCGGCAACGCGCGCCGACGTTGTCCGCCGACCATCAACGTCAAGGATAGTGTACCGACGTGTACCGACGCACGCATAACGCGCCCCCCAGCGCGTCTCGATATTTCACTAATTATCGCCCAAAATCAACACATGTCGACGGGTCGCCGGCGAGAAGCGCCGTAGTGTGACTGCACCATAAGGTCATATCAGGATGGGTACTGTGGTGACTAAGTATTTGGGTTTGAGGCTATACCCCAGTAGTGGTGATGTCACACCCTTACTGGGTCGGGGCAGAGAAGAGGGAACCAGAGAATGGCCAATGGTGATATGTAAATCTCCTACACAATAAAGGATATTACGCACAGTTCCTTATGACTTGTTGGACATTACATCTGGCGACCAGCTAAGGAAAGAACCCAGGGCATAAGATATATGCAGTGATCCTGAGTTAAATGCTTGTAAATAATGAAATTAGGGTATGTTTGTGGAACAAGTGATTTTCAAAAGGAAATACATAAATGCACAGCAAAAGCTAATATAGGCTGGCTCCCAGATACCAATTTTCATAAGAAAACTGCATATTATGAAGATTTTATGAAACTTTCAGGGATTGAAGATTATGAGTAGAACTGTGGGTGTGAGAAGGCGCAGAAGCACACGTCAAGGGGTGATTGGCCTAACTGTCGACATGTGTGTGTGGATGGTGTAAACATGGATGAGCATGAACACAGAGGTCAACACAATCGTGGATGAGATGTGGATGAGGCAGAAGTGAAAGGAGCAAACAAACAGATGAGTGTAGGCCTAATTAAGATTCAAGGATTCGGACACTACAGCCTACATCGATATGTGTGTGTGTGTTAGATGGACAGTGAAGACTCGTTAACATTGTGAAACAGATAATTGTACTAAGGACTGAGGGTGGGTGGTAACTGACCCATGTTTATATTACATATTTGAAGAGGAGCTGAGATTGCCATCAATGGGGGTTATAATTGTACATTCAGTAATACCCATGCTATTGATTATTTGTTACCACTGCATTACTATTGTTTGGAAATATGATTGTTGAAGAGTGGAACACTGTTTATAATACTGCTTACATACAATATAGTCCAGCAGAGGTGTTGAGAGTGTCAGACTTTCAAAAGGTTAATACAATAGACGAGATCATGCACTGAAAACGGCGTTTTGCAGCAAAGCAAGGGCGTACGGCCATTACGTTTGCCGATACGCATAGGGCAAAACTTTGATTTTATTCAAAATTAATCAAAATACATAACAATTTGGCACAAACATGGATGGATGGATGCAATATAATAATATAACGAATATGTTTAAGACACAACTCTCCATAATTAAGCATTTTGAGCTAAGAAACATACACTTTCAGTCACTTTACAGGCTGATGTTTACATCACCATTGATTAGACATAAGTACTTCTTGTTCTAAATATTAAAATGTCAAATGTGTCAACAAAAACTTGTTTAAAAGAAATATATAACCAATGTCTGATTAAACCTACCCATTTTCTAGCTCAACAAATGTTATTAACCATAGGATATAAATAAAAACATGAATAAAATGAGTAAAGCTGACTCTGGCTATGGCTCTAACACTAGTCTGAGTGCCCAGATTTGTCTCAATCTAAATGCAGATGTTATAAGATGTGCTGATTAGATTGATCTAAATGCAATGCTAGGTAAAAGATTAACATCTAAATTTATTACATATATTTTTTTAGTTGGCATTCTATGTTTCAAACAAGAGCTGAGATGAGCTGAAACTAGCACATTTCACAGCTGCACCCACTGTCTTAGTATTAGCCATGTGCTTCGTGGGGGGTTGTTTATCTTCCACGCATCCCACAATGCACCGCACAGCTGGAATGGCGATGTAGTCTATTAAGCTAATGCAAACTCTTCCAAAATGTAAGCTGGAAATTGTGGTAGGAGCAGTGACAGGGTTTCTGTGAACTATCAGTACATAGTTGTCAGATAGCTAGTGTATAGAATAAGTAAGACAGAGCTAGGACACACAGCCTGGGGTTTGGTCTCGTCTGGTCTTCTCCCCAACTGAAACAGGTATGGCACAGGCCTATCAGGTACCACCGCCAGAGGCATTTGATTTTGAACATCCCTCTGACTGGCCAAAATGGAAACGGCAATGTGAACAGTTCAGGAGTGCATCATGGTTGGGTGAGCAGTGAGAGGAAAAGCAGATCAACACATTGGTTTACACCATGGGTACAAAGGCGGATGACATATTCAGCGCCTTCAAATTTAGATCCACACCTGAAGTTGTGGCAGTACCTGCAGGAGATGGACATCCAGCGATTGCAGCAGTACCAGCATGGGATAAGGAGGGTGACCACCAGGAAGTACTGAAGAAGTTTCAGGACCATGTTGTTGTTCGAATAATGTTATATACGAAAGAGCCGTGTTTAATCGCAGAATTCAAGCCTGCATGAAAGTGTAGAGAATTTTCTGACTGGCCTAAGTACACTATCAGAGCACTGTAACTATCCGAGACCAGATTGTTGTTGGCATCAGAAAGCTCTTGGAGAAGATGCAGTGGATAGGAACTTAACCTTAACAAAGGGAACAGAAATGGCACAACAAGCCAGCAGCATCCAGGTGGAAGCGAGGGAGCTGTTCGTCAATGAGACTGCGTCCAGAGTGGTGGACCATAGGGATGATAAAGGACATCATCGAGCATCTCCAAGGAGTACCTACCAAACGGATCAGCCTGATTATTGCTGTCCAAAAGTCAAGAGGGGAGGTATGGATATGCGTTGATATGCGGGAGGCAAACAAAGCCATAATATGTGAGTGGTACCCCATGCCGACAACAGAAGAACTTATCCAGGACTTAAACAGGGCCAAGATATTCAGCAAGGTAGACCTTAAGTGAGGATTCCACCAGTTTGAGCTGAATGAGACAAGTAGATACACTACAATATTCAGCCCTCACCTGGGTCTGTTCCGCTACAAGACATTGAGCTTTGGGATTTCTTCAGCACAAGAGGTTTTCCACGAGGAGACCAGGTCTCTGATCGCAGATATCCCTGGGCTCGGAACATCAGCAATGATATTTTCATTTATGGGAAAAGAGATAACATACAAACAGCAGGTGAAAAGAATGAGGCGATATTAGCGAGAGTGCTGAAGAGGTTAGAAGAGAATGGACTAACCATAAACGCAAAGAGTGTATACAGAGTTCCGGAAATCACTTCATACCACCCAGTCAACCCAGGTAAGGTTGAAGCAGTCCAAGGCATGTGTGCACACAAGAATGCCAAGGAGGTGAGGAGTTTTCTGGGATGGTAGGGTATTGCTCCAGATTCATCCCCAAATATGCCTACATTACAGAGCCACTGAGGAGATTGACTAAGCAGGGCACAGAATATGTGTGGGCCAAAGAGCAGAGGGTGGCATTTGAATGCCTGAAAGACTTCCTGACCGAGGATTGCAGGAATGCGTACTTCGACCCTACTAAGAAAACCATGGTGATTGTGGATGCCAGCCCAGTAGGCCTGGGGGCCATGCTGTGCCAGGAGGAGAAATGTGTTGCATTTGGTCTTAGAGCAATGACTGATGTGGAGACACGGTACAGCCGAACTGAACCAGAAGCACTGGCAGTGGTGTGGGCTTGCGAACATTTTGATATATATCTTCGGGGAGACCCAGGTTTTCATGTGGTAGCAGACCCACTATGCCCTGAACATCAGCTATAAAAAAAGTAGCATGGAACCCCTCCGATTATCTGTCTCGGCACCCACTCAAGCCGAGAGTATGGTCGGTATACGAGAAACTAGCCAAGGCTCATTTGGCAGCAATAGCGAGCTCGCTCCAGGCCCTGTCATTGGATGAAGTGAAGGAGGCGACATGCCAGGATAAGACCTTGGCCAGGGCAATATATCTGCACACATCAGGCCGGTGGCATGAACGAGAAGAGAATGTTGATGCAGAAATCAGACTCGACGAATTGAAAGACTTAGACAAAATTAGAGATGACCTCACGGCGGGTGACTGCTTCTTACTCAGGGACCGCCAGATATTGATCCCATACCAGTTACGGAGGAGATTGCTGGACCTGGCACATGCAGGACACCAAGGGATGACTCACACTAAGAACATCCTGCGGTCAAAGTGCTGGTTTCCTGGGATGAGCGAAGCGGTGGAGAACTCTGTCCGAACTTGTGAGGCATGCCAGCTGACATTTGCAGACCCAGTGAGGTTGGAACCTTTGAAGATGTCAGAACTGCCAGGAGGACCTTGTAGGGAGGTCTCGGCAGATTTCCTGGGACCACTACCATCGGGAAATTACTTACTTGTAGTTACAGATGAATACTCAAGGTTCCCGATAGTGAGGAGGATGAAGAGTGTAAAGGTGGTGACCGCGATACAAGTCATAGATCAAATTATGGCTGATTTTGGGATGGTTAGATGCCTAAAATCAGATAATGGAAGCCCATTTGACTCGCACACATTTGCAGAGTATGCGAAAGAAATTGGTTTCAAGCACCGTCGAATAACACCCAGATGGCCGAATTTATCGGATCTAATTTGGTCGACCAGGGCATAGACGACATAATATTGTGATAGATCCCACGTGATAGATCCCACTTGAACATGACTAATGCATAAAGATGGCATAAGTATAGGCTTATAAAAATTATATTTTGTCAGGCAGTGTATTCCCAACTTAACATCCACTCCATAAAAATACTCATAAATAACATCATCGTTTCCTATGTCAGCACCCCCACCACCACCACCACCACCACCACCTCCGACTTATGCCTATCGGTACACAAATAATATCCAGTAATAGCAACAACAGCGCAAATGTTTATAAATCACACCTTATCTTGTTTCCCGTCAGCTCCAGTTCTCTAATCTCATGTCCGAACTTGTCTAGGTATTTCTTTGGCATCTCTGCGATATGCTGGTAGGCGATGTTGAGACGGCCATTGGTCCTGTCCATGATGACCAGTTTGGCGATGCCTTCCTCGGTTCTTACACTTCCTGCTCCGCGCTGAGAGCCCTTCTTCCCGCGTGCCACACTAATAACACTGTCATCCCGACGCACAGAGCCCCTGATGGCGACTGGACGGGGCGTCGGTGTGGCAGAGTCCGGCTCCATGGTAGACTCCCCTAGCACACCACGGCTCTCCAAGGACAAGACCTAACATTAGCAGATGCCAAGTCTTATCGAGATGTCAAGTCTGTAATCGATCGAGAGTAGTCCCAAGATCTGTGTCATGGCCTAAGGCACAATAAAACACGTGATTTAGTGGAACAATGCAATATATTATTGTTCTGTTGGATTAGAATGTTTTTTATAGCAGCCAGAGACAAGTTAAGTGACCTACACATAACCCCGCCCCTCCACCAAAACATAAGATTTGAGTTGTATAAACATGTGGTGGCAGAGTGCTGATATCTGAATTACATCGTGTGTGGGATTCACTCATTATTGATCTAGGGAGGGGGGGGGGGGGGGGTTCCCACAAACAGGAGAATCCAGAGGGAACCATCAAAATGCCAGCCTCAATTCAACTTTTAAAGTATATTGATCTACATGATTGAATAAATTTACACTAAACATAGCTGGTTATGATAAATAAGCATTTGAACTACAGTAAAAACAAATATATCCCACCACCTCCATAAATCGGAAACACTCCTATATCGATCACTTTATTTGGGTCGCAGCAATACCATTGTAACCATATTCTAACTCCCTAAACCGACCACCTCCCTAAATGGACCACTTATAGTCGGTTCCAAGGTCGGTCGATTTAGAGGTTTTACTGTATATATTTAGCACTTTCGCACATGTATACATTCTCACATTTTTCTCTGTATGGTTGTCTAGAAGCCCTCACTTCTGCTGGACTAACAACACAGCAGGAGCAACCAACCTCAACATTCTTCTCTTACATACTCAGTTGCAAAAATTGAAGAAGAAAAACCCATTCAAAGGTGTGCTTGGAGAGCATTTGTTGAAGTATGGTTCCAGTCTCAGCAGCCTATATACTGGGTCCGTTTAACAGGAAAATACCACCACACCTAATTTCAACAGCCGGTCTGGTAGATAAAGTATATTGTCAGACATGTCATATTTTCAAGTTTTACAGCAGCACCAAATTGCAATGAATGTGGCCAGGCCTATGCAAAATATGTTTTTCTTTATTTAAATAGAGAGGGGAAGCGCCACTATTTTGTCCTCGCATAGCTAGCTAGCTGTTGCAAAAACAATCTGTTCACACGGGGAATGTAAATCGATTCGTAGAAAGCGACTTGCCTAGTTCGCCTCACATTTCCCGTGTGAACGGACGTCTGAGGCGGATTAGGGCTGATTCGATTCACGTGATCTGGATAATGTAGACCACCTAAGCGAGGTAGTTTACGTGAGGCGATTTCTCTGATTCGATTTATTTTGTTCGTGTGGACGCACTGAGGCGGATTAAGCACCTCACACGCATGCGCAGTTGACCTTAGTTTGTTGACTTTCCGGTCGATCAAAAGCGCATATTATATAATTTAATTAATGAAACCGCTATCTACGCACAGATATTTTTTTCATCATTTATTTTTAGGGTTTCACTGCCCAGCAGAAGTTTTGATCGTTCCAAACCAATAAGATTCATTAAATACATATCTAGGTCGAACCCACACTCTCTCGGCCGACGTCGACGAACCCAAACTGGCGCTGGTTAGTCTGCACTTGCTCATGCGCAGATTTCGATTTCCGGCCCAAGCATTGCTCGTGTGAACGGGCGGCTAATTCGCCTCACCTGATTCGATTTGCCTGATTCGCCTCACATTTTGCCCGTGTGAACACAGCTTATCGTGGTGGCGCCACCAAATGAAAATCTAACTGCTAGTGCTGCACTCTAGTGTTATTTATTGAGTACTAACCAACTAGGTCAACATAGTCATAACTAGGTCGTGCGTCGTGTACATCCGGGTTCCTGCCACGTTGGTTGTGTACGAGGCCATGTTGGTTTCACTGTTATCGAGGTCCATACGATTTCTGTAAAGACAATCGATTTAGGGCTACGAAATACCACCCGGGGGACACAAAGGTGTTTTGTGGCTGTGCACAGGACTTGCATGATTGCCACCATGGGTCATATAAGTGAATTAGCTATTTTATTATCGGTGTTGATGACCGTTGCACTTGCCGGCGAACTGACATTTGAGTTGCCCGACAACGAAAAGCAATGCTTTCAAGAAATCATCGACAAAGGAGTAAAGTGTACACTGGAGTTCCAGGTAAAGTCATGTGATTTGTATACTATCTATATCCTCTTAAATATGTGGCTGGGATCCTCTTAGATATCATATGTGGTTGGAGATACTCAAATTTAGTCTGTCGCTCATTGTTTAAAATAGATCAAATAAATAAGTCATCGAAAACAAGTTCAAGAATCAAGTTGAAGTTCGATCTATCATCTTATTATATATAATTATTCGAAGTGTCTACCCATACATGACCGTACGGGTAGAGTTGAAGTCTAGGCATACGTGCGTGCACTGCACGTGCATCTGTAGGGTTAGGGTTAGTTCTTGAATTTCTAATTCCTTTTGTCTTGGATGGCCGACACTACACAAAGTACATGTACACATGAGCCTGTAAAGTGACTGAAATTGTATGTTTCTCAGCTCAAAATGCTTAATTATGGAGAAGTGTGTCTTACACGAATACGGTCATGTACGCTTAGACACTGCTAAAGATACTTGAGGAACGGCAGCACATGCACACGTACGCCTAGACTTCAAGTCTACGAATACAGTCACGTACGCGTATACACTGCTAAAGATACGTGAGGAACAACGGCGCATGCGTGCGTATGCCTAGACTTCGAATCTACGAATATGGTCACATACGCATAGCCACTGCCATAATTATTCTCCCAGATTTGACTTAACTCAATCCTAATACAGGTCTTCCCAATCACCTGTTCTGGGAAAAGTCTTGATCTGTAGTATTATCATCAATGTGGAACTTCAATGGGACTGTAGCAGGATTATCACAGTTATGTCTTCCTAGACCTACACCTAGTAATACTTAGGGTATCATAGTATTAGTAGCATATGATATGATAAGCCATAAAAAAGTATGTAATCAAAATGTGATACCCAATGCTGTGATAGTTTACAATCATGCCATGATCATGCCAATCAGTGGGTTTTAATTCTTATCAAGAAATAGTTACATTGCCATTGCCGATTTTCTTATTAACACAAACAATACTTGTCTTATGCGTCAATATAATAATTAATTAAATTATTGCTTATATTGATAATTAATATAGTCACCAATGGCAATGTAACTATTTCTTGATAATAATTAAAACCCATATGACATGATGATGATTGTAAACAAATTATGCAAGCACTTGACGTAATCACATCAGGCTGATATGATTACGTCAAGTGCTTAAAGCTAAAGGAGCTGAGGGATGATTTAGGCACTGACTGAAGTTATCAGGGATGGAAGATCTCCGCGATTTCTCGGATTTCCAGGATTTTTCCTGTAGCTATAAGTGAATATTAATATGTTGCGCCCTTCCTGATATGACCTTAGATGTTGCCAGGATGTAAAACTCCAACAACCAACCAATACATTATTTCACGCTGCAGCACCATCAGCGTATACTAATATGTGGTGCAAATGCCGCAGCACTAGCAGAGTATACTACTAACACATGCGTCTAATGCCGCAGCACGAGCAGCGTATGCCAATATGTGGTGCAAATGCCACAGCACTAGCAGCGTATAATACTAATACATGCTTCAAACGGCGCAGCACTGTCAGCGTATACCAATATGTATGAAATCCGACTTCCGGGAATTTTCAGCGATTCCCTGACAATGCTAAACCTATGGCAGAATATCAGCATTTCCGCTTTTTATTCCGGAGACCACTTTCATCCCTGAGTTATAAAGGTGTATGGGTGTGGAATAGATCATCAAAATCAGACCACCCGATGTGATCAAAATGTAACACAGTGTAAAGTCCACAGCTGGGATCTGTGTTTGTGTAGGCAGGCTATAGTGAAATCAATACAGGCAAAAAGAGAAAGTAAGAGTATAAAGAGTAAAAGTACAGAGAGCGAGCCAAACCCTCAGGTTTTATTATTTATAGTGGTACATGGATCTGGTATGGCATACCACCTGACCGTATTCTCCAATGAGAATCAAGCATCTACAGCTCCACCAATGAACATCAAGCATTCCTGTGTCCCCCTGGTTACAGTGCTCTTTCCACCACCACCATGCGGCGTGGTTCCCTTGGCCACCACCTGCCCTGAGCTGAGTGTGTGATGATCCGTGACTAACAGAGTGGGGAGGGGGTAGTGAGTAGAGCTCCAAGTGCCCTTTACACACTATCTGACTAACACACAATGACTATTGACCAATGAATCAAGCACCACCAGCAACTACATAAACATTTATGCACAATCCCCCCACCAATGCTTTTTATCAGAATATTTTACAACAGTCTATTCATATCCATGCAGTCTATGGAATTAATAATTTAATAGAAACTGTTGCGAGCATGATGGGATATTATATTATTAATGGTCACTGATACCAAAGGCATTTACATCAAACTGCTATACAGCCTATAGTTTGATCATATTCAACAACTCATTACCACGAAACAACATGCTCGTTATATACTCACCACGATACCTTCAATTATAGATCTGGTATCTTATCAGTTTAGAGTGAAATGCCAACTATGCAAAAAAGTAGTTTAGTCCTTTTTTTCATTTGTTGAAATTCTACTCAAACAAAACATATATTCTTCTTTGGCAACAATACCTGAGCTCCTTTGGTGAAAAATGGAAGTCAACTCAGTCTGGCATGATAATGTTCCACTTCCTGTAGTGATCAATCTAGTTGTTTCTGCGTTTCCTATCGCTTAACCTGCCTCGCAGCTGTGTTTTCCCTTAGTATCACATATCAACATACACCATAGAATAATTTAAAACTCAAAGCAATGTGATTAAAACGTTGTGTGTATTGCAATAACTGAATAAGAAAACGGGTCTGGTTGGTTAAAGTCAGTAGGGTCATTTGTGCAGTGGTGCCCATTGTTAATGCATGTGTGCACTAGCGTGATGTGTATGTGGAGGTGACGTGATGGTTGGTGACAGTTGTTGAGTGCATTCATTTATTGAATGATGATTAATCGATAATAACTATTTAGTTGCTGGTTTGGTAGTATGGATTTGCGGATAACTGGTTAATGGTTTTGGTGTTAGGTTTGGGGGTGGTGGTCAATTTTAATGGGGCCTCGGTCACGATGTTTGTGGAAGATGGAGGTGGAGGGTATTCAGTTTAGAGAAGGGTCCAATACTAATACTAATACTAATAGTTGTTGTGATTGACAGGACACTGTTTGTGGATCCCCTCATCACAGATGTGTGCAACTATATTACAGTAACTAATTATGACATAGTGGTATGTTGGGTATCACTATCAGTGACTTTATAGGACATAGTGGTATGTGTGTATCCGTCATTCAGTGGGTTACCTCGAGAACTAATCTGACAGTGCATTGTGGCAACCATTGATGTAGCAGGCTGTAGCATTGTAGAGTAGTGGTGTCATAACACAGGTGAACACTGTTGGGCAGAGTAAGTTGTGTAACACTTGGTGACTGGTTCAGCAATACATAGACTAGACACATCATGGAGAATGTAGGTACATATGGTATATAATAATTATAAGTAAAATTCATTAGGCAAACTACATAAGTAGCTGGCTAGAATCTAGGCCGTGTTCGATTATGATGGTCCGGACCACTCGGCTGATCATAGTCATCAGGATTTCAAAAAGAACACCCCGAGGTGAACCTAAAAATACTCGGGCCGTGTGAAAAATGGTCTGACTCCAATGACCCACGTCTTGGCTGCAGTACCAGGAGCATGTGTGTTGTGTGTTATGTAAATGCTGCAAAGCTACTTTTTTTTAAAAAGAAGTAAAACACCGTCCATATTAAAATGGGCATATAACTAAATTATGCAATCATAAAATACATTAAATCATATTTTGCTGTAGTTATATTGTTTTGTTTTTTTTTAAACGTTTTTTTCACCATTTTTTCCACCCCGAGAGTGTTCGTTTATATATACAAATCGAGGTTGTAGGGCCTGCGCATGGGCAAAAAAGTGATTCGGATGATCCGAGTTGTTTAATCGATTACGGCTCTAGTTTCTGCACCGGGCGCGGTGGCTGAATCAATGAGATTCGTGCTGAAGGTCGGGAGTTTGACTCCCGGCCGAGTCAAACCAATCAGAATGACTTACAAAATTGGTATTTGTCGCTATCTAACCATGGTGCTCTGTATTAGTAGGCTAGGCGGCAAGGACTGGTTAGATCAGGATTATGTGACTGAGTGGGTGTCGGGTCATGGTGCTGGTGGCCTGGTCTCCCAGTGGGCAGCACTATAAAGTCGCCATGACTGTCATAAGTTAGTACCCGTCCTGATATGATCTTAAATGTTGCCAGTGTAAAACCCCAACAAATAGGATCTAATGAGTAATATCTGCCGCGAGCACACAGTAGATAGAGTCCCAAATTGCACATCAATGCCACCTATTAACTAACTTGTAAAATGTGGAACCATATTTTTGGGGGTACATTAGTTGTTTAAGCAGGGGAAATTTCAATTGTGGATGATTGGTCTTCCTCATTCCACTGCTCCTTGCCCTATCCTAATAATGCTGAGCACCCGGCTAGGAAGCAACAATATTCAATTTTTAAGTCATTGGTTTGACTCGACCATAGTTCGATCCCATGATCTGCCAACATGGGAGACAGACGCTCTAACTCATTCGGCCATCCCATCTGGTTAATTTCTAAAAGCCGGTTTATTTTTCCAGGTGATCACGGGTGGTAACTATGACGTGGACATGGAGCTGACGGCCCCCGATGGTCGCGCCCTCTACAAAGACATTAAAAAACAATACGACAGCTTCACATGGACATCAGACATAAAGGGCGAATACAGGTTCTGCTTTTCCAATGAGTTCTCCACCTTCTCGCATAAGGTGGTTTACTTTGACTTCCAAGTGGGCGAGGAGAAACCCTTAATGGACGGTATGGGTTCTCACGCCACGGCCATGACTCAGGTATGTGTGAAGTTGTTTCATTTTGATTGGTTCACGACCCCGTTTTGTGCGCTTTGTCTAATTGTTATTGACGTTTGTGGGTGACGTAAAGCAAACAACAACAAACATTATTTTTATAACCCTGATTTTTGCTAACTTTTTGTACACCCGGCCCATTCTGGGTTTATTCTGGCCATGCGTAAAGGCCTGAAAATATGTCTGACTGCATAAGATGTGGTCTTGGTACATATTTTCATAAGATTGGTGAAGAATATTACTAATTTATCTTCCTGCAGAAGTATTTCGCATATAAGATTGCATAAAATCAAGTAAATTACTGTTAAAATTACTGTCAACTAGAAGTCGATTGTGCATGGTTTAGATAGACTTTAATGTGAATGCGCTTTCAACTAACAATATATTGACATGTTTTTTTTTTTTTAAAGCTATGTATTGAATTGATCCTCAATATTGAACAAATCCAAATTTGTACTGGATAGAAATGTCTAACCGTTCCTACTTTTTGATAAAAGAAAAAAATTGGCATATCGGGTGGCAATATCTTTGCTATTGAAAAGAAATCCCTGTCCCCGCCCCAACTCACGCACTAGTTGCCTACTATTTGGTTAGTCGCCCACTAGATTGCTATTTAAATTGTATCTAAATACTTTTGATTGTCGCTTTCAAAAGGTGGTGGGAAGTCGACTCATTACATCATTTAAATTAAAATTATATTATCTCAACATTTGACCATATTCGATTCCTGACTGGTATCTGGGAAGAAAAAGAGACGATTTAATGTTAATAACTATCCATATTCTGCCAGCGGCACCTCATTTCCTACTGATAAATGCACCTCGTGGACAATGGCAGTAATTAAATAGATTAAACATTTTTTTAATTACACCAATACAACAGACCTATATATATATATATATATACTAAGTCTTAGTGACTTGCTAGCTATTCAAATGATTTAAAAACTAATAATTAAAAGATTAATGTAGAGGTACATATTGACAAACATTTCACTTACAGAACCTTACTGGGTACCAGCTCACAACCAGTGTAAGTTTAGTGTGAACGCACTGGCTTGTTGTGTATAGCAACCATGCAGGCAGATAACAGGTGTATTATTGTATGTGTTAAGAACCATCTAAGCGCTATTCTATACTGCTATCTAACTATGTGTTCCATGCTCAAATCGTATGCATCACGGCTACCAAATCATATGGAATCACCCAGCTGCCCCGGGCTAGGGAAATCTGTATTCCTCCACTCTGGGGTGTTCCTATACGGGCATGTGACCACATCGTGCCCTACTTGTATAGTTAACTCATGTGGGAAAGGCTCGGGAGAAAAGTGGTTTATACGGACCCTTAATTTAATTGTTTTTGTTTAATGTGCCTAAATAAACAAAGCTTTTAAATAGCATTATCCTAGCTCCATCTAATCCACTGATCAGTCAGCACAGACTATCCTTGAGCGTTCCACTGGCATTGTTGTGACAATTACCGCTCACCTAGCCATCAATTTAGACTTTTTTTCTTCTTCTCTCTCTCTGAGATCACTTTCCTCCCTGATTTAGTGTACATGTTCCTGAATATGCCATCCAATGTTAATTTACAGACTAATTCTAGTGGAGGGAAAGCTTTCTCCCAGCAGGGCCTTCAGTTGCAAACGCGTGTAAGTTTTGGTGCAGATGGGAAGGTACCCGAACCTGTGCGCTAGGATGGAATGAAATAGACCATGTAGATCAGCCATAGTAAAGACTGAGTTACCCGTGCTAAATGTCCATTTTACTGTGAACTATCAATGCAGAATCAGTACGTCATTTCTGTTTAATTTATTGCTACTTTAATACAGAAACGACAAATCTGCTTTTTGTGAGAGATCTCCCGAAATATGTCCTCTTTTGCGGAGAAATATTGTTGGTTTCCCAGGGTCGTCTTTCAAATTTCAGGCATGTTAAATTTAGTCTTAGTCTTAGTGCATTGGAAAAAACATTTTCATTTTATCCCAAATACCCTAACACTGTCTCACTGTTTGAGATATGGACCAGCTTGCTTTACTAACGGGTTCAAGAATTATCACATAACAATACTAATTATACTACACCCATCCACCTCTATAACTTCAGTCAGGGCCTAGGCCATGCGCCAACACGCTATTTAGAATGTTACAGAACTTGCGATTTGTTGCCAAGCCTATTCTTAAAAAGAAAGAAAAACCTGGGGAAAATTCATGTAAATTTCTTCCCCCAATAAAGGGTGCAATTCGGAAGATCTCGCCCCATAACATTATCTTTTGCTTGGAATCTCTTGTTATTTTCAACCAAGCTTACATAATACCTAAATAGACATTCTAATAGTTCAGCTGTGTATCTGCCTGCCGGTCCATTTATATGATGGGTTATGCTTTTTCAAAATAACCTGGTAAACACAATCCATACTATGCTCACCGAGTTTCCACAATCCCCTTAAAATCAATAAGTCTTTGTCCTAATATTTCTACCACTTTCCATTATGCATGACTTTCTGTGTTTGTTACTCCATGACCTGACCTGCGCTGTCTATGTTCCTTGATCAATTGGCTATGTGTTGGCATTTACCAGTAATCGCCTGCTGTTGGTCGTACTGGCATGTGGCTGCTTTGCTCGGTTGTATTGTGGTGGCAAGGTAGGACAACAAGGACTGTCCGGTTGCCTGGGCCACCTAGTTTACTTGGTCGGGCAGGTGAAGTTCTCAGTGACCTGCCCGAACAGGCAAGTAGTTATTTTTCTGATATGCAGCACATTTCAGTTTCTTAGACTTGGGCATGTAGTTTTGCCACTGGGGCAAGTAGAAAATTCAGCCACTTTCCCGATTGGGCAAGTGGGGGGAAAAGTTACTCTCCTACCGTGGGTGGTGTTGGGAGATGTAACGTGTGGAGGTCAAGTGTGCACCCCTTAGCAGCACTATTGGCTATGGTCCGGACCCGGTGGCCAACTTGATAGAGTGCAGGTTCCCATGCGGAAGATCAGGAGTTCGGTTCCCGGTCGAGTCAAACCAATGACTTACAAAATTTGTACTTATCGCGAGTTAGCCTGTCGCTCTGCATTACTAGAATATGGCATGGCTGGTTAGCTCAGTATCAGGATTATGTGACTGAGTGGGATGACGGGTCATGGTGGCTTGATCTTCCTGTGGGGCAGCATTATAAAGTCGACATTACTGCAGTGTCAGAAGTCGGTGGCCATTCTGGCACGGTGTGTTTTGTTAATAATTTATTATTTATGTACATCATTTAAAGAGTACATCAGTAAAATAATATCCCACCACCAAATGGGGGGAAAATTGTACTTTAACATGTTGATAAACTTAAATCAGAGTTAATCACTAACTGTTAATGTCCAGATTGTGTGGAGTATTTAATTATGGCTGGCACAATAGCCGAATGGGGCAGCACTATAAAGTTATCATGAGTGAGTACCTAAAAGATTTGAATGTGGTAATTTGAGTGTCTCTTTTAAGGTAATCTGCTAAATAGAATATGAAAATAAGGATGTGGTGACACGGCCGACATTGTAAATTGTAATAATTAAGAGAATTTGAATGTTAGAAGAAAAAACCGTTCCTTTTGCAGTTGGTGATGAGGAAAGAGGTGATGATGGCAAAGGTGGCTACACATTAAATACTGAGCCATTTTATCTTTGATATTATCACATGATGTTTGTATTCTGGACCATTTCATTTCGTGCTGCGTTAGATTCTTAATCTTATAGTTATTTCGTTGTTTGATGTTAGTTTAATAGCACTAGAGTAAACCTGTTCTGTCTTGCAAGTTTTAATTAGAAGTCTATATTTATTTATTTATTTATATTCAGTTAAAGGGATTTTGTTTTTATTTCATGAGCTTATATATTTAGTTAATGTTAGTTTTCAAACAATAAATAGTATATATTATATAAAGAGACTTAAATACTTTTTTAAAAGTAAACCACAAAATATGGCTCAGCAAAACTGAGATACTACATGACTGAAAACATGGCAATTAAAATATATAAAGGCATGATCCTCCCCTACTTTGACTATGGCAATGTAGTATAAATGGGAGGTAATACAAAACTATTAAACAAACTACAAGTACTGCAAAACAGAGCCCTCAATATGTCTTCAGGTGCATAAAAGATATCCCACAGTAGAATTACACAAAACTGCAACGCAACACTATTAACCAGTAGAAGGGAAACACACCTAAAAATACTAGCACACCATTACACCACAAAACCCGGCTACACAGTAACCCCCCGAAGGGACACCAGGCACATGGCAGCCCCAGTGCTACTTACTGATAGCAATAAGTAACACAACAATTTATGAGAGAAGTGTACTGGCCATGACAGTACTTACTTACTTACTTACTTACTTACTTACTTACTTACTTACGCCTACCGCCCAACTTTGGGCATAGGCCACAAACAAGGGCTCTCCAGTTATCCCGGTCCTGGGCCATCTTCTCCAGCTGTCTCCATGTATGGCCAGACCTCTTCACATCGCCTGGAATAATCAACCCACACAACAATGGGCAATCGAAAGCCTGGACCACTATAAAAGATCCTTAAAGAAAACAAGGCAGTACACAACCGCCTACTGAAGGAACAATATCGCACCTGACCGTGGGCGCAGTCACTGCTTGCTGTGTTCTGGCACAAAAAGCAAAAGACAGGCCGTAAAAGTTGGTAGATATTACAAATACGGAAACTAGCCCTCCTCGGTACTAAGGAAATCTGAATGACTATCACCATATGGCGCAGTCCATCTGGGTATGTGTAATGGCACAAACAAAAGCAGAACAGGGCAGGCCACGGTCAAGCATCAGATTCACTCTGAAATACAAAATGGCTAAGCATACAACACAACCGTCCCACCTAGCCACAGTCCTGAAGGGTCCGGGTGTGTTCTAGCACACTGGTGCACTATCTAAGGACAGGGCTTGGGTGAAAGGAAGCTGTAACAAACCACAAAAGGGACGGGATACTCCCAAAGCTCCAAACGGTTGGCCCGAGCAAGACCAGGGAAGTGTTAGTACCAGCCAGAAAACAGCTAAACTATCACAAAACAAAATGGATGAAGGCAGAGGAGAGCACTTGTTAAACAGTACAACATCAGAATCTGGGAGGAATGTTAAACCAGTCGAACACAATATTGGGGAGAGACGAATCAACATCAGAAGTGAGCAATGCAGTGCGGCGTGTGTATGACTGCACAGGGAGAGGAAGCGCATACATGTGGGCTGGTGCCGGTGGCGGCAGGGTAACCTGATTAAGAGGTGGAGTGCCGCAGGCGGTCAGGGAGGCGAACCACTGAACTAGCTCAGTGGCTAGCGACAGCAGGGACGTGACTGGGACCATGTGCGACTGGGGAGGGAGGAAAGAAAGGGTGGGCGGGGGTTGGGCGGAGGGCATGGAACGGGATGGGAAAGAAACACTTACTGCCACTGTTGAAGAGGCCTGCTTGGATAGTTTCTTGTCCATGAATTTACGCTTCTTCATACAATCTTGTTCTCGGTGAAGAAGACTGCGCTTAAAGCGATATGCACAATACGCACACACATGGACAAACCTCTCTGGCAGGATACCATGTGGGCCTTGAAACCCACACTCCTTACCGTATCACGCCTTGCCGTCTACCTCTTTATGATAATCCTCCCTAGGGTTGAGAGTGACGGGCATAGTAGAAGCTGACACTGCAACGGGCGGGGCTCGGGCGGGTGTGAATAGGCAGTATGCGACGGAGCCGCTCTGACTGCATCAGAACCAATCTCGCGCTGAACATCTTTAAGGGCTACTGGGTCTAGCCACGCGTCTGAAAAGCTCAGAAACAAAAAGCTCACTGACAATGGAAGAGAAAGGAAAAAGAGGCTGGTGGAAAAGATCTTTTTCAAAAGGGATTATACCCTCCTGGTCATGGAATTTTTCATTGACCTGTTTCCATTATTCAAGTCGTTTGTGCTCATGTATGATGCAACGTCTTCATGATGAGGAGCTCAAATACTTGGGAGGAAAAGATTGGTGTCTCTATTCAAATCCGAATATCTGAAGAATAAGTCTGCAAAGCGACTTGCAAACACACAGGTAACACTCCAGTTGAAAAAGTATGAGGTATACGTTGGGGGAAAAGCAGAAAAGCATCTCCAATCACTCCCTAAGACAAGCTGTTTGAAATACAAATTCCTGTAAAATGTCCTTGATGCATATACGAAAGCTGGATCCTACATGCTTGAGAAGTTCCCTTTGGACAACACAACTTCGTGTTGTCTCTCAGCACTTGATCCAAAGGTTCAGGATCATGATGTCACTCTAAGGACTGATTTGTTTTTTGTTGTTTTACGTCCTAACAACATCTAAGGTCATATCAGGACGGGTACTGACTTGTGACAGTACGCACTCATGGCGACTTTATAGTGCTGCCCCACTGGAAGACCAGGCTGTCAGCACCATGACCTGATATCCCACTTAGTCACATTATCCGGACACTGAGCTAATCAGTCCTTGGCCTATCCTAATAATGTCGAGCACCAGGCTAGGAAGCGACAAGTATCAATTTTTAAGTCATTGGTTTGACTCGACCAGGGTTTGAACCCACGATCTACCAACACGGGAGACGGATGCTCTATCTCATTCAGCCATCCCGTCTGGTCAAGCAACAGGGGACTGAAAGGACATTTATGTACAAAAATAACTAACTCAAAAACCTTTTAAATATGTGCAATAAGTTCGCTTGTCACCAATTTCCACTTTTTTTGTCATGGGTCACTTTCATCCCTGTTTGAGTGTAAATGTGGTGATTTAAAAAATGTATTTACTTTGGAGGGAGACAAGAACAGAGCATGGTTTAAAGTGAGTTTATTTAAAGTTTAATAACAAATTAATCTGGCCCGACGGATCAGCTAGCATCAAGTTGAGGACTAGGTACAGGGACCTGTGTCCTGAGCAGTTCAGAGCAGCGTGAGAATTCCATTCGAGAAACTCATGACAACATCAAATTGGCAGTCCGGAGCAGCACTCACACCAATAAAGAGGTGAGTGCTGTAGGAGCAGCTCGTATTACGGGGGAGGCTAGATAGGCATTGGCACTAGCTGTTTTCCAGGTCCCAGCCTGCATGATCCCAGGTTAGGCGGAGGGCATAGAACGGGATGGGAAAGAAACACTTACTTCCACTGTTGAAGAGGCCTGCTCGGACAGTTTCTTGTCCATGAATTTACGCTTCTTCATACAATCTTGTTCTCGGTGAAGAAGACTGCGCTTAAAGCGATACGCACAATACGCACACACATGGACAAACCTCTCTGGTGGGATAGCATGTGGGCCATGGAACCCACACTCCTTACCCCAGTTCCACTGGTATCATGCCTTGCCATCTACCTCTTTATGATAATCCTCCCTAGGGTTGAGAGGGACAGGCACAGTAGAAGCCGACACTGCAACGGGCGGGTGTGAATAGGCAGTACGTGACGGGGCCGCTCTAACTGCATCTGAACATCTTTAAGGGCTGCTGGGTCTAGCCACGCGTCTGGAAGGTGGCTATCCGCTATCATACGGAAAATCCGCTCCGACCAGTGCCTGCACGTGGCCCAGTCCCAGGTAATCGCCATCTGTGCAAGCTCCTACTCGTGGTGCAGGAAAGGCGGCCACCACTCCTCAGGGAAGGAGGGGTGTGCAGCAATGAGCCTCAAAGCAACAAAGTAATCAGGCCATGTGGCCTCCCCCGTGGCAATCTTCCGACACCCATCTCCACGCGTAAAAAAGTTATCAGGATGAAAAGTCATACCTTTCGGCCTCTGCAGGGCAGGGGTAGCTTCCATGAAGGTGGCAGCAACAGCTGGGAACCCACGGGCGAGGTGGGGGCTGTGGGCTGGCAGGGGTTGGAGGGCAGGGGGCGGAGCATGACCACCTGGCGAGGGTAGCGGGCGCGGGGCAGGCCCAGGCGTGAACACAGGTGCCGGGGGAGATAGGGGTTAGGGCGGGGGGGGGGGGGGGGGGGGGGGGGAAGAACGGGACGGGGGGAAAGCGGCCGTGCACATGTTTGAAGTGGGTGGGCTGGGGTGACCAGTGGATGGGTGGGTGAGAGAGACACAGGCCTGAGAAGCCACCTAAACGGAATAGCCGGAACCTTCTCAAAGCATTCAGGCGCCCTGACACGTCCGAATACCTCTTATTCTCCCTGCTGACATGTTGTACTATATCTTGGTCAAACTCCTGATCCGAGGACGCAGAAGTTGGCGGGACTGGCTGTTCCGGCCTCAATGGTGAAAAGCCACTACTAGACAGCGGTGAACTTAGATAAAAGATTCACCTGGTACTTGTAGTACACGGGTGAAGATCAGCCTTATATAAATATGGGCGAAAATAGCGTTAGTATGGAACATCACCTAGAAACTGTGGCTCCAGTATCAAATGGCTACCCATGTAGGCACATATTTGGTGAAATGGGAGAGAATGCAAAAAGACAAGATGGTGGCCGCAGAACCCCGTCGATTTCACTTTTAAATCTGATTAAACTAGATATTATATTATATTTTTCAACTGAAAGGTAGCGGGCTCTCAATAAGACATATGTAAAGAATAAATGTTGGTTCTTAGATTGTGAAATTAGGCTCTCAATTCTTTGACCCGCATTTTCGCCACCTTTTACATAGTGTTGGTTTGCACCCCTACTGCAGCAGTACGGGGTGAATCTTGTACCTACGGTGAACTAGGCTGTAGTAGGGGATCACAGGATGACGTGGCGGCTCTATATGACTGAGAGCGGGGCTAGGGCTAGACCAGTGGTGGCCTTCCTCGGCGCTTCTTGATGGGTGGCATGACACGGTGTACCTACAGTAGCGGTGCAGTGGCAGTGACACACTTGGTCAGTAGTAACAGCTGAGATAGTGGAGCGATGACCAGCCAGCAGCGAAGTGACGAGCTAGGCGTAGTGGGAAACAGCAGGAAAGCTATAACAAAAAATAGACAGAGCCTCGTATTCAAATCAGCCTGCAGCCAACATGTTTGTTGCTACACAGAACGGCATGTTAAGTCTATTTAATAGAACCTGTTGCTGCCTGCCTAGGCCTGTGGCATCAGAGTTTTGACAAACAGGCCCAAATTACTTTGGCATATTTTAACTTTAAATACAAGTATATCCTAGGTTAGTGATTTAAAATTAAAGTTTCTCCAAACTAAATTAAGGTACATCAACCGTATATATATATTCTCCCTAGATGACAGAAATTTAAAACATCGGACCATGCAACTTTAATGAAATGCTTAGATGTGTGTGGAGGTATTGCCGTCACATTGATCACGCTTCCTCTAATTTTCTAAATGCCAATACACACTAAACAATTTCATAATATACCGTCATAGTGATTTAGGGGTAGCTAAGCTGTGCTTGCTACCTGCGTGCTACCCAACTAACTCAGAGCAGAAATCAGCACAAGCTGAAGACCAATAAGAGCGTAAATGAGAGGGCAGCTGGTACTCGGGTGGCGCCCTCTAGTGCGTGCATAGAGTACCAGTACACAGTACTGGTTTGCTCAGTGTCGGGATAATGTGACTGAGGGGGATATCAGGTCATGGTCCTGCCGGCCTGGTCTTCCAGTGGGGCAGCACTATAAAGTCACCATGAGTGCGCGCTGTCACAAGTCAGTACCCGTCCTGATATGACCTTAGATGTTGTTAGGACGTAAAACAACAACAAACAAACAAACAAAACCAGTACACTGTAGAACTCTCACAGAACTGGTCAGAACTGAATTGGGGTTTTTCATTTTTGGGGTGTTTTTAAACACGGCCATATCAATTTTGGTGTGCTTATCAACACTCTTATCCAATAAGCTTCAGCAGTAACAGGTTCTATTAAACTGACTCAGTTCCCTCTTCTATGTAGCACCAAATGCTTAATATGTTCACCGGTATCTAAGTTACATATGTAGGTTCAAATCTAGAGAAGTCTTTTGCTTTCGAAAATTCGATGGTTTTATCGGACTCTACAGACATAAGATAATCTGACATACCTACACACAGTGAAACCTCAATACTCGCCTGAATTCCAAAAACTGCCTTAAAAGGCCTGAAATAGCCTTGAATTCCATATCTTCACATGTGTATGGACCCTGTATATATATGTGTGTGTGTGTGTGTGTGTGTATATATATAATGTCAGCCAGGTGGAGGGTGGGGTGAGAGCAGGTGGCGCCACCGGTCAAATGCATAGTCTTACGGAGAATAACAATGGTATGAAGTAATAATAATAATATAGAATAATAGGAAATTCCCTTCGTATTTTTATACTCGAATAATATGTTATACACCACATATAAATTTTGATATAAATTTCTAATTATAAATGATGCTGACCTATGCCAGCTCCATGCTGTATTTCTCACCCCGCTCCCCTCTCTTCACCCCTCAGATGGAGACATCGGCGGTGACCATTCATGAGGCGCTGAAGGTGGTCATCGACTACCAGACGCACCACAAGATGCGCGAATCGCAGGGCCGTGGCTTCGCAGAGGACCTCAATGAGCGCGTGCAGTACTGGTCGGTGGGCGAGTCGGTCGTCATCCTTATCATCGGCATCGGCCAGGTGCTCGTGTTGCGCAGCTTCTTCACCGATAAGAAGAGCTCCATTAGTACGTAGCGGCGCGACGCCGCAGGCCGAGGGACGCCGCCACTGTGTCATGTCACGCGTCGTGCACAACTGGTGCTGCCACCTGTCCGCCAGTGAAACGGGCACACCATAGGTTAAACAATTTAAAATGAATCATTGCACCTCTCAGAGTGTAAAGGTACCACCACGTATCATACATACATCCATACATGTACATCCATACATGTACATCCATACATGTACATCCATACATACATACATACATACATACATACATACATACATACATACATACATACATACATACATACATACATACATACATACATACATACATACATACATACATACATATATTCATTTCTCAATAATTTCTGACCAAACCACCGTTGAAGTGCCCACCACTACTAACCAACCCTGGTGGAGATGTTGAGGCTCCTTCTCGCCCGTTCCTCTATTTGCTGACGCTGGCAGGACCTTGAGGTGTGCTAACAGTTTGCAGTGCGCAAGACAGGTGTGACACATTGTCACACGTGACCTCACAGTGCCGTGTAGCAGTCACGTGACGTGCAGACGACCATCTCACTGTAACGTCGCTCCATGGCTGTGACATCGGTTGTTTTTGTCTCCAGGGTAGGACAATAGGACTGCCTGGTTGCCCGGGGCACCTAGTTTACTTGGTTCTCAGTGAGCTGCCCGAACGGGCAAGTCGTTATTTTTCTGATCTGCAGTAGCAGATTTCAGTTTCAATTGGCTGACGTGGGGCATTGGCAAGTAGTTTTGTCACACGGGCAAGTAGAAAATTCAGTCACTTGCCCAATTGGGCAAGTGGGAGGAAGAGTTACTGTCCTACCCTGGTGTCATTCACTTACTGGATTCTGCGCTTCTTGTATGGGGCCAGACGTCCTCCTCTGATTGTTCCAGCACCGTCTCTTGATTTCGCTGGTGAATTTGTGCGCATGAAAATTGTACATACTGACAAATACACGGTTATGTCAAAGTTCAAGTGGCGACACCAATTGTCGGTTCGGTACTGGTGTTCCCATTGCGTTGTGGCGTGGGATCAGACTAGTTTGAAAGTGATTTCTTGGTAACAGAAACGAGGGACTTTCTTTTTACCACTAAAAATAGGTATGATTGGAATTGATCACTTTAGCATTATTTGTTCCTATCCTCTGAAGATAATACTTTGATTTAAATACAACTTGGAATACTTTCTTTTAATTTATATTTTAATGTAGCTGTGCTAATTGAATAATTGCACGTTAAAATGCCATGCCCATGTTAAATTTGATAATTTATGCAACACTTACACTAGTTCTGTCGTGAATATGGCCTATGCTGCTGACACGGCGTAAAGAAACCACCAATCAATCAATCAAAATCAACTAGTTCTGTTACGAATTTAAGGTATAAACAGGTGGCTGGAGGAGAGCTGAGCGAGTTTGATGGGCTTTTGAATGCTTGATGATGATTTTTATTTTTGTTTACACTAATTCTCACAGTGAATCGTGGCGAGGTGGTGGCTGGCAGGATCTGATTGGACAAAGGGGAATGGTAGTAATAGCTCTATTGGAGGGGAAACCCTGCACTACTCCTGTACTGGAGGTAATATTTACAGTTAGGGCGATCCGCCTACTCCATGTTCTATATTTTGTGACATGGCTTTCGGAAACCCAATCTTTAAAAAAGATTCTAATGAAAAAATATATAAATGTCTGTTAAATTGCCGGGGTTGGGATAGGGTTTGATAGGTCTGCTTCGCGGCCCCCTCCCCACGTAATGATACTATTAATAACTTTAGTGTGTTGCATGAGACTGGTTTTCGAAGGCCATGTCGGCGAGGTTAAGACGAGGCTAACCACGTATTATATTTCAACTCCACGTGTCCCGTGTTGCCTCCCAGCTGTGTTTTGTAGTATGCTGACGTTGCCGAGTCCATCGCCCTCCTTTCCCATTAGTGTGATGTTTGAATATTGTTCGGTTGGCACTTGTCTCCCCATCGTTTGGATGCGTTTGAATGTGGTGATCTGCTAATCTTATATGAGCATTATTTCCCCCAAAATTTGTAATCAGTTGAAAAATGCATATTTCTTTTTATTGTTATAATATCTTTTTTTAATCGGCGTAAGATACATAACTGAAATAGATACATTTTTTAGGTCGATTTTCTTGAGGTGTCCCCCCTCACCCCCTCCTTCTTGATATCACCTAAATGCCTTTAGCTGCACGTGTAAATGTGGGAAGAAGTTGCAGAATGATTTAAAAACAAAAATAATGACCCAATGGTATAGGTCTGGCGACAAATACCGCACACTACAACAGTTAGCATTCCACCACCTGATGTTAGCTAACGAAGTGTACGATTATTGTACACGCCTAGTATACATGTATTATAGTTTATCGCTTCAGACTTGTTCATATACCGCGGGACATGCTGGTTGAATGTAGAACTCCTTTGTGTCATGTACGATTACCGTGTCACGCTGTTCCTGTTGTATCACCAAATGAACAAATCAATACGCATGCTTCCCATTCTTTACAATCATGTATTTTTTGTCCAACCGGAACTACCTTTGTTTTGTATTAATACATCTTGCTGTTAAGTATTTCACCCAAAACACAAGAGACTACTGGTGATTGTGAATCGCGAAAGAATTGTTTTTGAGTGTATCCGTGGAAGCTCAACGTGCAGCACGAGAGGTGGGGGGGGGGGGGGGGGGGGGGCTGTGAGCTGCGTTAGCCTATGGTATGTGATCAACACTGGTTTATGTCAACGATGAATTTGTAAAGCGACGACGGCCGACATACCCCAAAAAACATGGCACTGGCTTTTTCTGATTTAGAAGATAAATATATTAAGTTGATTGTTATTATCTACCCCTTAGTTTAGTTTGAAGTAACTTTAATTTTAAATGCCTAAGTTTTGAGATATTTGAAGTGCAAACATCTATAATTAATTTTGGCAAGCACATCAAAACTCGGCTTCAGCAGTAACATGTTCTATTAAATTGCGTTTGTATTCCCTTCTATTTGGCAACAAATGCTTAATAAGTGCATCAGTATTTAAGCTAGATATGTAGAATCAATTCTAGATAATTGTTTTGGTTTTGAAAATTTGATGCTTCATCGGTCTATGCAACTTTAAGCAGTGGAAATTTCATTGGTGGACAATTGGATTCCTCATCCGAGTAATACCGACTAACCGAGCATCAAACTAGGTAGTTGCCATCCGGGTTTTGTCTCCTCGCCTCCTCTCTCCCCCCCCGCCCCCCAATTTGCAGGCATGAGCATTTCCGCCAATTAAATGCTTCCTGGGCTGTTCACGAGATATGTGTAAATCAGAGGAGAAAAAAATTGGGGGGGGGGTGACTCTCTTTTGCCAAGTTTTGGATCGACCCGAACCTTTTGGGTCGATATACCTACTCTTACCTTATGTCACAGGTGAAGAGTGAAATTTCTCCCGCCTAAGTGGCTACCAAATTGCACCAATTGTGTCCTACTTGTAAAACAATTTCTTCGTGGGAGGGGGTGTGTCTCCCCCATCCCCTACTCGGCCTTTGGCCGAGTTTTGAGGCATACACCCACAATCAGCTAATTTGTTTTACTTCTCTGCTCATGTCTGTATTTGATCGAAAAGTAGCCAGTGGCACAGAGCACATGAGTAGAATATATATGATATTAGGACAGCTTTCAGCCCATCTCTTTGATTGATGGCGTGCATACGGTTATGGTGTAGTTTGTGGTGGGATAAGTGACGAATGAAAGGCGCGTTGTGGACGCTGTGTGTTTGGGATTCCATCGTGTGTAAGGGATGCTCACGGCATCCATGATGTTAATTAAAACTGTACAAATGTATTAAGTGCCTTCCGTGTCTTCTTTTCTGCCAGTTTCAAATTGTTGAAATATAGACGACTAGTACAGTGGCACCTGTCTTTAGCGACGCATGTGATCAATTGACCCCTTGTCATGAATGGACTGTCATTTGACTGGCCCTCCGATGAAAACACCAATGTCAGGACATTGGTTTGGATGGAGTTGTCCCTTTGAAGAGAGTAGTTTGGTAGTTTTTAGTTGCTGTCATTCTTAAAATTAAGATAAGTGCTTTAGGTCGATTGTTATAATCTACCGTACATTATTTTGAAGTAACTTGTTTTTAAATCGCAAACTTTGGGGATATTTGAAGTGCAAACATGAACAGTTAATTTTGGCATTCAAGTTTTGACCCCATAGGATACAGCAGTAATATGTTCGATTAAATTTACTTAGTATTCCCTTCTATGCAGCGACAAATGCAATGTAAAATCAGTTCTCAACCCGTCCTTGTGTGACCTTATGTGTTGCTAGGAGGTTAACTCCAACAAGCAAACAACATCCAGATAATTGTTTAGGTTTCGAAAATTGTATCCTGGCGTCCTACTAATCAACTTGCATGTGTATTTTGGCAGTTGTAAGCCATCTAACTGTACACTCGCATGTAGCCTAGTGGACATTTTAAATTTAGACTTAAATGCTTGTTCGGCATAATGTGTATGCGTCAAATCTGCGTATGCAATGCCCTCTCTGTTAGTTTGAACTAACTGAAAATAGCACCAGCTTATTTCCACTCGCTCTATTTTATGTCCTAGCAACATCTAAGGTCATAACAGGACGGGTACTGACTTGTGACTGCGCACTCATGGCGACTTTATAGTGCTGCCCCATGACCTGATATCCCACTGACATTGAGTCAGCCCGTCCTTGCCCTATTTTAATAATGCCGAGCACCTGGCCGATCTCCGAAAACAGGAGACGGATGCTCAACTCATTCAGCCATCCCGTCTAGTCTTCAACATGTATAGTTAAATCTAAAAATTATGTATTGATCCACCTCACCACGATGCACGTTGGAGCGGGATTCATGTCATCGTTGGAGCGCAGTTGACTGCACGTTGCTGGTGGAAAATCGATTAATGGAACACAATCTATTTGAACACCTGCTGCGTACCAGTATAGCATACATGTCATAATCAATAATGAATTTAACCAAATACGCACATTACAAACCCGACGCCCGCCCATTTTTGTTATTTTTTACTAAATGTATGTTATTCAGTGAATAATGTCTTTCGTCAGCGCCAGAGCACTGGTCTTCCGGCCGTTCATTACAATTTGTTGGTACATAAATGACAATATCAGTTGCAATAATAACCACATGAAAATCCTGTTTGATAATAGAAGTATAATATAAATGGACTATTAGTTGTAATAGTAACTGCATATAATTCCAGTACAACATATGTACCCTTATGCACTTGGTGAGTATGCATCACATGGTATTACATGATTCTAGAATTGTCTTTAAACACTTCTTTCTTCCTTTGTCTTTCTCTCTTCATTTTTCAAAAGATATAACATATATATCTCCAATACACATATATATTATATTGTAAATATGCAAATCAGTAGATCCGATCACCAATACCAAATGCGAGAAACCTGCCCATTTTTTAATCCCATCACAGGTGTTCTGTATTGTGTGGCCTAATGACGGGATCAGAAGTCTGAGATTGCAGTGGGGACTTACATCAGACAGGTTTGATGTCAATTTCAAGGAAAATGTTATGTAATAGGTTTTGAAAGAAGGTGGGAAGGGGATTAGTGTGCAGGGCTGTGTAGTGCATTTGAGAACATTTATACATATATTTTACCTCGGTTCTACTCCTCTGGCTACTCGTAGTCCAGGGAGAAGGAAGCACATCCGGGTCCAGCAATTAGCATAATCTACTCACAATGGGAGGACGTTTGTTGAGTCGCTCCAGCAGTTTTCTACATTAACTACTAAACCAACAGGTTAGTACTGTTTTGGAATGAATTTGTTGGGATAGTTCATGATAGCATTCACTTACTTAAAGTTTTGAAACTTTTTATGCAATATTACCTGAGTTAATTACGATGTGTCGTAGTTAGTTTAGAACAATGCCTCCATTGTTCTTTGTTTTTGCTGCCCGTTGCCGAAATGAGAGACGTTTGGCAGGAGCCAGTTCATCGATAGGATTTATTCCTGGGTTTCTTCAAGATTCCCCAATGGTTATTAGGCGTACCTCCGAGTTCCGTAGTATTTTCTCCAACTTGTTGGCCAACAAAGCCACAGGTGGGAGAAGTTTTTTGGACAGCGTGTGGGGGGCTACCACTACACTGGTCCCTACCCCTCGTTTGGTTTCGGTTGGTCGTCCATACCATTTACCTATGACACTCAATTTCCCACACGCCTGTGTTAAAGACGGTTTAAATACAGATTTAACACCTTGATACACACTTGGTTTAATTATGGGTTAATTACCTATGCGACATTCACCTTGAGCATTGCCTAACCTTTGGTTTTGGTGGTTGCAGACTCCCAGCTATGGCTATGAAGCGGAGTAAAGCGGACGCTCCCAGAGAGCGCAGTGAAGACGAAGACCCTTCACCACCAGCAAGGGTACGAAGGTCGCCCAAACAATGGGATTCTGACGAGGCGGGGGGCTCTGAACCTGGCCGCAGTTACCTAGATGCATGTCTGACGCGCCTCGTTCAGCTCAAGTTGGAGGAAATGCTCCCCACTAGGCCGCATGCAGCTAAGGGGGCCTAAGCAGGGTCCGGTATCAGAAGAGTCTGAGTGGGAGGACTTTTCGGAGGACCAAAATTCCCCGGAGGAAGAGTCCCGGGTAGAAGTGGTGGTTGAGCAAAAATGCAAACACAAAAAGAAAGATTTCTTCGGATGGGGATGACTTCACCAGGGCTCGCAGAAAGAAACTGCTGGTGAAGAAAAAGAAAACAAAGAAGAATAAGAACTCATCTTCTTCAGACTCATCGTCAGATTCGCCTTCAACAGAGTCCGACTCGGACACTCAGCAGGCGGGGAAGTATGCCAAAATGAGCGGGAAAGTGGTAAAAAAAGTGTAAACTTCGAAGAGCAAGAAAATTGTCACCACTACAATGATGCACAAGACCATCCTCGGTCACTTGAACACCTTTAAACAGGCTGAGGTTATTACCAAGCATGGGGAAAAGTTCACGGGGATCAAAGGGGTCCCAGAATCGGTCATTAAAGTTTGTTTGTTTGTTGTTTTATGTCCTAGCAACATCTAAGGTCATATCAGGATGGGTACTGACTTGTGACAGTACGCACTCATGGCAATTTTATAGTGCTACCCCACTGGGAAATCAGGCTGCTGGCACCATGACCCAATATCCCACTCAGTCACATTATCCTGACACTGAGCTAACCAGCCCTTGCCCTATCCTAATAATGCTGAGCACTAGGCTAGGAAGCGACAAGTATACATTTTTACGTCATTGGTTTGACTCGACCGGGAACCAAACTTGTGAACTTCCGATCTTCCGCACGCGAGGGCTGTGCTCTACCGATTCAGCCACCGTGCCCGGTCGGTCATTAAAGAGATCAAATTGAGCAAGGACCGGAGGAAGTTTGAAGGTGTCCTGCACACTGTGCAGGTCAGCACTGGCAGCTATCACACCAATCGCCAACAGAATGATGACTGAGAACAAATTCTCATCGCTTTGCGGGGAGATGGATGGGTGAATTGCGCTGCTCACAGCGGCCAGCAATTTCCTCTCATACAGGCGTTTTGAAAACGTATTCAAAGCAGTCTGTATGGATGCCAGCAAAGAGGTAGCCAGGTCCAAGAAGGTCATTGACAATGATGGCAATGTGGATACATTATTCCTTCCCCCCAAGACCGTGAAGGGCAAGCCCTTGGACAAGACCAAGATGTTTGGGGGATCAGCTCCAGTACTTATTTAGGCAAGTGGAGACAGGAACCAAGTGTGGCAAGCAAATGGAATCAGAGTTTGGCAAGCAAATGGAATCAGAGAAAAAGAAGTCTGGGGATGCGAATCCTGCTCGGTTCAAGAAAGCCAGGCAGGGTTTTCGAAACCGTCGGACCGGACAGCGAGGTGGCCGGTTTGGGACGGGCTATGGCTATCAGGCCAGGGGAACGATGGGAACAGGCCCTTCATGAGTGAGTTCACTCCACAGAAGCCATTCCCCCCGCCCAGGCAACAAGTAGAAATGGTGACGCAGACTCTAGTAAGCGAATTTACTGCGGGTAATTTAATTAATTGCTTGCCAGAATGGAGTGAATTACTGAAAATCTAGCTATTCTCAGCCTGCCTGAAGGGGTCAAGATACCGCTCATGGTGGAGCCTATTCAGAATAGCATACCATTTCTCTATAGATTTGATGCTTCTGAGCGTGAAGCCTTAAATGATCAGGTTCTAAGATTTTGTGAAAAGGGCATTATAGAGCCAGTACTGCATGTTGCAGGGGAGTTTATCTAGAATATTTTGTCAAGACCCAAACCAAATGGGGATATTCCACTCATTTTGGATTTAACGAGGTTAAAAAAAATGGTGCAGTATAAACATTTAAAGATGTTTTCACTAGACACAGCTAGAGATTTAGTAACACAGGACTCGTGGCTAGCCAGTGTCGATCTCAGAGACGCATACTATATGGTGCCAATTTATAAACCTGATCATAAATTACTCAGGTTTTGTTGGAATGACAAGCTTTATGAGTTTACCTGTATGCCAAATGGCCTAACTTGTGCCCCACATATTTTCACAAGGTTATTAAAACCAATTTTCTCCCATATGGACACGCTATGTTTCCTTACATTGATGATTTGTATATTGTTGCACAAACAAAACAACATTGTCCAACAGCAGTAGACGACCTATGTGACACTTCAAAAGTTAGGTTTCTACATACATGAAACGAAATCAGTCTTAACACCTAAACAAAATTGAAATTTTGGGTTTGTTATTGACACAACAGGGATGACTATTTCATTAACGAAACAGAAAATTGATAAATTTACAACTATGGCAACCCAATTATTACATTGGCTTAAACCAAAGATAAGACAAGTCGCAATATTGATAGGGCTGATGATAGTATATGCCCCTGCTATTCTATATGGCAAGGCCCATATTAAATCACTAGAAATAGATAAGAACTTGGCGTTGGCTCGCACTAAAGGGAATTTTGAAAGGCCCATGACGATTTCGCAAGAAGGCCTCCAGAATATTCTGTGTTTGCTTTCACACATTGAGAATTCACCCAACCCCATTAGAATGGGCGAACCCAATACAACAGTTATGACTGACGCTTCGCTAGAAGGATGGGGGGAGCTCATAGAGACCAACAGGAAACAGGTGGGTGGTGGATGGAAGATGAAATCTCCGACCACATAAATGTACTAGAGCTTAGAGCTATTTATTTAGGATTACGTAGTCTAGTTCATGAAAGGGTATTAACAGATAATACAACAGCTATGGCTTACATATGCAATATGGGAGGGACTCGTTTCAAACCATGTAACCAGTTAGCAAAATTAGTTTGGGACTGGGCAGAGGAACACAACATATGGTTAATAGTAGCGCATATCTAAGGAAGTCAAAATATGTTGGCTGACAGGAAAAGTCGACATTTCCATGATCATCTAGAATGGTCGTTAAATCCTCAGTATTTTCAATTACATTTGTCATACATGGGGCAAGCCAGATATTGATTTGTTTGCATCACGAAACAACAAAAGGTTACCCATGTATGTTTCCTGGCATCCACAGCCAGAAGCCTGGCGAGTGGATACGTTTTCTCTGATTTGGAATAATAAGTATTATTACATATTCCCACCATTCAGCATTATCAGCAGAGTGGCCCAGAAGATCAAGATGAATCGCTCACATGCAGTACTGATAGTACCGGAGTGGGACACACAGCCATGGCTAGCGGCAGTGAAATTACAAGCAAAAGACATGCTCAAGTTTCCACGAGAAAGGAACAACCTAGAACATCACGGACCACTGACAGTCCATGGAGACATGTCAACGACACCTCTTTTGCCATTCTTTTTTTAAGGAAACATTTAGAACAATATGCATTAGACAAAATTACACAAGAAAGACTTATTTCACACGCCTGGAGAAAGGGAACGGTGAAATTATATATAAGTTATTTCAAGAAATGGGGACTTCACTGTTTGCTCAAAGGAGTGAAGCCATTAAAACCTACAATAGTTCAGATTGTAAGATTTCTAAGAATGTTAGAAGACGAAGGATTAGGATTTGGTGCAATTAATGCAGAACGAAGTGCGCTTTCAACCACTCTACTGAGGATAGATGGACAGACAATTGGCAAGCATCAGGTAGTGCACTGGTTTATTAGGTCGGTGTATGAGAGAAACCCACCCAACCCAAAATATAATAGGTTTTGGGATGTGTCAGTAGTATTTAAGTTATTCAAGTCATGGCCTAGTAATAGACATTTAGCAATGAAGGAACTAGGTTTTAAGTTAGCTGTGCTGTTACTACCAGTGATGGGGCATAGAGGCCAAACGATTGTGCCATTTTCTCTGGATGGACTAGAGATAGACCATAATGAGGCAACGTTCGATTTGGAGACATTACTAAAGTCGAACCATACAGGGGGGACCCACTGTCCACGGTACATGTAAACAGTTTTCCAGATGATCGATGGATTTGTGTAGTGTCAGCCATTAGGGCCTATATATCCAAGTCAGGAATTCCAATAAGGCCTATATATCCAATAAGGAATTCCAGAAGGCTCTTGATAAGCTTTATTAAACGGCATTAAGGGCGCATTCCTTACACGCGGTATGCGAATGCGACAAAAAATCGAAATGCCTTGAAGCCTATGGGCTACATTCCTTACACGCGGTATGCGGCATGCGAATGCATTTTCCGATCGGTCCATGTAGCGATCGGTGCAGTATGCGGCACGCAGGGTGTGAATAGAAACCTGAGTCTGATGTGTCCATTAGTTTAACACTAGGAGAGGCGACTGAGCATTACGGAACGGTCACACACAGGGGTGCTTAGTGGAAACATATGGTAGTGGTGGTGGTGGGGTTCAGTCAGTCGCACTTGTCCATTAGTTTAACGAGGAGAGGCGATGGAGCATTACGGAGCGGTCACACACAAGGCTGCTGAGGGGAATCATATGGTAGTGGTGGTGGTGGGGGTTCGGGTTGGTAAAAATGCTACCAGAGCCACAAAAATATGAATACTTATCTATAATTTGGTAATTATAAAGGTAGGAATATAGCCAGTCGTGTGCCGCATGCCGCGTGTAAGGAATGCTGCCATTCGCATGCCGCATACCACGTGTAAGGAATGCCCGCTTAAGTCTATCAAGGTGCTCAAAGAGCGGCTGTCAATACTGGACGCAATGCATCCCACTCAACGAGGAGGCCCTTGGTCTCTAAAGCAAGACAATTAGGAATCTCAGTCAAGAGAATCCTGGTGCACGATGGCTGGAAGACGGCTAGGTCATTTGCAAAACATTACAACAGACGAAGAGAAAAGTCAAGTGGCCTGGCGACTCGCTTGCTCACCAACTAAAAGACTGGTGAGAAACACAAAATTATATTTTTGTACTGAAACATGTTATGTTAAGAATATTATAAAAGAGGATAAAAAATGAGATTACGTAAAGTTCTCCCTGGATTATGAGTAGCCAAACACGTAGTACCGAGGTAAAAAAGTATAGTTATACGAATCTTAACTGGGTACAGATGATGGATAACTTGTTTTCCCAAGGTATTAGCCTCCCTACCACGACTATGATGTTGGTTTGTGCCGAAATGAAAACATTTTAGTATCCATAGAATTTTGAGATAATTTTTTATCCTATTAAGTATGTAAAAGATTGCTGGACCCGGATGTGCTTCCTTCTCCCTAGCCCACGACTATCCGAGGCTTATACCTCAGGAAAACAACAGTTATCCATCATCTGTACCCAGGTAAGATTTGTATAACTATACTATATGTATGTACAAGCGTCGGGGCAAGGATGACCTTTAGAATACCTATAACTGTGTAGGGGTCTGACAGGCCTGTTGTATTTTCATTAAGTTTTTTAATTCAAGGAGACTTGTGGACCGTCTTGTCCTCACTGGAAGTTTATTCCATAATGTGCCACCTGTAAATTGGTGCTTTAATCAGCTTGTTTGTTAGTGGCTTGAGTATTTTTAGAAGTGTAGCATCGCTCTGTCTGGTTTTTATGGTCAACATTGGATCTTTTATACATGAGAGTGAGAGTGAGGAGATGTGTGTCCCTCCTTTGGCTAAGGTAGCTGACTTGTGCTTTAGCATGCATTTCCTTTACAGACAGGTTTTTTCCTCTGTAGACAGTTCTAAGTGCCCTGTTTTGAATCTTCTGTAATTTGTTTTCTTGTTGTTTTGTCAACAGTCCATATATTAAATCATTGTAGTCAATTATTGTAACAATAGTGGCTTTATATAGTAACAGAGCTGTATTCTCGCTCATGTAGTACCTAATCTTTCTGAAAGTTGTCATTTTCATGGCTATCATCTGGTTAAGTCTTGAGAGTTGTCGATTACCATTTAGTGTAGAATCGAGTGTGGTCCCTAAATATTTGTATGTGTCTACCTCATTCAATACTGCATCACCCAAATGTAAATTGATAGGTTGTGCTCTGGATTTTTTTTTACTTTGGTTGCACAAAATATTTATTCAGATTTGTTTGCATTAATTGTCAGTTTATTTTCCTTACTCCCTCAACTGCAGATTCAAAGCCAAGTCTAGGCACTGTTTAGACCAAATAAATAAGTATAAGCCAAATCCTAAGAGACTCTGGCATGAACTGCAACAAATTAACCTGGAAGCAAAATCCATTATCAGCAACCTTAGTAATGAGGACAACGGGGAGAGAATACTAGATAGCCTCCTGGCAGAAGAGATTAACAACTACTTTATTGATGTAGGTGAGAATCTTGCCAGAAAGTTTGACCAGGCTGTAGATAGTCAGGACACCTACACGGTCACCACCAATGATCAGACGTATGATTTGACTGAGATAACACAGGAGCAAATCCTCAGAAAGGTCAATGCTGCATCAGCATATAAGTCATCTGGCATTAAAGACATCAGCTCAGCCCTAATGAAGGTTTCAATTACTGCACTTATAAATGAATTCACTCACCTGTATAACCTAGTGGTCAACACTGGTATTTTTCCGGAAAGCTGGAAAGAGTCTTCAAATTACCTAACCACCCAACAAAATGGATTTAGAAAAGACAGATCAACAACTAGGGCATTGGCCTCTCTTATGGATGAGTTATTGACCAACATGGACAAAGGTGAACTTACAATTGCAGTATACCTTGACTTCAAAAAAGCTTTCGATACAATTGACCATAGAATACTATTGCAGAAAATCCAGAAAGCAGGATTGGGGAAGAAAACCTGTACATTCATGGCCAACTACTTAACTAATAGGAAACAATGCACAAAACTTAAAACCATAACACTGCATATTGGCGGAAATCAAATTAAGGAGGCAAGTGCATACAGGTACTTAGGAACAGTGATTGATTCTACCTTGAATGGGAATCAACAGCTGGCTAGACTAACTCAATCATTGGCACTAAAAATGACTACAATCAGGAAGATGCGGAGCTTCATAAGCGAAAACACTGCCCTACTGCTGTATAAATCAACAGTTCTACCAATAATAGACTATAATGATATAATTTATGGATTGCTCACAAAGCAGCAACTGACTAAGCTACAAAGGATCCAAAACCGAGCGTTAAGAACAATTTATTGGGGCAAAACACTAAGTGTACAGGAAATGCATGACAAAGCAAACCTAGATTACCTAATGGTTAGAAGAGCTTCACATCTCCTATCACTTATGTACAGAAGAGCCAGAGATACCCAATATATAGAAAACACAAAAAGGAATACTACACGGGCTGATTCCACTCTACTCAAAGTCCCCAAGCCTTCCACAAACAAACTAATTAAAGCACCAATTTACAAAGGTAGCATGATGTGGAACAACCTACCAACCAGAACCAGGGCAGCATCCTCTTACCTAGAATTTAAAAACTCACTAAGAGTACATCGGATTGGGCAGGCCCTTATGCAGTTGCAGTAAAGTATGTTCCATGGCGTCACCATACCGGAAGTGGCAGACCACCAAACCCTCAGCCTCGGTTTCTCCCCCCCCCCCCCCACTTTTTAAAATTTGTTGCTGTTCCTCTGTTATCTCCAGTCAACCATATACGATGACAGAGACAGTCCAGGTACAAATGTAAAATTTAAGACCTAAATGCACTGGGATTGGTCCCACTGCTTCACTGGTCACAGATGGTCCAGTGTATTATTAACAACCCCACCCCAAAAACATAATTCATAAACTCACATTAGAGTTACACTAGAATTTTCCTAACAAACCAACATTTATCTACCGCTTGCCTAACTGCAACTGAACATTAAAACTTACTACAAGTTTACCAACTGAATACAGAAGATAACTTCTGCTTACATTCTAAATACTATGTAAATACTCACATTGATCTGACTAATATTGATCTGGTTATATGACACTACTGTACCATATTGTTATGGAACTTTTGGGTTTCAGAATTTCATTGTGTTTCATGGTGCAAATTGTCTATTCAACAAGTATTGTACACCTTATTCTATGTACCTTTTGTGTAAATAACCCTGAATTGAAAAATGGCTGGAAGACCAGTGCTTCGGCACTGACAAAAGAATTATTCAGCAGAATAAACATATTTACAAAAAAATAAAATAAAAAATGTTTGGGCTATGGACTGTGATGGCCGCATCATCAGCAAATAGTGTGAACATGGCCTCATTTGTTACCAAGGGAAAGTCATTAATAAATATGAGGAAGAGTAGTGGCCCAAGCGTGGAACCCTGGGGTACTCCAGTTGTAATTGATCTCTCTGTTGACTTAGTGCCGTTTATTTTTGTAACTTGTTGTCTATTTGATAGATAGTTGGCTATAAATGTACAAGATCTAGGACCAAATCCTGCCCTTTCAATTTTCCAGAGTAAAATGTGTCAAAAGCTTTCTTGAAATCGGTTATTGTCAGATCTCTATCCATGTTAGTCAGCAGTTCCTCTAATAGAGTGGCTAGGGCTACTGTGGTTGATTTATCTTTTCTGAAGCCATTTTGCTGTTTGGCAAGGTAGCTGGTGTCTTCTAGGAAGGTTTTTCTTTGATCATGGATTATTTGTTCGATGACTTTGCCAGGGAGGGGCAGTATTGATATTGGTCACAGTTCATTGCATGATTTAGGATTACTTATCTTTGGTATTGGTGTGACAGTAGCTATTTTCCATTTATCTGGGAATACACCTGTTTCAATGACAAGGTTGTAGAGATGTGTAAATTCGTTTATTAGGATGCTAATGGCAGTCTTAATGAAGGCTGAGTTTATATTCATCATACCAGACGATTTATATGAAGAGAGTTCCTCAATCTTGGCGAGTACTTCTTTTCTTGTTGTTTTCTCAAGATTGTATTCATGTTGATTTGCGACTGGGTGATAATTTTGTGGATACTTGGTTTTTTGTTTGAATTTTTTAGCGAGCTTTGCCCCAATGTCTACAAAATAGTTGTTTATTACTTCAGCTAACTGACCATCAGGCACTCTCTCACCTGTGCTGTCTATTATGCTGTTTATCTGTGGTTTGGCTTCTGGTTGAATTTGACTTAGTTCATACCAGAATTGGTCAATGTAGTACATAGATTTTGCTTTCCTCACCTCTGTTCTTCCTTTGCTTGTTAAGCATTTTGCTATAAACTGGTCTCCTGAGTCTTTGGGTCAGGTCAGCCTTTTGCTTAAAATAATCTATCCTTTTGTAGTTCTATCAGTTCACTGGTGATGTAAACAACTGTGTTCTCTTTTTTATTTTTAGTTCAGTCATCGGACAAAGTTTCTCTGCTGCATGGTTGAACATATCTTCTAAAATATCCCAACATTTGTTGGGATCCTGCTCTTCAAATATTGTAGTGGGGTTATATAACTCTGCAAGATTGTCATTAGGCAATCAGTTTTAAAGTTTCTATATGTCCTTCTGCAGTATGCGGTTGTTTTTTGGTTGTTTCTGGGTTTCTTTCCGATAATATAGACTGGCTTCTGGTCACTGATGTAGTTAAGGACTCTTGCCTGAGTGCAATACTTGATGTTAGTAAGGCTAAATCGATTGTGGTTGCGGTAGTTCTAGTTGACCTGGTTGGTTTATCCATCAGCTGTTGGAGCTCATGCTCTGAAGCAAATTGATTTATGATTATGGCTGGTAGCTTTCTCTTAGCACTAGTCTGCATTGAAGTCACCTATCCTCCGTTCTGATGTAACTTTAAATGTTGCTAGGATGTAAAACCCCAACCACCACCAATAAACCTGACGTGGCCTACCAATACAGAGGCAGTATATACCCAGACGCTTTATGATTGCATGAGCGACCATCACTGAAAATCACCAAGATTCCGAAGTTGGTGACATTTCATTTTAATATATATTGTGTACCTTTGATAGGGACAACCACCCCAGCCTCAGGTATTTAAAAAAAAACGGTCACCGCTTCAATCCTTCCTCAGCAACCAGGAGACAGTTATTAGGAACACATATATTGAACAGAAATTAAACCAGAGGAAAAGACTAACAAACAACACAAATTTCTCTTAGGTTTCTCAACAATTGTAATAGTCCAACGCATGTTACACAAAGGCTTACATGTACAACAGTGTGTCGGGCTGACTTGAGAAATTCACTTCGCTGTGGAGACTTAATTCTCACTTTAAGTACTGCCCATGCGCACAGAGTGTACGCGGCCTTAATGTTTACAACAAACAATGCCAACTGTCGTTTACAGAAGATACAAGGTTATACACTTTATGCCCATCTAGGAATGTAGCGTCGACAGAATAAGTAATTATATAGCAGAGTGAGAAAGAATAATTGTGTTCAGCAGCTGCAACCCGCTATATAAATAAACAGATGAATATAATAGGTAACAGTGACTCCAATCACTAACCGTAAACAATAAGCAATGCACTACATCTAACCAATATGCTAATCACAAGTGAGGAGCACTAGATTATATAGCCAATGCAAATACGGTTACAACTGACAAAATACTTTCAACAATATAATATTATTTAAGATAACGCTGCAATAGGCCAAATGAAGATATGGCTAGTTCTAGCTTAGAATAAGTCAGTTATTGACTCTCCGATGGTATAATAAACAAATACTCAGAAATTTATATCATAAATATTTAAAAGGGCAATTAAGGAAACAAATAGCAACAAAAAAAGCGCAACCAATCAGTGCAACAATAGCGAACAAAAATAGCACTATAAAGTCAATAAATGGAGTTTCACGATTGTTCCCTTAACCACCAAAGACAATATTTTCGTTAAACTAATTTAAATGTCAATAATCTCGGTATAAACTCTAAACCTCATCGGGTTCATCAACAGGGAAGCAACATATTGAGTTTCTGCTGATATCCGGTTTAATATCAACTACGGATGAGTTTGAGGTTGATACCACCATCATAAAGATAAAAAGTGAAAAATGATTATGATTAAAAGAAAAATTTACCTCAGAATTCTCATTCACTCTGCCACAGGTACGGTCTTATACATTTATGGGTTGTTTTTTTTAACAACAAAATAAAACAAAACACCACGACGATGTCTATCGAAGCAGGACCTGAATGCATAATTAGGCCAATGCCCCCCCCCCCTCTACCCTGGAGATCCCTATTTTAACGCTTCTCTTATTTATAGTGAGCAGAGAGATATGCATATAACGAATTTACCGTTTCTCACATAGTGTACATATATATCATATTCCACTGTCCACCAGGATTACAGAAATACACATCAACACTTGAACAAAGCATTAAAGTTGCATAATCCGATGACTGAGATTCAGCCTTGTTTAAAAAATAAATATATATGAGTCAGCCTCACGAAAACGGGCCAATCGGTGGTCAAGTGAAGATGTCGGTGTCGCAATTCTTAAAAGTGTAGTGCATTTCTTTGTTTCATATTAAATTATCCTAGAAACAAATCAGGTTGTTTTATTTTCTCAACCTTTACATTCAGGATAAATTTAAAGACTTTCCAACATCTCTGTCAATGCTAAATCATAATTATAACGATCGACGCCGACATCTAATGATCGACGCCGACAACTTTAACAGATGTTGGCGTCGCAATTCTTAGTCTCGTGCATTTCTTTGTTTTATATTATATTATCCTAGAAACAAATCAGGTTGTTTTATTTTCTCGACCTTTACATTCAGGATAAATTTAAAGACTTTCCAACACCTATGTCAATGCTAAATTATAATTATACCGATCGACGCCGACATCCATGCTCGACGCCAACAACTTCCACCAATTGGCCTCTTTTCGTGATCCTGACCCATATATTAGGTTATTTATAATTCACTTTATTTTAGTTTGAAGTAACTTTTATTTCATAAGATTAACAATGAAGATATTCAAAGTGAAAACATGCAAAATTACCTTTATAATTAAGTTCTTTGGTTTCGAAAATTTGATGCGTTCATCGGATTTTGCAGCTTTAAGAGCACAACATCCAAACCCGTGCCAGCAATATACGAGGTCCAACCAAGCAGCCGGAACTGCCTTAGTGGCGTGAACACTGGGTGAGTGCTCATCCGGGCTAGCGGGCACATCTTTGCACTCGTTTTTCTTATTAAATCACAAACACAGATACTAACTGCTTTATTCAGTTACTACGTGTCTTGCGGATTATACTGTACTATAAGCGCTTGTTCTCATCTAATGTCTGACTACTGCTTAATACATAGGTTACCCAATGACTTCTATATCGACGCCGAATTCAGAATAGGTCTTCCTTCTTTTCGTTGGATTCGAACCCAGCACCTCCTCACCTCAAATATAACCACCTAGTCGACCCACACTGACAAACCGACTCCAGCGCACACTGTGTATGAAGAAGTAATGGTGTATGCGTGTTTACCCAGGGATACTACATAGAGGATATGCCACAAAACTAATGCACTTGAGGTTCAACACTACTAGCATGCAGTTTGCGGTTAGTGTCTAAATCTTTCAATACTTTCTCGACTGGTCATTATAAAACATTATGCGCAGGGCCGAATGCGGTCGTTACATCAGAGACTGCACATTGCGGGGTTGGATGACGTCGAGCACGTCGCTGATGTTGCCGTTCTTCTTCTCCAAAAGCCGCAAGAGCCATCCGCCCTCATTGGTGAAGCCCATGTACAGCATCTGGTTCAGCGAAACCTGCACCTGGGCATCTGTAAACATATATTGTAGGCTTTATCATCATCATCACCACCACCATCATCACCATCACCATGGCCCTATCGTCTTGATATGACCTTAGATGTTGCCAAGACGTAAAACTCCAACAACCAACCAACCAACCGACCAACCAACAATCACCACCATCACCATCATCAGATGTGCTGGCTGAGTTCCCATGCGTTCAAACCCCGGCCGAGTCAAACCAATGACTTATAAAATTGATACTTGTTGCCACCTAGTCAGACTGGTTTCGAACTCCCGAACTTCGGCACGGATAGCCTACGCTCTACCGATTCGGCCATCGCGTCCAAAAGAAATTAAGAAAGTAAGTAAGAAAGAAAGAAAGTAAGAAAGAAAGAAAGTAAGAAAGAAAAAGTGCCCGTACACACGTGAAGATAGGGAACTCAAGGCTTTTCATGAGATAGGAATTCAAGACTATTTAAATTCAAGGTTTTTCATAACTAATTACCCCAAATAGGTTCAATTCAAAGGATTTTCAAGGCCTTGAAATGGAGCAAATGAAGTTCAAGACTTTTCAGGCCCTGTACGGACCCTGTACGGACCCTGCAGACAGACAGACAGACAGAGACAAACAGACAGACAGACAGACACAGATAGATTAGATAGATAAAATAAATAAAATAGATAGATTAATACCGTAACACCAAACTCTATGAATACCTACTGGGGTGTTCTGGTGGGGCGGTTGCCACTTGCTTTGGTGGAGTGCTGACTTCGCCCGGTGCCGATAGTGGTGCTGGAGCTGGAGCCTGTGCCGGGGCGGTGGGTTGTTCAGAGGATCTAACGGTGACCGGGCACGACACGTCGATGAGCTGTTCGCCCGTGGCCGCCACCTCCCCGGTGAACACAGTGGTCATCTGCGGATCAAGAATGGTCCACTCCTGGGCACAATCACTGTCCGACGATGAAGGTGATGTACTCTAAAAGCAGATTTAATTCGTGAGAAAAAAATATATATCTCATTAAATTTTTCATAACTATTATTTCAATTGACTTGTTTGCTTCTTTGACGTCCAATAGCCGATGATAAAAACCAATGTGCTCTAGATGCGTCGTTAAATAAAACAAACTTTTTTATGTTTGCTTCACGGACTGGCTTTACACACAGCTAAAGTATAACACTCACACAGTTTACTGGAATATGTGGATTTTATGGCCTTGTAGTAACATTTTTACTTTTTATGTAAATCAAATGTGAAAACTAAGACATGAATAAGTTTTGGAGTTCCTGAGAATGACTGAATCATCTCTTGTAGATCAATTCATCCATATCCCGCGAGATAAAGTTGACCGCCATTTAACACATATTTAACCCTTTCCGAATTCCACGTTATTTATGTTTTTTGTGTTTTTCTTGTTCAAGTGTTTTTATTCCTCTGAATAACATGTCAGTGCTAATGCACTGGTCTTGCAGCCCTAATGACAATTGCCACTACACAGTAAACAAATCTACAACAATATAGATAGACAATTACAGGGAAATAAACAACATATTTTAATCGTAACACATTTAATATGAGGGATATGTAGATACATTTCATAATATTACATGCGATATATTTTACCTCCAGTTAACACATGCTTAACTATTTCCAGACTCCACGTTAGTTTTTAATCGTAACACATTTAATATGGCGGATATGAAGATAAATTCTGCCATATCCTGTGAGATACAAAATTTTACCGCTATTTAAGCATTTCACACTTATTATGATGGATACATTTTCTGCTGAAAACCAAAGGTAACAGAATAAATCTTATTACCTTTTCTCCGTGAATATGGCCTTTGTTGATTGCTAGGCGGTAAACCATAACCAATCAATCGACCAAGCTAAACTATAAATGCCATCTATTTCCAATGCAATGGATCCTAATCTGAAGGTCCATGGTTCGACTCCCCATGGCATCACCTCTGCCAATTTTGATTTCCACCACCGAATATAACTTACAGCATCATCAAAAGCCAGTCTCTTTCATGGGGTGTGCAAGGTTAAAAATCCCTTGTGTCGGTAAAAGTGTAGGCTCAGACTCTCTATTGACCAACTGTCTAATGGTGAAAACAAGACCATTCAGACTTATCATTAAAAAAGTCAATCAATCAATCACCTTAACTGGAACGGAGTGTGCCTTGGGTGACTTCTCTCCTGTCTCTACCTCAGCCATCTCAACATCATTGGAGTCTTCATTCTCCTTCACCTGGCCTTGGCCATCGTGTTTGTCCTTTTTGCGTTCATTGGACGTCACACATCGGAGGTGACTGGTCCCATGCTCCTCATCAACAGCCATATCTATCCCTAAAAGAATGGGGAACCGGTAAAGACAAAACATTGTTTACTCTCCACCTAAATGTTACTACATAGGTACAATCTAATAAAAAGGTGTTCTACATTCCACCTAGCCATCCCTGTATATTGTGTTATAATGCATGCTCCTACTGTGCCACTGTGTACGCTATGTATCTGAGAGGTGAGAATATTCTTTATATGGGCGTATATTGAATGTTGTTCGGTGCCAGTCTATCATTACTTATGCAATCTGCTCATGTATTTCACTTTTCAACAATGGGAGCAGACCATAAAAGTCACTGGGATCATTTAGACAGCAATTCACCATTCAAACACTGGGAGCAGACCATAACAACAAAAACACTGGGATTATTTACTCTTTTTAAGGAGGAGCAGACTAAAAATCGAAGGGAGCATTTACAAAATATTTCACCTTTCAAACACTGTGAACAGACCAGAAAATTCACTGGGAGCATTTATGGAATATTTCACCCTTCAAACACTGGGTGCAGTTCAGGAAAATCATTGGGACGATTTATGAAATATTTCACATTTCGAAAAACTGGGAACAGACTTAGAAAATCGCAGGGAGCATTTATGAAATATGTTACCATTAAAAGACTGGGAGCAGACCCCAAATAGAATTGCCAGGTGCATTTATGAATTATTTCACCTTTCGAAACACTGGGAGCGGACCAGGAAAATCGCTGGGTGCATTTATAAAATATTACCAAGAAGGAGCCCCCGTGCTCACCACCAACATCCTTTTGGGAGTGGTCCTTGTTAGTGTCGGGAGTGGCCGCCGAGGAGGCAGCACCAGTTCGCGGGGTCCTCTCAGAGCCGACGCTTGTTGTGGGCGCGGGGCCGCGTCCGGACATTTCCGGAGATTCTTCGGTGCTCATCGGGATCCAGGCGGCCGAGCCCCACCACGACTTCATGCAGCGCCTCATCCACTTGCGCCACTGGGGCGGCATGGCCCGCGGGTCCCAGTGCGGCGGCGGCGGGTGGAAGTGCGGCGGCGGAGGCGGGTAGGGGCAAGCCGGGGGCGGTGGCGGTGGTGGGGGTGGTGGTGGCGGGCCGTGGTGGGGAATGGGGTACGGCGGCAGGGGATGGCCTGGTGGCGGGGGTGGAGGAGGCGGCGGCGGAGGGTGGTGATGGCGACCGTGACCGTGACCATGACCGTGACGAGAATGCCTTCCAGCATATCCAAAGCCCTAGAGAAGGCAGAGGGGCCAGTTTTCAAATAAAATTAAATCAGACAAATATGGCAAGTAGACAAGCTTAGATGCAAGCATTGTATATTAAACAGCACATAACTTCCTAATTCTATTCATCGCACAGTAAAATTAGCTTTATTGTTCACCTTTATAAATTAGGCTTATCATTTTTAGGGCGTGGCAATTGTGCCACTTTACAAAGCATATTTTCACCATCTCAAAGAATTCTTTCTATAGTTACTATTTCACAATTAATACCATACACAGGGCATGGGGGCCTCTTCCTCAATATTTCATGGTTGGTAAAGTATTTACTTCGTAGCGGTCATAGCAAGAAAGGTGAGAATTGAACATTTGTTATTATAAGTGTTCACCTCTGCAGCTATGACTGCAAAGTATTATGGCCACTTTATAGTGTTGTCCCACTGGGATACCATTCGGCCACCACTATGCCATGCTTTGATTTCCCACTCCAGTCACATCAGCCTGACACTGACCAAACCAGTCCTTGCCCTATCCTAATAACGTCAAATGCCAATCTAACTAGTGATAACCATCAATTGACTCAGCTGTAGGATTGACACCACAGACACCTTTTGCATGGCTATTGTATGCTCTATTTCAGGGTTCCTGTACCTATCAGCCAATCACATTTAAGACCTTTTAAAGACTTTTTAATACCAATTTTCATACAATTTAAGACCTATTTTCGAAGCAAATGTTTTCATATTAAATTAGGGGATATCCACATGCTAACCAATCAGTAAATAACTGTCAAAGTATGCATGCACTTGTGACCAGTGCATTAGTCCATAGAATATAGCGTTAACTTCAAGACATTTCAACTAGACAGGATTTGTGCTTTGTGAAGATAGAGGGTAAAAGATCTTGGAAAAATACTATGGTGGGCAAATCCAATTTAAGACCTCTTTAAGACCCTTCATAGAAATGTTACCATATTTAAGACTTTTCAAGGCCTTCAAAATTGACTAATCAATTTAAGACTTTTTAAAGACTTTTTAGAGATCCGTGAGAACCCTGAACCTAGTCAACCATCCCTTTTGGTATAAGAGAGCAAAGCTAGGCTTAGTTAGACGAACCATGAACCCGGCCAGGTGCATGGCGGGGTGCGTGCTGTGCGGGGAGCTGATGCGCATCACGGGGTGGTCCGGGTGTATGTTCTTCGCCTCACACTGTGCGCACAGGTCGAAGTCCGGACACACGAAGCACTTGTAGCGCGACCCTCGCACGGGCCCCTCACAGCCGTCACAAATCACAGAGGGGTGTAGCACCCCGCCCTCACCTTCCGCAGCATTCCGATCGCTGGCCACTGCAAACAGCCAACCGCTTACAAGTTACAATCAACAGATACCTGCACACGTGTGCTGGCTGAAGCTATACCATATCGCCCAGAAACCCGAAACAATTCCCTCCTCCCGATCTACCACACTCACAAGATGTCAATCATGGTTGGTTTAGTCCGTCATAAATTAGTCAAATTAACTGACTTAAACAGATCTAAAGAGGCGGCTCATCGACCAAAAGTCGGGAAACCGCCGATCAGTGGGAAATTCTCATATTTGTTTGTGTGTGGTATATATAAACCGAATACAAAATAATTTATTTTCAAAAAAGGTTTTTTTCAAGAGCTTGGGAAAACCTATTTAGAATAGAGGATATTACCACGCATGCGCCATGGTCACGGTCCTGCAACCGTAGTGTTTGTCGTCACCGTCAGATGTCACATGCATTGTGAATATTGTGTATTAATAGTGACTGACTAGTTTGGTACCCGCCTAAAATTTTCAAAAGGGTCCAACCATGAAAATTTAAAAAAAATTCAGAAGCTCCAATTACCCAAAAGCAATATACTTTTGGAATTTTCAAAATATCCCAAAATTTGACTGACATACATGCATTTGAAAGTTAGTAATTTCCATAGCTTTTGTATGCGATATGGCAACGGTCCCACAATCATAGTGTTCATCGTCGCCATCAGATGTCGCATGCATTGTGAATATTGTCAATTGGGAAAACTTTCATGTTTTCCAGAACCTGTGATCTTTATTTTCTCGAGGAATGACACTCCAAAACTATTATCGTGACCTGAAGTTAAAATGCTAGGAAACCTTCAAGAATTGTGATGTTGCGACAAAGTACAACTTTGACAAATGTGTATACGTCACAGGATCCATTTGCACACACATATAGCACGATCACCGCCAAGACTTCCGTTATCACATCGCTAATTTTGCTAATTATTTTACCTCAACAAATGAGACAACACGCAATAGCAGTACGTTTGGAGTGAAAAAATCCTTCTGCTTGGCAATAAACACCTGCCCTATTCATTAAAAACAAAATCATGTGACCAACTTGCCCGCAAATAGATAGTAAGTATCCAGCCGCTCCCCCGTTAAAAAAACCCCCAAAAAACTACACCTCCTCTGCTGCAGACCAGGAAGGTTCTAAGTTGCTCGACTTACCCCAGCACTAATCATATCCTCATCGTTCCGAAAATAATATTTGGATAAGGCTTCTTATATTACACATAACTGACACAATCTGAAAGGAGTTGTTGAAATGGTAATGCATATGTCAAAGTCAAAGCTCACCTTTGAGGTAAACCTTGAAGACATTTCCCTCAACGAAGGAAAGTGCATCTCCCAGTTCCCTGTCATTCGAAAATGTGATGAGGTCATTTTCAGAGTCTGAAAGCAGAAATAGTAAAATTGGAATCACCAGAGAAACATACATGCTTGTTATTCGGAAATTCACAAATCTCCGAATACCTTGATACTTATACTGATTCACACAGGCCAGACACCACTTCTGGTTACATCACTTCTGTTGACACCACTGTTGAGACACCCATCTGAGTTCACTTTGTATTGACATCAATGGAAATATTAATTTTAGAAATTTCCACAGTTCCAGTCAGTTCAAAAACTAACTGTAAACCAATAAGTTTATATTATATAATTATTGGATGGAATCACTCTGTATATTTAATGCTGGTACCTGGTAGCACAGCTGCAGCATCTAGAAACAATTCATAGTGTTATGTTTGTTATTTCTTGTCCAAATATTTCAACCTGGATGTCACTGTAAATGACTGTAAACATTGCACACATCCAGTTTCCACGCTGTCCATGATCATTGTGATACTTACTCACTGTGTAGCCCATAGTGGTGACTGTTCCACGGCTGACACCCAAACCAGAAGTGAGTCACAGAATCAAGCACTTTAAGCATGGCTGATTTATTGTATTATCTCTATCAATTATGACTGATTTACTTTCAACACCATGCCTAAGTTCATAGGTGAGATGGAAATTCTTGAAAATATTAGGTGCCAGGATTAGATTGTGGATTGATCTGGTTGTGAATACTTAAATTTTATTGATAGATGGTAGGAATCTCAAACTATGGTCATCAACAATGATTGCTCAGTTTTAAATAAGGTTGTCGTTCACTTCTGTACTCTGTCAGAGGTGAAAATTGGCATCCATGCTTTATGAATTTCTGAAAGTAGTTGTTCTGAGGAATAATAATTTTTTTTCTTGAAGATTTATACTGCCTATCATGGATAAGTCTGAATAGACTTGTTTTCACCATTAGACAGTTTGTTGATAGAAAGCCCAAGCCTACACTATTACCGACCCAAGGGATTTTTAACCTCCCACACCACATAGAAATGGTATGAGAGCAACCGGCCTTTGATGACGCTGTAAGTTATACACAGCGGTGGAAACCCAAATTGGCAGAGGTGGGGGGTTGGGGGAGGGGAATCAAACCACCAAACTTCAGATTAGAAAAAAGTCAGACACTCTAACCAATCTGCAACAGAGAACACCACACATTTCTAATTAACTATACTAATTATAAGCATAAAATAAAAATAATAAACAACCCCAAATAATTAGGTCATGCACAGTATCGAACATGGAGATATATGATCAAATGTAGGTAAGTGTTTTAGTTTATAAAGTAGTATGCTATATTGGAACATGCAACTTTAAGCAAACAGATACTTTGAACCGTTTCTGACTGATAAAATATTTTACTAAAGTTAAACACAGACAGACACAGTCACAGTGCATGATGCTTTGGAAAGTTAATTTTTCGACAATGCAGGTTCTAGAAAATCATTAATTGTATGTATGCATATATTATGACGCGGATGCTTTCCACTGGCAGTCTCGCCTACAACCGGCACCGCTGCATGTGTCTGATGCTCTGCATACTGGCTACGTGCCTGACTCTGACTGTGATGTAATTGCTGTGGTTGATCGAGCTGCCCCACGTGGAGCTAATCAACCCTTTTTCCTTAGTGACTCTGACACTGCTGTGTTGCCTAGTATCGGCCCCGCCGCTGATTTAATTAATATTTCCCCTGTCAAAACCCATCAGCTGTCGGTAAGCTCTCAGCCTTGCTCTGATGTTAATGTTAAAGCTGGGAGCTCTGTTTCTTCTGTTCGAGACTCTGATGGGAGGTGGCTTGCTATTAGTCCTTCGGATGAAACCAATCCGCTCTATAATAGACTGAATGATGACAATAGCTGTTCTGAGACTGCTAGGGGATCCATGATGGATCCCACTCCCTGTATAGTTACTAATAGGGAAAATGACACTGGTATAGTCTGCCCCGTTAAGTTGTTAATGTCACCTGTTAGTTTGGTTGCCCCAGTTGATGTTACCAGTGTTGTTAAGAATCCGTTGGAGTCGGAATGCCAGTTTGATTCAATTGATTGTGATGGTTCAGACATGGTTGATAACTTTAATATTACTGAATTTACAAGTACGGGTAATAAACCGTTCAGTGATCCTTCACCTCTCGATTACAAGTTACATGTTTTAAAATATTGGCCTACTTTGTCACCAGCAATAGTTGTAAATGGGCTAGATGATCCCCCGCTTTTCAAAAGATATGCATTTATTTATAATCAGGTACGGACTTCCGGTCTACCGAATTATCTATCGGCCAGGCTACCGGTTCCTTCGGGGTTGATCATTAGGAACTGGAGACGCTTGTTAGCTGATTATAAGGATGCCAATCTAGTCAATTTTTTAGAGTTTGGCTGGCCAGCTAACTTTACTGGTAAGGTTATTCCGACTTCAACAAATGTTAACCATGCCCACTCAAAGGAAGACCTTTTTTGGATTGACAAGTACGTTGCAACTGAATTGACCCACGGCGCATTGCTGGGGCCATTCGATCACCCTCCCTTTTGTCCATGGGCACAGGTTAGTCCAATTATGACCCGCCCCAAAAAAGGTACTGATGAGCGCAGAATTATAGTTGATCTTAGTTTTCCTAAGGGGTGTAGTGTTAACTCGGGTATCAATAAAGGGTTTTATCAGGGTGAACCGTACAAATATAATCTCCCGACTATTATGTCGCTGGCGAAACAGGTGACCAAATTAGGATCTGGCTGCTATATGTGGTCTATTGACCTGGCGAGGGCATACAGGCAATTAAGGACCTGCCCTTTAAGTGTGCCTTTATTCGGTATTAAAGTAGATGGGAAATTGTACTTTGACATAGCTCCGCCCTTTGGCTGCAGAACTTCCAGCATGGCCTGCGCACGGACTTCGGCCGCCGTAGTGCATTTGATGACCAAGATGGGTTTCTTTGCGCTATGTTTTTTAGACGATTTTGTGGGAGTAGAAAATTCTTTCGACAAAGCACACCAGGCGTATTCATATATTTTACGGTTGACTAAGGTTCTAGGCTTACAGCTTTCTATTAAAAAATGTGTTTCACCCACCCGTAAATTAATTTGGCTAGGTTATGAGATAGATTCCGGAACACTGGTGATCCGTATCCCAAATAAAAAATTATTGGACATTTTGTTAGAGTGCCATAAATGGGTTGTTGGCCGGTTAGTTACTAGGAAGAACGTTCAGCGACTGGTCGGACGACTGCAGTTCATTTCTAAATGTGTGACTCCGGCCCGTATTTTTATGAATAGAATTTTGGAATTCTTGAGGGGGACACCATTTATAGGTAAGGTGCTAGTCACACAAGGCCTGGTTAGAGATGTTGCTTGGTTCCTGCGGTTCGCAGAAGGTCATAATAGGCTTGTTTTGCTTCGCCATGCTCCTGTTCAAAAGTGGGTGATCGAGTGTGATTCGTCATTGCTTAGCGGGGGTGCGTTCAGTTCAACTCATTATTATGCTAACAAATACGCACCCGACTTTCTTAAAAACGGATTTCATATTGCTCAATTAGAGGCAATTAATTTGGTTGTGGCACTCAAATACTTATCTCCTGTTAACCCCCATCTATATCAGATTATCATTAATACCGATAATTCTGCTTCCCAACAGGTACTGTCCTCTGGCGCCGGTAAGGACCCGGTCTTGTGCGCCTGTGCCCGGGAAATCTGGAGGTTCGCCGCCGCATTCACCTGCACGGTACAGGTGATACACAAGTCGGGTAAGGACCTGGTACTAGCGGATGCCCTTAGTAGGTTGTATTCTGATGTTAAATGTAAACGTGTGGCCGACGAGTTATGCCGAAAAAATTTGTTGACCGAGATCAATGTCTCCCATGATGGCCATGTTTTAGACTTATCTTTGTGATCTCTCTGCCAGTTGATAATTTAAGTTTTGTTTGCGTTTATCAACTTGCAGGAGATAAGCGTGCGCTTGTGGATCGGCTAAGTGTCTACTTTTCGGCGGGATTATCGACTGGGACCTGGCATAATAAAAGAGTGCAGTTCGGGGAGTATCTTGGGTTTTGCAAAAAGGTTGGAGATAACCCCAAACGCCCCAAAATAAAGACGGTAATGTCATATACCTTACACCTAAATGATAAATTAAACACAGAAGGCGCAGTAAGAAACTACATGAGTGGGGCACGGACATGGGTAAGGCTATTTAATGGTAACACGGAAGCGTTCGACTGCTATGCACTATCACTGATTAAAGCTGGAATATATAAGTTGAAAGAAAATACTGTAAAGAGGGCGTTTCCCTTGAAAATTAAACATATTAAAATGATGATTTTAAAATTCAGAAAGATTGGAGATGATGGACTGGTGTTAATTGCTGCCTTACTAATAGGTTACTTGTGTTTGCTAAGACAGTCTAATTTGTTCTATTCCGAGGTAACGGGAGGTGACGGTCACATGCTGCTCGTTAGGGACATCGAGGCACATAACACACACCTGACGATCAAAGTCAGGTCCACCAAAACTACGCACAAGCCTGAGGACGTCTACAGCATCGATATACCGGCCGGGTCGAACCACGCCTTCTGCCCAGTGTACGCATGGTCCAAGTACACCGACCTGAAGGAAACACATGAGGGCGCCCCAGCTTTCATGCTTCGCGACGGGCATCCCCTGACGGCGTCAATCTTCAGCAAGTGCATGCAATCGGCGCTGAAAGCGTGTCGACTCCCTTGGTGGCCGCTAGTGACTTGCCACAGTCTTCGGCGCGGGGGAGCTCAGGCATATGCAAGTGTGGGCATGCCCCTTGAGTCCATAAAAACTGTCGGTAGATGGAAGTCTAACAGCGTGTTCAACTACGTGAATAAAAATGTTGTGTAGGGAGGAACCATTATCTCTCGTGTTCCAATTTGGCTGAGAGATTATGGCTCCTATCTCCTTGTTATAAAAGTGCTGAATGAAATGAGTGGCGAATGTGTGTGTGTGCCAGATGTGAGCTGAACGTGTGACCGTGACCTGCCCGAGCTGCTGCCTCATGTCTTCTGTCAAGTTGCCTCAAGTGAAATCACAGAGTATCTGATAATCTGTAGCATAATGCATCATATGTCATATGATAGTACAGTCATAGGCGCGACCTGCATTTAAGCACTGAAATAATGAATGATTAATTGCTATCTAATAGATGATCTGCATATAAGTAATGACCCGATTAATTTCTATCTAATAGATGACCTGCATATAAGTAAAGACATAAAAGAAGTGATAAAGACACAGGTTGTACTACCTGATGATGATAGAATAGTTGTAGCTAAATAGTCCAATTGTATTATTGGAAATAGCTAACATAACATGTTCCCAAAGGCATAGGCAACAAGGCTGTTGTAAAATTTATTATGCCTGAGTAATTATAAGCATAAAATAAAAATAATAAACAACCCCAAATAATTAGGTCATGCACAGTATCGAACATGGAGATATATGATCAAATGTAGGTAAGTGTTTTAGTTTATAAAGTAGTATGCTATATTGGAACATGCAACTTTAAGCAAACAGATACTTTGAACCGTTTCTGACTGATAAAATATTTTACTAAAGTTAAACACAGACAGACACAGTCACAGTGCATGATGCTTTGGAAAGTTAATTTTTCGACAATGCAGGTTCTAGAAAATCATTAATTGTATGTATGCATATATTATGCAAATGCACACAATGACAGATTATAAAGAATCAGGGTAAATATTCAATATTATAATTGTCCTGAAAACTCACCTTTCCATTGGAGATTCAGTTCATGGTCCACTAAACTGGGGAATGCCTGCCGAATCTTCTTGGTAAATAACGCGAAAGTTGTTGCCACCTCTTCTGACTCTAACGAAAAACGTCTTATCTCTCGAGTTGATGTCCCATCTTTTGCCTTCTTATCGTAAAACACCTTCGCGGACAGTGACATTGTGTACTTGTTAGAAAAGCTTTAAGCGGAGATTGAATGTAGATTATGTGAACCAGTCAGTGACTGAGTGAGTCACCCCAGTGGCACTGTCACTGTCACAGTGACTGTGTACACATACTAGACTAAGCGATAAGGCCACACCTTCGCCGAGCTGGGCTCGACCTGTGACACAACAAATAACACCACTAAGTCGTATCTGCAACCTGTCTCTACACACTCCTCTTGACTGCCGGGGCAGACACGTTCACCAACGCAATAACAAAGTCAGGCAGTGCCTTGTTCTGCCAATAATTGACCAAATCAACAAGCTATTTGTTTCCCTTCAGTGGTATCAAAATATTAGCTGGTTGCGGTGTTTTGAGAGGTACAAGCAAATACCAGCCAGCTGGGAATCTAGGACTTCCTGTTCACATGCACACATTATTGCAGAGTGTTTATGTGATTAGAAGAACTTAAATACGTATTTCTCTGGATACAATTTGAATTATTGTAATAGATAAGACAATTTGAATATGTTTTCTAACATTATAATCTAAAGCATCAGCACTGAACGACGCAAAAGTATATTCCTGATTCGATATCATAGAAAGTATACCACCGGAAGTCATCTTTACTACACGCTGTAGACGTGTCATGTCGGGTAGGCAACTGTGTTGGGGATTTTTACCAAGTGCGCAGGACATGAGCGCATTATACCCCAGTCACACGGGGCGTAATCGATTAATCAACTCGGGTCACCCGAGCTACTTATTGGCGCATGCGCACATCCTACAAACTCGGGTCGAATAATCGAATACGCTTCTCCGTGCTCGGGTGGACAATTTTTTCTTTTTTTTAATAACTGATAAAACTACAGCAAAATAGGATTTAAAGTATTTTATGATGGCCTAGTTTAGCTATATTTCCATTTCATTAATCTAAGTTATTCTTTAAAAAAAACATATATGACAGGTAATGGTAGCTCTTATCCTGCAGGACGATACCAGTGCAAATGTGACGTCATTGCTAGTAGCCAACCCCAGCTAGGAGGTGGGTTACTTGGGTCGGATCATTTTGCACACGGCACGTATATGTGTCGACTCTACTCGCAGTGTTCGATTTGAAATTCTGACGACTCGATTGACCCGAGTCGCTCGGGTCGTGTTAATCGATTACGGCCACGAGGCCTGCGTTCGCTTATGATCGATTCGCGACGTCAAAACGTCCTCCTTGCGCCCTCCTTATGTGCTGTCACCGCGAGGACACCAACCTCCCGGCATCCATTTCGGAAATTTTGGACGCAAGGAGGTTGCTGCTGCTGCACGTGCAACCTCGTTGCATCCTGTTCCGGCGGTGCCATTCAAAATGGTTGGCGCCCTCGCGCCACCCTCGCGCCACCCTGGGTTGGCGAGTTGCCGGTGATCTGCCGCCGACCTGGCGGCGCCAACACATGTGATGCTGCAGTCACCATGTGGTCGGCGCCAGGGCGCCGCCCTTTCCCCAACCCGGCGCCACCCTGGTGCCGACCCGGCGCTGACCCAGCACCGCCCTGCCACTGACTCAGCGCCGCCCTGTCACTGACCCAGCGCTGCCCTCGCGCCGACATGGCGCCGACCTGGCGCCTACCACGTATTTGAATCAATGTATCGAATGGGACGCTGGGAGGTTGGCGTCCTTTTGGGCATAAGGAGGTCGGAGGCGGACGCTGGCTCTCATGTGAGTGGGGTATAAACCTGTAAGCTAAGATTCCATATATGCGGTATGCGGCATGCGAATGCGGTATATGTGCCATATGTAATATATATGCCGACCCCCAATAGTCGACGTTAACTTTTTGTGCTGGGGGCTCGTTAAACAAACAAACAAACCAAAAAAGATACCCATGACATTTAGGGTTTTTTTTGCTCCAAATTTGTGAAGGAAGGTCAAACTAACTATTGTTTTCTATGGCAAACACAGCAGTATTCACATTCGCACCGATCGTTCCATGGGTCGATCCACTTGCAGCATTCATGCTCGCAATCGCATTCGGACGTATAGAAGCACTTACTACTATACTTTTAGATTTTTTGCCACATTCGCATTCCCATACAACATACCGCATATACGAATTTTGAATAAAACTAACGTTTCGCACTGCGCGTTCCAGCAAACTCAATGCCAATTACCCTCATCTAGGTCACTCTCCTGTACACCACCAAGTGGAAAGGTTCAGTACTAAGCATGCACCACCCCTGTGGCACACATCTGAACTATTTCCGAGTTCGTTTGTTTTCCACGCGGCGGATAGCTGGCCGCTTTAAGCTAAGATTCCATATACGCAGTATGCGGCATACAAATGTGAATGTGGCATAGATATATGCCAACCCCCAATAGCCGATGTTTACTTTTTGTGCAGGGGGGTCGTTAAACAAACAAACAAACACACCAAAAAAGATACCCATGACATTTTAGGTTTTTTTTGCTCCAAATTTGTGAAGGAAGATCAAAGTTACTATTGTTTTCTATGGCAAACGCAGCAGTATTCGCATTCGGACCGATCAGTCCATGCATGGGTCGATCCATTTGCCACATTGGCATTGGCATTCGCAATCGCATTCGGACATATGGAAGCACAACTATGCCTTCACATGCTTTTAGATTTTTTGCCGCATTGCATACCACATACCGCGTATATGGAATCTTAGCTTTAAGCTAAGATTCGATATACGCGGTATGCGGCATGCAAATGCGGTATAAATATATGCCAACCCCCAATAGCCGATGTTTACTTTTTGTGCTTGGGGGTCGTGGCCAGTTATACCTTATGGCGACGGGTGTGGCGTACTCAGACGTGTCCCGTGCTCAGCCGTGTACAGTTGCTTCTGCGCATGCGCGGATTTCGCATCAACTCGGGTCACCCGAGACACTTATTGGCCCATGCGCACATCCTACAAACTCGGGTCGAATAATCGAATACGCTTCTCTGCGCTCGGGTGGACAATTTTTTCTTTTTTTTAAAAATAACCGATAAAACTACAGCAAAATAGGATTTAAAGTATTTTATGATGGCCTAGTTTAGCTATATTTCCATTTCATTAATCTAAGTTATTCTTTTTTTGCACATGGCGCGTGTATTTGTCGACTCCACTCGCCGTGTTCTATTTGAAATTCTGACCACTCGGATGACCCGAGTCGCCCGGGTCGTGTTAATCGATTACGGCCATGTTTATTAGATTCTGACGCATGCGCAGAAGCGATGGACACGGCTGAGCATGGGACACGTCTGAGTATGCCACACGGGAACCATACTCCGACAAATGCTCTCCAAGCACAACGTTTTTTTAGTTTTTATGTTTATAGAACCAAATATGTGTGGGGAGAGTAGTGGACCCACCTCACCCAGAAGGGTCCACAGCGAGGAAAGGAGGGAAAATGGATGACCACTGTCCCATATTGAGCATACCCTTGCAGGAATAGTTTCCCATTCTTAAAGTCCTGTGATTTAAACAGAAGTCGATGTAGATAAATTAAAAATATATTTCAAGCACTTTAATCTGTGCAAAAGATACATATATATGTGTAACTATGTCTGAACAAGAAACTACTAAACAAATAATGGTATCTTTCCATAATTTGAACCAATCAGAGCTGTTCTTTTCAATTGCAAATGGCCACCCCTTATGGGGACCGCCATTTGCCATAAAAAAGAACAGCTCTGATTGGCTAACACTGAGAGCTGTTCTCAGCCAATCAGAGCTGTTCTTTTCGATTGCAAATGGCGGACCCCATGGAGGCGGCCATTTGCAATAAAAAAGAACAGCTCTGATTGGCTGACACTGAGTTCTAGCAAAAATGAGAAGAGGAAAATCCATTTCCTGCAAGTTCAAACAGGCTCAGACAAGTTCAAACGTGGCTGGTTGTCCCTCTCCTTTCAGCGCTGAATATGCTTATGACCTCACCACCAGAAGTGGGTCAGTGCTGAGGTCAGGGGGGGGGGGGGGGGAGTTCTGAGGCTGGGACTAGCTCCCAGCTGTTGTTTTAAAAATGCCTGGGTGAGTGGAGAGAAGGGAGAGTAAAACTGGGGTATTTTCAATTTTCTTTAGAATAGTTCAGTCAGTAAATATATTTGCGTAATGTAAAATATATGTTAGTACAATTACATTGCATAATTCAATGAGAAACACATAGATGAAAACATTTTGTTGTTGTTGAATGTAAAAAGGTTGTGGACTGTATGGGGTTTGAATCCACACCACCAAACAACTTCAGATTACAAGTTCAACACTCTAACCACTAGGCCACAGAGATATAACATCATTACTAGTCTCAGTTCAGGCTATTTGTGTATAGGACATCACATATACAAGGCGTCTATGTGTGTATGTATGTATATTTTGTTTTGTTTGTTGGTGTTTTACGTCCTAGCAACATATAAGGTCATATCAGGACCGGTACCGACTTGTGACAGTGCGCACTCATGGCGTCTTTATAGTGCTGCCCCACTGGAATACCAGGCCGCCAGCACCATGACATGATATCCCACTCAGTCACATTATTTTTGTATGCTTGACGCGTGGTGCCGCTTGGCTTTTGATTGAATTTGCCCGACTTTGCCTGACTTTGCCCGACTCTGCTCGACTCTACCCTACATACCACACAGTGTGTTATATGTGTGTCTACCACACAGTGTGTTATGTGTGTGTACCATACATCGTGTTATGTGTGTGTAACAGATGGTGTGCTATGTGTGTGTAACACACAGTGTGTCATGTGTGTGTACCACACTGTGTTATGTGTGTGTACCACAGAGTGTGTTATGTGTGTGTAATGCGCAGTGTGTTATGTGTTTGTACCACACAGTGTGTTATGTGTGTATACCACACAGGGTGCTATGTGTGTGTACCACACAGTGTGTTATGTGTGTGTAACAGATGGTGTGTTATGTGTGTGTACCACACATCGTGTTATGTGTGTAACACACAGTGTGTTATGTGTGTGTACCACACAGTATGTTCTGTGTGTGTACCACACAGTCGGTTATGTGTGTGTAACACACAGTGTCTTACATGTGTAACACACAGTGTCTTATGTTTATGTTTGTGTACCAGACAGTATGTTCTGTGTGTGTACCACACAGGGTGTTATGTATGTGCAACACACAGTGTGTTATGTGTGTAACACACAGTGTGTTATGTGTGTGTACCACACAGTGAAATATGTTATAGGTGTGTAACACCCAGTGTGTTATGGGTGTAACACACAGTGTGTTATGGATGTGTACCACACATGTGTTATGTGTGTAACACACAGTGTGTTATGTGTGTGTACCACACAGTGTGTTATGTGTGTGTTATGTGTGTGTAACACATGTTGTATTGACTTTTCTGGATGCCATGTTAAGCCGTGTTTACACGGGCAAATGTGAAGCGAATTAGACAAAGCGATTCATATGAAGCGAAGTAGCGGCGTGTTTACACGAAGCGAGTTTGAAAGTGTTTCGGCGCCGGGAATCAGCGGCCTTAGTTCCGCCTGTAGTCGGCAAGCACTGCTATTTGTTTAGTTTACACACGTCGATTCGACGCAGATGTAGCTGCTACGTTAATATCGCTTGGAATTTAGGGTTAATTTAATTAAATTTAATTATTTGAGTATGTAATTCTGTTAAATATGATCGCATTTAATAGATTTTGGCCTAATCGGGACCTAACACTGCCGGGTACCAGCGATTAGTTACTGCTCCCCCTGTTTCCGGCACGCACTACTATTTTATACTACCGCCGCCCGAGAACCAGTGGAATCGCTTCATATAAACCACCTCCGGAGGCGATCTACAAAAAGCGAATCATATGAATCGAATCAGCCCTAATCCGCTTAAGCGGTGCGTTTACACGGCGAATGTGAGGCGAACTAGGCAAGGCGATTCATATGAAGCGAATTAACTCGCCCGTGTAAACACAGCTTTAGTCGTCAACCTTTATTGGTTCTCACAGTCAACACCAGGTGGCAGCACCACACTGTAGTCTGCTAATACTACATCTCCCTTTTTAGGATATCAATACATTGGACTTAACTGTCATAAACTCTCATAGTTCTTAATCAGACTGAGTACTCTTAGTGTCCTTAGGAGTTCGTCATTGGCAGACTGACCTCTGAACTCTGGAAGTATTATGCCCAAGCAGGAGAACGCATATATCTAACCATTGAGGTGGTTTGACCATACGACCTGATCTGGTGGATATTTTCTCATCACCAGCTGATGTTTTGAGTGGTGATGGCTTCACTGCCGATGGCATCAGAGGGGTTGAACAGTTCTCTGTTGGTTCTGTTTCATTTCTCCATGTGTGTACAAGTGCCTCTCGGTATGTGTGTAACACAGCGTGTTATATGTGTTATGTGTGTGTAACACACGGTGTGTCATGTGTGTACCACACAGTGTGTTATGTGTGTACAACACACCGTGTTATGTGTGAGAACCGCATGACGCCCGCTTGTACTTGACGCACGCGTCCTGTCTGTCCATAGCTTTACACTGTATATAAAACGGAAAAGGTATATAATGTTTATTGTTCTACATGTGTTTCTGATTGAATAATGAAAAAAAATAATATATATAATGTTACTTTTTGTGTTTCTGATTGAATAATGCAATGTACATACATAAATAAATATGTAAATAAATAAATGCATGCATGCATGCATACATAGCCTGTATATATGACATCGTATATACATGCATACATATATGCATGCATGCATGCATACATACATGCACCACCCTGTGGCACAAATCTGATCCAGGTCACTCTACACCAGCAAGTGGAAAAGTTCAGTACTAAGCATGCACCACCCTGTGGCACAAATCTGAACTATTCCGAGTTCGTTTGTTTTCCCGACGAGGTATAGCTCGCCACTTTAAGCAAATAAACAAACCAAAAAAGACACCCATGACATTTTTGGGTTATTTGCTCCAACTTTGTGAAGGAAGGTCAAAGTTACTATTGTTTTCTATGGCAAACACAACAGTATTCGCATTCGCACCGATCGGTCCATGTGTCGATCCATTTGCAGCATTCGCGTTCGCAATCGCATTCGGACGTATGGAAGGACTACTATGCCTTTACATGCTTTCTGATTTTTTGCCGCATTCGCATTCGAATACCCCATACCGCATATATGGAATCTTAGCTTTAGGCTTCCAGTCTGTATTTCTATGCTTCCAGTAGGAAGATTGCTCAGATGTAAAACAACAACAAATAAAACCAGTAGGAAGTGTAATATATGCGTAAAAACATCCAGGCACGTGTGGAGAACAAAGGAATATGTAAATGAGATGACCTCAGAGTTCAAAGGGTGCCGGTGTAGTAAGTTCAAAACACTACCCCACAAAAACACTATGGTAGTGTTTTCAACCTAGGTTCAAAACACTACGGTAGTGTTTTCAACCTGGTTGATGGTAAGTTCAAAACACTACTGTGGCCACGCTCAAAACCCAACCCACAAGTTCAAAACACTACCTTTAAGTTCAAAACACTACTCTATTTTCTTAGGGTGGAGCAGTATGTATTAATGTGGGTCAGCCGGTTGCTGGATGTTGTCCTAGCATCATCTAAGGTCATATGAGGACGGGTATCGACTTGTGACAGTGCACACTCATGGGACTTTATAGTGCTGCCCAACTGAGAGACCAGGCCACCGGCCCGATATCCCACTCAGTCATATTAGCCTGACACTGAGCAAACCTTGCCCTATCCTATTAATGCTGAGCACCAGGGTAGGAAGTGACAAGTATCAATTTTAAAGTCATTGGTTTGACTCAACTGGGAACCGGACTCCTGACCTTCCGCATGCAAGGCCCATTCTACCAAATAGGCCACCTGATGGGGCAGTAGGGTGGGGAAGTTTGTTTGTCTTTGTTTGTTGTTTTGCATCCTAGCAACACCAAAGGTCATATCAGGATACATACTAACTTGTGACAGTGTGCACTCATGGTGACTTTATAGTGTTGCCTCACTGAGAGACCACGCTGTCAGAACCATGACCTGATATCCCACTCAGTCACATTATCCTGACACTGAGCCAATCAGTCCTTGCCCTATCCTAATAATGGCGAGCGGCTGGCTAGGAAGTGATAAGTATAAATTTTTATGTCACTGTTTTGACTCGACCAGGGTTCGAACCCACAAACCCATGGGTTCGGATCCCCCAATCTCCCAAAGCAGGAGAGGGTTGCTCAACTCATTCGGCCATCCCATCTGCTCTTCTCAGACGTTGTTAAACGCCGCAACACTATCATGTTTCTTGTTTGTTTCTTGTTGTTTTGTGTCCTAGCAACATCCAAGGTCATATCAGGATGGGTACCGACTTGTGAGAGTGCGCACTCATGGTGACTTTATAGTGCTGTCCCACTCAGAAAACAGGCCACTTGCACCATGACCTGATATCCCACTCAGTCACATTATCCTGACACTGAGCCAACCAGTCTCTGCCCTATCCTGTTAATGCCAAGTGCCTGGCTAGAAAGCGACAAGTATCAATTTTTAAGTCATTGGTTTGACTCGACCAGGGGTTTGAACCCACGACCCCACGATCTACCATCATGGGAGACGGGCGCTCTAACTGGCGCCGACGTAACACGACGTAACGTGACATAGCTCGACGTCAGTCTAACGTAATTCTGACGTCATCATAACGCAACCCAACGTACGTCAACGTAATGACGAATAATGACCACATGAGGCTTACGTTGGCTCGTTACGTCGTAGTGTGACAGGGGTATAACCCGCCGTACCTCAACGTAATGACGAAACGTCACCTACATCGGCTTACGTTAACATTGGGTTATGTTGGGCTTAAGCTCAGGCTTTTGTTGAGATTCGTTTGACGTTCGTGGTGCACACGCCACAGCGCTATCAACATATACTACTAATACATGCTTCAAACGCCACAGCACTATCAGCGTATACTACTAATACGTGCTTCAAACACCGCAGCACTATCAGCGTATACTAATAAATGGTGCACACGCCGCAGCGCTATCAGCGTATACTACTAATACGTGCTTCAAACACTGCAGCACTATCAGCGTATACTACTAATATGTGCTTCAAACACAGCAGCAGGGTGAGCGTGTCATGATAGTGTTTTGAACTTGGTAGTGTTTTGAACGTACGTAGTGGTAGTGTTTTGAACTTAACAGTAGTGTTTTGAACCTAAGTTCAAAACACTACCGTAGTGTTTTGAACGTAGGTTCAAAACACTACCGTAGTGTTTTGAACGGCGTAGTGTTTTGAACGTCCTACACCGGCGGTTCAGGGCCCTGGACGTGATTAATGCATTCAGTATCCAGAAGTCAAAGTGTTCAGACGTCGTACTTTCACATGGTGTCAGATGTGCGGTAGGAATATAGGCATGGGTGCCTGTCAATAAGACAAGTGGCGCCAAAGCATTGGCGAGTTATCTGAGCATTGAAATAGCCCTCGAGTGTGAGGAGACAGATGTCAGTAGGCCTAAAAATAAAATCCATGATCCTAATCAAAGGGAATTACAGTGTGATAAAATACTAGGGTCATGGATTTTTATTTACTGACATTTGTCTAAGGCTGTTTTGTGATCGAATTTGTTTTGGCGGACTAATCTTCATGAAAACTGAATTTGTTATATAAATCTGAAATGATTTGAAAGAAATCAAATTAACACTCAATATAATCAAAACTGAATATATTATTTATGGCACCAAGAACAAGAACGACACCAACCCAGAAGTGCAAATAAAGATTGGGAATGAAACACGAAGGGCGGTAGAGACCTAAAAATATTTGGAACTGAACTGGATGCAACTCTAAATTTGAGAATAAACAACTAAATAGTTTTCATTACATCAAGTATCAGTTCTTGTATGTAATCCCTCGAGTTTCTCACAGCCTGGTCATTATACCCTGTCCGTTCGAGTAAACCCTTCCCCCAATACCCCCTTCTCCATTGGAGGCGTAACCTCGTCATTTAATTATGACTTCAGCATTCTCCATGCACAAATTTGGTTAAATAAATGTGACTACGCAAATATATGCTTGGAGAGCACACGTAGGCACAATTCCAGCCCCAGCGGCTTATGCCAGGTTAGGAAGACATCTCCTCACAGGGCTTATTGAATGAGGAGGGGGCCTACCCAATAGCATACCGGTAGTGATAACTCATACAAGGCCGATGATCTACCAACAATAACTTAGGCCCACTACAAAATTAGTTCAAAAGAACATATATTAGAAATCTAGCATGCAATTTGTCAAATTAACATAAATATGAATCATCAGTAAAAAGCGTAAAATTGACCTCCGGATGCTCACAAGTGTATCTACTATAAACCCATGGCTGTATCCAAAGGTAACACGCATTTCAACAAAAAAGTGGTGTTCACTGTGGCGGAGTGGTTAGAGTGACTGACTTTTTTCGAGGTCAGACTCCTGATCTGAAGGTCAGGGGTTCATTTCCCGGTCCTCTCCCCACCTGTGCCAACTTGGATTTCCACCGCTGTGTATAACTTACAGGTTCATCGAAGGCCAGTTGCTCTCATACCATGTCTATGTGGTGTGGGAGGTTAAAAATCCCTTGGGTCAGTAAAAGTGTGGGCTCAGGCTTTCTGTCAATGAACTGTCTAATGGCGAAAACAAGTCTATTCAGACCTATCCATTGTGAAAGTACAACGTCCGAACACTTCGAGTTCTGGATACTGAATGGTTTATTCACGGCCTAGGGCATGCTTGACCCGCCGGCAACTTTCCATGACGTCATCTCATTTGCATAGCTCTTTGTCTCAACCTCTGCATCTCGTTAACATATATTAACCACACACCTGTACGTCTATTACGCATATATCACATCCCCCCCTCAAAGTATTTCTGAAACATGAAATGTTACAAAATAACCAAGAAGAAACATTCAATAACATTAACAATATATGCATACTTAACTTGCAAATGTCCGAGCGCACAATGCACTTAAGTCCTCCTAGTCTGGCCGTGATGCCTGACGTCATAAAGTGTCCATATATATCATAATAACAACACCGAGAAATAGCTGAAACAAAACTTAACCCTACATGCACATGTTACTTGCATACACACTCAATGTACAATGACCTCCTACAGGTCTAACCTGCTCGCCGGCCTTATCAGCCGACCTGACCTACTGAGATTAGCTGCACTGTTTACATTCGGCACTGACGCTGACCCAGTTTGCGTCTGCCCGACCAGCTCGGGCTGCCCCCCCACAGATAATCTGGACTCGATTACGATACAACATATTTGATATTCTCGCCCAGAAACCCCAGTCCGTCCCAAAATAACCCATTTTTTCCATTCCCCACCATTATTTTTGTATTTTATCTTATCCCCAACTTTCATAGGCTTGTGCGCCTTACCGCACTTCCGGTCATGAAACACTTTCTGACTACGCTGCCGCTTGGCCGTCTGGCTTCTCTTCGGGCCCTGTGTTTCAGGCACCAAAATGTCCTCTGCCATAGGCAATCTGCCTCTCAACCTCCTGCTCATGAGCAACTGCGCTGGAGATGCATTCAGGACAGGCAACGGAGTATTACGATAATTCAGCAATGCCAACTGAAAATCAGCCCCAGTTTTCTCACACTTCTATAACATATCCTTGACTGTCTGGACAAACCGTTCTACCTGTCCATTGCTATGAGGATATTGTGGACTGGAATACACGGCCTTGAACCCATAATGTAGTGCAAACTTCCTATATTCATGACTCTTAAACTGTGGACCATTGTCCGACATGACCTGAGGAGGAATACCGTGTCTTGCAAAATTATCTTTCAACGCTTCAATAACAGTGACAGACGACGTATCGTCCAACAACGCCACTTCTGGAAACTTGGTGTAATAATCTACAGTTATCAGGTAATTCTTATGATTTAATTCAAATAAATCGGCACCAACTTTATCATACGGTTGACAGGCGATCGGGTGACTTATCAATGGCTCGTTATGCAAATTCTTTCGGTTGTTTTGGCAAGTGTCACAACGACTGACCTTCTCCTCAATTTGCTTGTTCATATTTGGCCAAAACATACAGTCCCGCGCCAACTGCTTGGACTTCGTCACTCCCAAATGCGTCTCATGCAACGCCTCTATCATTTCTCTCCGAAGAGCTGGAGGAACCACCACCCGATTGCCGTTCATTACAAGATTATTTTCAACTGTTAACTCGTGTTTGTACGGAATGTACTGTCTCAGACATGGTGGTGTTTGTATGCGTGTAGTGTCCCACCCATCTTCAATGTGTGAGATCAACATAGACATAGATACATCTTTATCATATTCAGTTACAATCTTACTCAACAAACTCGACGACTGCATGTCCACTGCAGCAACGCAGAAGGTGTCATCGAACAAGCTCTCATGACCTACTTTAGCGCTATGCGCCCTGGACAGCGTGTCTGCAAAAAACACCAAAGAACCCTTCACATGACGTAACTGAATATTGTAATTCTGTAATCGCATTCGCATCCTCTGCATTTTAGCCGAAAGTTTATGTATTGGTTTCTGCATTATCGCCACCACCGGCTTGTGGTCGGTTTGAATTTGAACTTCTTTGCCAAAGATATACTCATGAAACCTCTGACATCCGAAACATATGGCGAGCATTTCCTTTTCTATAGTGGCATATCCGAGTTAAGCGCACGAGATGCGAGTGCGATTGGTTTATCATCCTGCATTAACACAGCCCCTAAACCTGACTGACAAGCATCCACTTGAATCACAACAGGTTTCCTAACATTGTAGTATGACAACACAGGAGCAGTTCTTAACTTCTCCTTCAACTTATCAAATGCGCCCTGCTGTTCGGCTTGCCAGTGCCACACCACGTCCTTAGCTAGGAGCGTGCGTAGTGGTTTGGCTATCTCGGACATGTTAGGTATGAACTTGTGCACATACCCAACCATGCCCAGGAACCTTTGGACGCCGTGTTTGTCATGCGGCTCTGGCATGTCAACTATTGCTTGTATTCTGTCTGGATCAGGCTTCACACCCTGCTGGGTAAGTTGATGACCTACATATTTTACTGTAGTCTTACATAACAATGATTTAGTATCATTTAACTTTAGATTAACCGACCTAGCTCGGTCCAACACAGCTCGGAGCCACTCGTTGTGCTCCTCAACCGTTGACCCATATACCAAAATGTTGTCTGTGACTATCCCGATACCGGGTATAACGCCCATGACACGGTGCATTTCCTGAATAAAAATGTCACCGGCTGTTTTGATGCCAAAAGGCAAACGGGTATACCTGTACCGGCCCCACGGAGTATTAAACGTGCACAAACGTGAACTTTCGTCATCTAATTCTATTTGCCAATACCGACTGGTGTGCTCAGTGTCAGGATAATGTGACTGAGTGGGATACCAGGTCATGGTCCCGGCGGCCTGGTTTCCCAGTGAGACAGCACTATAAAGTCGCCAGGATGCGCACTGTCACAAGTCGGTACCCGTCCTGATATGACCTTAGATGTTGCTAGGATGTAAAACAACAACAAACAAACAAACAAACAAACATTTGCCAATACCCTGTCTTTGCATCCAAAACTGAAAAATACTTTGCATCGGCCATTTTGGCAATGATCTCATCAATAGTTTTGGTAGGGAAAGGCCCCCTCTTTATCACTTTGTTCAGCTTAGTCGGATCCAGACAAATCCTAATCTTTTTTTTTTTTTTTACGATAGTAATAGAATTAACCCACTCGGTAGGTTCATCCTGTTCCACTATGACACCTAACTCCACCATACGATCAATCTCACTACGCACCTTACTCTGAATGGCAAACGGGATCCGTCTAGGCAGATCAATGGCAGGTTGAACAGACTTATCAACATGAATGACAGCCTTTGCTTTAATCAACCCCAAACCCTGAAACACATCTTTGTATTCGCTTACCAGCTTCTCCGCCCCAACGCTGGCACTGTTCATCGGCCCGGAAATGTTCGTCGGCACAGGAATGTTCGTCGGCTCGGAAATGTTCGTCGGCGTAGCGCAGTGCACCTCATCCACCCGCGCCAGCAGGTTCAACGTCACACAAGCCTGCTTGCCCAAAATAGGCTGGCAATCCGGTACCACTTGGAACTTAAGCACTCTGTCGTTGACGTCCAGCAGTGCCTCCCCATCAGGCGTGATCCGGTGACCGGAGAATGTCACCAACGACCACCTGGTGTTCATCGGCCGCCCTGGAGCAACTCTGTCGAAGACGTACTTCGGCAGCACGTTCGCCTCCGAACCGGTGTCGAGCTTGAACTTGACAGGACAACCGTTCACCCGAACGATCGCGTGCCACAGCTCGGCATCCTGACCAGCACTGTGGTCGATGGCACCGATGGCAGATCCATTGCCAGCACATTGACTTCCGCCAGATCCGGGTCTTGCTCAGCATTGTGAGGTCGGGCGCTTCGACGTTAAGTTCGTTGACTCTGCCCAGTCTGCTCCTACAGACCTTACCAAAGTGCCCAATTTTCCGACAGGCTATGCAAGCCTTGCCTTTCGCTGGGCAGACTCCCCGGCGGTGTTCATATCCACAGTTCTGGCAGCGGATCTTGAACTCTCCTGCACCGGCGCCGCCGGAATTCCAAGATGGCGATTTCCAAGCACGATCTTATCTTGATCAGCGAGAGCGATATCCATATTAGCGAAAACCTTCTGCGCCTCCTTGCCGGCTACGTGCAGCATTGCACTAGTTCTGTCTTCAATACGTCACCTGCCGCAGTAGCGTAAATATCATATGCTCTGATCCATATTTTCTAGTTCGATCTCACATTGTGGCTGATTACAAGCTGACCAGGAGGCCGCAAAGTATTACCGGGCGGCATCCTTCCTCATCTTACACCATGTGAAAGTACGACGTCTGAACACTTCAAGTTCTGGATACTGAATGGTTTATTCACGGCCTAGGGCACGCTTGACCCGCCGGCAACTTTCCATGACGTCATCTCATTTGCATACCTCTGTCTCAACCTCTGCATCTCATTAACATATATTAACCACACACCTGTACGTCTATTACGCATATATCACATCCATGACAGGCAGTATAAATATTCAAAAAAAAGAAGAAAAAAAAAGTAGGTACTAGTGTATAGGCTCTAACCAACAGGAATAAGAAAATGCTGCAGCACCGTGCATTCTGAACATCAATGTTGGCCTCATCGTCGTCTTTTAATTATATTATTTTAAGATAGAAAACTCTAGCGGTGGTGAAATGCATAGCAAATACTGAAATATTACATAATCACAAAAAAAAGCATAAACCAAAACAATATATAAAGAATGGTTCACACAAATGGTTTATTCCGAATTCTATACACAACAATCACGAGGAAGTTTATCAGTATGAGCCGAGAACACCAAACCTCAGGAACCACAATCTAACGAAGAACTGTCACCTATATAATTTTAAACATTAAATTCATTAGATCCAGATATCGCATATTGCAAAAGTGTATGCTTATAAGGGACATAAATATTGCATGACCAATGTAATTTAACACACGATACAGCTAGAAAATATGTGCACATGACGTATTTCTTTATAACAATTACTCAACAGGATAGTACATTCTCCCATGTCGAAATATACGCCTCCGGGAGACTGAGGTTGGAATACGGGGAGGTGCAGGTTCGATTTACTATCAACAAATTGTGTATCACAGTACCACAAATACCTATCTAATAGGTTACTTATAAATGCACAATGTACCACGAGGGCTACATATCTTAGCTAGAGGTCAGTTACTACCTCGGCTATGAATACTGGCGTTTACATTATAAATACGGAGGGAAGAACAGGGCAAGGTTCTTCACATTCGTTTAATTAATTAGATAAATTGTGTATCTTTTAAAGTTATACCTTATTTTTGTTATTAAAAAAACAACTAAAAAACTTTTTACAACTAGTCTTCTATAGGAAGGCAGTGTTCTAGAGGACCGACTCAGTCACGTGACATTTATCTATCCATGTCCAGTTTGTATATTAAATGAAAACAAAACACAACATTAAAACAGGTTTTCACAACACAAGACAAATACATGACCATTACTAAAATAAAATTTGATGGTAAATGAAAAATAGTCCATTTCTAGCCCATATAATTATTAAATTAAATTAATTTTAGAAGCCAAATAGACATTCTTAGTACCTTTAGTGAATGACTTCTTACCATGGTTAGCATCGTCATTTCGTTTGTCAGTGATGTGCACCGTTTTAATACTTTACACTACACAAATATACATGGCTCTTACTCAAGGAGGGAAGTAGCATTAAGATAAAGTTTTACTGATTCCCATATCTGGTGAGTTCAAATTAGTTCATGCTTGTTTTAATTCCTATTAGAAAGGTCAATACATCATCTCCAACTAGCTGAGCTTCCAAAAATATATGCACGTGAACATGTATTCTACATATCTATCAAGTTTGATTAGTAACAGAAGTTGAAATTCATTAATCTATTTTAAATTATGAACAAGCGTTAAACGAATACACCTTTGGCCTACCAGACGGGTCAGGTAGTCGAGCATTTGTTTAAAATGAGCAGTAAGCAAAGGAGCTTATTTGAAATAAAGTTGCAGAATATCCTATTTTCACAACCAATTATTTAGCCTACTTACAATAATATGCTTGTTATAATACCAACTAATTCTTATCTACATGCTCAGCAGGATTCAGTAATGTAGTCAATGACGAGTACCCGCAGTGTGCGAACAACACGTAGTCAACGGCAGCCACTTGACACAATAATAGTGTGGGTGAGCTGCGAGTACTTGGTACTTAATACAATTGATCTACTATTGAACATCGAATTTTTTTTTTTAATTGAGCGTGGGCAAGGGAACTTATCCACTGGTTAAACTGATCAGCTATCAGCTGTAACAGGATATGCTTATGGCTCTCTTAATAAAAAGAAGAAAAAAGCCAACCAATCAATCATTCCCTCTAAACAAGTCCAATCAATCAATTATCAATAAACAACATAGGGGCTTTCAATACTAGGATTCCTACTGCACAAGGTCATTCCCTGGTTAAGATGTTCGGGGATTGCGCATCCTGCTCGGAGAATTAGAGTTATTTAAGCCAATGATAACCCTCAGAAATAAATGTACTTTATTCTTCGAATAATGTATTTTGCCAGAGCTAGAGCACTGGTCCTCCAGCCATACTCTAAAATTACATAATAGATACATGAAACTATCACTTGTAATAGTGATTGCAGTTCGGTAATAAAAGTGTTATAAGTGTAGTTAATATACTATCCGTTTCTCAATCTAGATATGTATTACCGGTGCACGGTCTCAGCCGGCTTGGCTCTAACATAATGTAGCTGTGCAAACCCAAAGTGATATTTGCCCTGTTATCTTCTTGCTTCCCCTATTGTCTTCTTGATAAAATTTGGTATTTAAAAATATGATCAAATCTTAACATAAAGCGTCCGAATATTTAGCTAATTCTTTAAACAAATACACCCCCCAAAAACCCCAAAAGCATCTAAACATATAACCTGTTTGTTTAAACGACGACACCGGCTATTTGGGGGGGGGGGGGTCAACATATAACCACTTCGCGTTCTATAAGAATAAATGTGAACGAAGCACCGTTTCATAAACAATATTTAATGGCACTGCGCTTTTGGACAAGCTAGTTTAAGCTAGGGCAAACAGTTTTTAATTTAACCAGGACTTATATTGACCATTTCATGGCCTTTATATACATTTCAGAGTGGTTCATAAAGATTGGGTGACTGGTATAACCTACGAGCAAATTACTTCCATACAACAGTTCTCCACGGGTATTGATTGACAGCTCCTGACCTAAATGTACCAAGGCTCCTGGGTCATGGACAGAGGACAACCCAGGGAAGGCTATAGTTCATTTCCAGGGTCACGGAAATGCAGCATCAGCTATATTACATATGTACATAGATATCTACAAATTAAATGACCACGTTTATTGGAAAATTTCCCAACATCACATTTTTTCCAACTTACCCACACCCACCCAAAAGAAAATTCCATAAAAACCTCACTGAATGAAATTCTTCCAATACGGTCGAGTGTGGCATCTTTCTATCATCAGTTTCTTTTAAACACACAGTAAAGATATCACATTTCCTCGTTTTAGCATTGTGGCATCATGCACCATTCACACATTTTGTTCTGCCAACGCCTCACGATCAAAACACACTGTAAATTGCGAAGATGTGTGATACTTCTTAGCTGGAAAGCTCTCTCACTCCACGTTGGCACCTGGTATCAGTGTATCACATTCCGATCTGACAGCACTGTTTGACTCAGCCTCCTCATTTACGCTTCAGTGACTTCATGAACTTCAGTGTTTTCCGCATCATAGGAGCCACCATTTTCACATCTGCGGGAAAAGAAAGCATTAAAAAAAAAAAAAAATTGTATTGAGGCTGTATTTATACTGTCCATAGCATATAAGCCTGGGTATTCAGGCTTGTTTTCAATGCTGGCCAGCTGTAGTGTCGGTGTTATTTTATCATACAGTAGCTGCTGATAAGGTATTTGATTGCCTGCATTTCAGCAGCAGATAGATAGTTGGTTGGTCTGGTTAGTAATCTATGTTCCTATTTTTGGATTTTCTTGGCATTAGTTCTAGATGATGATGGCGACACAATAAACGACCTACGTCATAAACTGTGGACCACGCGACTAGATGTTTGTCTAAATCTACGGCAGCATATTGCCAGTGGTTAATTCACTAATAAAAAAAAAGAAATTAAATTTCTTTTATGTATACATGAATAAGTAAAGTTGTGTTGGTCACGGTACTGCCTCTTTGATTAAGAACGAAGACGTGCACAAATGTCTTCGGCATACCTATTCAGCATTGTTTGAATCAATTATTGGAAAAGGAGAAGAAAAATAGTGGTGGTGGGATCGTTTTATCTTTGATAACCATGATCACGAAAGGATTAGCTTAATTAAGACATTCCCAGACACCCCTACCTCCACAGAGAATTCCCCCTCCTGATAACATAATGGTCATGGATATAGTAGCTAATATAAAATACCTACATTATATCAAGCTTTGGAAACTTGTTCACACAGTTCAGTAATTAGCTAAGCTACAGGGGCGCCACATAAGGGGAAAAAAACCACAAAGAAAATCGAGTAGCTAATCACCATGTTCTATTATTAGCACGATGTAATACAAAGCTGTAATCGAACATTTGTTTCACTTGGGCGTCTATTCCTTTTGTATATTCACTTATTGACTTATTGGGTGCAGGATTCATACAAAAAGTTGACCACCAGATTCAAGAACGTTTAAGAACATTTTCAAGGAGACACACAACATTTTGATACCAAAATTTTATATAATCCATGCAAAAGTATGTAATGTTGAGAAACAAATTCCACAAGATTAACCGACAGTAATTTATCAAAAACAAATTCATCTCACAAATCAGGGTTCATACAAAATGTTGGGCCACCAGATTCAAGAACATTTAGTTAAATTCAACAACAAAATTGAGGGTACTCAAGCCCAAAATCGAAATTCAAGAACATTCAAGACTTTTGGTGATGCGTGAGAACCCTGATTGGGTAAATGACGCATTATCGCACAAATTAATGGTTCTGTGGTACATACGCTTATCCGAATGAGTCCGTCCGAGTGATGTGCTTTTGTTGGAGTCGATGCTGCGTGGAATGGGTTGGCGGACAACCGGCTTCCCAGGTACCTTGTGACTTGTCAGTTTCATATAGGGGTCGCGCTTGCCCATCGGGCCAGCAGTACCATTTATTCGTTGTTGCCTAGCAACATCTCTTGGCGCCTTAACAGCTGTGTCGACATAGGCCAGCTTTGTTGTGCGCACTGTGAGAAGAAAAGAAGTTTTAATGTTACACCAATGTAATGTGTTTTTGTGGCCGTGGGGGTTGTAATTGATCAATTTGAAGTATGAGGACTTTGTTTCCTATGTTCTATGTGTGTGTGTGTGTGTGTGTGTGTGTGTGTGTGTGTGTGTGTGCGCGTGCGTGTGTGTGTGTGTGGAGAGGGGTTAACTGGGGTCACCATTGTACGACTGCCCGTAATATATTATAAGTTTAAATTCACATATGGCATACACACAAATATGTCACCAATGTTTAAGGTACATAATTCGGAAACCCATTGTTGTACATGGTATACTTGAGATGCCCTACCTGGTTCCTTGGCCTTTTGTATAGACTTTGATATACTAGCAGTCAGAGATTTCAGCTTCGCATCACGGGCATCATGGCACCTCTGTTGGATTAGATGTACACGTCAAAGTAGAAGTTTTTAAGGCCAATTTCAAAATTCTAACAATCAGAAATAAACGAGAAATCTTAAAAGATTGACCAATTTAAAAACCATATTATTATTATTATTATTATTATTATTATTATTATTATTATCATCATTATTCATAATCCATATACGATTTTCGTGGGCTTCCTGGGACTGGTGACACTAGGGAATTTTCCCGATTTGGCATGGTACCCCTACCCCAAATCTCTCCTTCCTCAAAGATATTATAGGTTTTCACAACTCGCGCCAGATATACAATGAATAAGGTGCAGGCACGACGTTCTAGGCCGAGACGATACAATATAGCGGAGATTAACCCGGATAGAATAAGTGACACTGCAGCCTAAAGTAATAGCAGCATAATACATTAAATTGTACATTTCTGCGTGTACATCACGTTGAGTTTGATTGATGGATTGGTTGATTGTGGTTTTATGCCATATTCACATCATGTTAGGAAAATTTGCAAGTTTGTCAAGTGACTGATACGCAATGTGCTTGCTCAGTGCTGACGGAGTGTATTGAACGTTCGCGCCTATAACCTATAACAGGGTTCCTCCACTTATCGGCCGATCACATTTAAGACTGTATTAAGACTTTTTAATACCAATTTTTTATACAAGTTAAGACCTATTTTCGTGGCAATGTAACGTACATATTTAATTAAATATTAACAGAAATGAGAGAGGTGATACAATCTATGGATCTCTATGTGGACGACCACTTCTAGTCTGTGATATAATGGGTCTGCTACAGGCTTGCACAATCGATCTTTTAATTGAAAATTTATAGGTGAGAAGCCACATACATCTGGCAGCGTTTAAATCAGAAACTAATTAATGCTGATTACAAGATATTTATCCATACTTGTTTAAGATTTTGGGAGCTGGTAAAACATCTTGGAAAAATATTATAGTGGCCAAATCCAATTTAAGAAACTTTCACAGGAAAGTTACCCTATTTAGACATTTCAAAGGCTTTAAAATTGACTAATCAATTTAAGACTTTTTAAGGATCTTCGGGAACCATGTATAAGCACAGCGCCTACAAAGGAAGGCTCAGGGCCTGCTTACAATGTACATCTCGCGCCACGACTCGAACTGCTCGGGTTTCTGCATGCGGAAGTCCTTATTACAGTGCTCCTTCCACAGCTCATCCGTCTCGCCGATAAATTGCTGAAACAGTTTTCAAGAATATATATACACCTGGGGATGAAGGAAGATAGCCAAAATGAGACATCAGCAAATAAAAAGTATCTAATTATACACAATATCGATGAGAATGCCCTTTATTTATTGTTTGTTTGTTGGAGGTTTACATCCTGACAACATCAAAGGTCATATCAGGATGGCGACTTGTGACAGTGCTCACTCATGGCAACCTTTTAGTGTTGCCCCACTGAAAGACCCGGCCGCTAGCACCATGATCCAATTTCCCACTCACATCTGTTCTGATATGACCATACATCCTATCGATCCTGCTCAGTGGACACATTTGCAGTTTGGGCTATTTTCCATTCCATCCAGTGGTCCACAACTGGTTCATCAAAGGCTGTGGTATGTGCTGTCCTGTCTGTGGGAAAGTGCATATAAAAGACCCATTGCTGTTTATCGGAAAGAGTAGCCTATGTGGTGGCAGTGTGTTTTCTCCAAAGAAATATGTCAGAATGATCATATGTTTGACGTCCAATAGCCGATGATAAAATGCTCTAGAGGCATTGCTAAATAAACAAACTTTCCTTTTTTTATATAACCATAGATATTGCTAGGATGCAAAACCCAACAAACAACTTTCCCACTTACAAGCTACATTATCCTGATACTGAGCTAACCAGCCATTAATTACCCTATCCTAGTAACGCCGAGCGTCAGACAAGGATCAATTTTGTATGTCATTGGTTTGAATCGGCCAGAGACCAGGCGCGGTGGCTGAATCGGTAGAGCACAGGCCTCGCATGCGGAAGATCGCGAGTTCGGTTCCCGGTCGAGTCAATCCAATGACATAAAAATTGATACTTGTTGCTTCCTAGCCTGGTGCTCGGCATTATTAGGATAGGGCAAGGGCTGGTTAGGTCGGTGTCAGGATAATGTGACTGAGTGGGATATCGGGTCATGGTGCCGCCAGCCTGATTTCCCAGTGGGGCAGCACTATAAAATCGCCATGAGTGCGTACTGTCACAAGTCGCTACCCATCCTGATATGACCTTAGATGTTGCTAGGACGTAAAACAACAAACCAACAATAACTGAATCGGCCAGGATTCGAACTTCCGTCCTTCCACATGCGAAGCCTGCGGTCTACCGTTTCGGCCATCGCAATTTCTTTTTGTTATATTCGTTGATTAAGCTTGGTTGGATGGTTGTTTTATGTCCTGGCAACATCTAAAGTCATATCAGGATGGGTACTGACTTGTGACAGGGTGCACTCATGGTGACTTTATAGTGCTGCCCCACTGGGAGGCAAGGCCATCAGCACCATGATCTGATATCTCACTCAGTCACATTATGTTGACACTGAGCTAACCAGCAACCAGTCCTTGCCCTATCCTAATAATTGCGAGCGCCTGGCTAGGAAGCGACAAGTATCAATTTTATAAATCATTGGTTTGACTCGCGAAATCCAGACCTTCCGCATGCAAGGCCCGGGGTCTACCGATTCAGCCACCGCCCCCCGTATATTCATTGATTAAACAGGGGAACTTTAATTACAGACAAATGTTCTCCCACGTCCAACTGCTCCTTGCTCTAGCCTAGTGATGTCAAGCGGCAGGCTAGGTGGCGGCAGGCTAGGTAACGGCAAGCATCAATTTTGTATTTGGTTTAACCCACCAGGAATTAAACTCACCACCTCCCGGATGGGAAGCGAGGGCCCTAATAGGGAAATTAAATATATGAATTGAATTAATATGAACAGCGGATAGAAATTTGGCTTCCATTTGCCCGATCAGAGCTCGATTTTCACTGCAGAAGCCCGAGCACTCCTTCTCATGTTGGAGTGTATCGAGGTATCCAACCACACTAACTATGTTATATACAGTGATTCGTTCTCTGAACCAACTGACAACGGATGGGTATGACATCCACCTGTGCTGGGTGCCTGGCTATGCCGGCATAAAAGGAAACGAACGAGCTGATCGGGCTGCGAAGAAGGCCCTGAACCGTGTCTGATCCCTCACTCTGATCTGAAACCGCTAATAGCCACCCACCTAAAATCCAAATGGGAACATCAGTGGGATGAAAACATTAATAAACTTAAAGAAATTGAACCATCTGTGGGAAAGCCACCACAGACTCATGCGGGAGGTCGGCGGGACCAAGTGGTCCTTAGCCGCTGCCGTATAGGCCACTAGTGGCTTACATATGCTTTTCTGCTCAAGGGGGAACCTCCCCCTGATTGTATTGGATGTCAGTCCCCGCTGACACTCAAACACATTTGACTAAGTTGCGTTGAATTTTTGGCCCTGCGCCAACAGTTCTACACTGCAGACAGTATGCATGACCTTTTTACTAAGGTAAAACAGGAAAACATTTGAGCCTTTTTGAGGGCAGCTGGACTGTACCACCTCATATATTTTACTAAATAGATTCTATCAATTATTAATAAAACTTTTCTTTTTCTATGGGAATTTGTTTCCCTTGACCACACATATAGGATTGTGAGCTTTCTAATTTAATGAGTGTCTATTGGCACATAATTGATTGTCTGCTTTTACATGTAAAAGCGATGGTTTGAACAAAAAACAAACATTTCTCGCCGTGAATATGGCCTATGCTGCCGACACGGTATAAAGCAACCATCAATCAATCAATCAAGCGGATCGAAACAGCAGGGAAAGCAGACATAAAAAGTTAAATACTGAAGAATACACGGTAAAATAGAACTTTATGCCCAAATGCACTCCCCATTTTCCTTGTTATCTGCAATACTGAAGCAGAATATGAAAAGCAGGCCACAAACTGGGAGGACATACCGGGTTGGCATCCTCTATGTTGTAGAGTTGGGTTGGCGTGCAGATCACCAGCACGGGTTTCAATATGTCATAGGGCACACCACCCACGAAGTCCAAAGCTGAAAACAATAGCATCTTATTCAACATGTTTGTTTCTTGTTGTTTTAGGTCCTAACAACATCTAAGGTCATATCAGGAGGGGTACTGACTTGTGACTGTACACTCATTGCGACTTTATAGTGCTGCCCCACTGGGAGACCAGGCCACCAGCACCATGACCTGATATCCCACTCAGTCACATTATCCTGAAACTGAACCAACCAGTCCTTGCCCCATCCTAATAATGCATCACGCCTCGCTAGGAAGCTACAAGTGTCAATTTTTATGTCATTCATTTGACATTAAATTATAGGCATTGTATTTGTTATATATACATACACATGAAAACTATTTTGAATAAAAAATGAACAAAAGAGGGATGCGGAAAGCATAATAGTCCATATCATGTACCTTTATCGGTATTTGTTTAATTTTAAATATCTCCATAGACACTATAGTCACACACACACACACACGCACGCTCGCACACATACAGAAAACCAAAAATAACATTACTGTACATATAATAATCTGTACTGGGGACAAACTCACGCCACCAATTCAAAGAATGACTAACTCATAGAAATCAACTAAATAAATTCAAATATGTACACGAAAAATAGAGGCAGAGCTGCGAGACATGAGTGCCTCCCACTACTGCTCTCCCTGCTGTGCCTGTCCTTTGTAACTGCGGATGACTTATCACCATGCCCTTTACCCGTGCTGGGGAATGCGCCCTCTGAGTCTCATGTTTCACAGCGACCCGCTCCTCTGGCTCCTTCTTCACCCGCACAGCCTCCATCACCATTTCTTTTTTAACCATAGCCAAATCAAACCATTCCCCCTTCTCCTCCACCATCCCGTGCTTTGCCATGTTCTAAAACCACCACATATATGAATATAGTGAAGAAGAAAAAGAGCATGCTAGTCAAAGTTCTGATCCATGTCTCACAATACTCACCATCAATGTTATCCTTCAGCACAGTAAGGCACGAGTCGTATAAGGTGGGGACCGCTGAAAAAAGACAACACTCAACAATAGTTTGCATTGGTACTACACATAGAGCGGATTCGGTATCAACTAAAACTTCTACAAATCCAAGGTTGGTTGGTTGTTGGAGTTTTACGTCCTGGCAACATCCAAGGTCATATCAGGACGGGTACCGACTTGTGACAGTGTGCACTCATCACGACTTCATAGGGAGACCAGGCAGTCAGCACCATGACCTGATATCCCACTCAGTCACATTATCCTGACACTGAGCTAACCAGTCCTATACTAATAATGCCAAGAGCCTGGCTAGAGTAGTAAGCGACAAGTACCAATTTTAAAGTTATTGCACCTGTGGCCTCGAACCTGAATCCTTCTAACCAGTAGCAGAACATGAACTACAAGCTGAGTACATTTAAGTGATTAAGGCACATGGTGTGATTGAAATGCTGGTGTGGTCACAGTTCTGTTTTTACCATTGTACAATCACGAATTAAAGTTGTAGAGGAGCTTCTTTTTTTTTTTCATAGTAGAATCATATTTATATTCACGAGGACAATTTAGCTGTCACTTGGACATTATATCTGATTGCAATAATAACAACAATAATTTACTTTTTGTAAAGAAGAAAATGTGATAAACACTATGGGACATATATTCTAGAAGTTCTGGAACTTACACGTGAGAAAAATGTTCCTGCGACCTGAATACACCACCGTGCGACAGTTCTTCTTTGAACCACATTCTTCATAGCTTTCTAGTTGGTCTGCAACAAATAATAATAATATTAATAATCACTGTAAATTATATGCAGGGGGAGATTTAATGTGGATACCAAAATATGTAAATGCAGTTATGTGAAAATACATATTGTAGCTCATTGTTATCATAACCACTGAAGCCTTGCTGATAGAGCAAGAGGGAAGAAATACAGAGTGAATTGTGAAGTTAAGCTTCCTTGTGATTTTATCCCTACACTTATAGGTGTACCATACTGTACTCTGATAGAACATATACTACTGCCGTGGAGTGTTTTTGCCCCTGGAGTGGGTTTCGAACCCACACTTCTACCAGGCTGGGGCTAGCGCCCCAACCATTCTATCATCTAGGCTCCCTCGAGTCTACCTGTGATTGTGGCATTTCACCTGAAGAGGTCAGTGTACCTCGCTACACTACTATAGTATATGAGGCTCTATCAGAACAAGCCTAGGGACCAAAGAGCCATGAAGTTGTATAATTCGGTAGTGTTGAGTTTCTACCACAATTTGTAAATAAAATATATTGGGTTGATAGTTTTAATCTACATCACTTTAGTTTTAAGTAACGTTTATCGTAAAAGGTCAGCTTTGGAGATATGTGAAGTGTGCACACCAAAATGCTGGACACAGGTTTGCTTACCCTTTTCAAGGCTAGCAGCTTAGAACAGGAGCTTCAAACTGTACTACATGCTTAATGAGTGCACCCACATCTACGTTGGATATAAAATTACGCACCTTTAAGCTCATAAAGATGCCAGACGAAAGCTAATTTCATAACTCGCTTCTGCATATATCTGTCAGGGGGTCAGCAAGTGACATCACTGACTGGGTGCACACCCGTTTTGGGTATTTATCAGGGTCTGCACACATGTGAAGATATGGAATTCAAGGCCATTTCAATGCTTTTCAATAGGAATTCAAGACTGTTTTCATTTGGATTTCAGGAAAAAACCACAATGGTGAATCTCGATTTCAGACTAATTTATATCAGTTCGGACAGTTTAACGGAATTCAAGGCTTTTCAAGACTAATTACCTAAAATAGGTTAAATTCAAGGATTTTCCAGGTCTTGAAATCAGGCGAATGAAGTTCAAGACTTTCCAGGCCCCATACAGATCCTGATTTATATACTTGTACAGAACAGACACAGTTATCACTGCAATAAGATGGCAATACATTAAACTGATATATTTCAAAGATGTAGCCGCCGCTAACCAAGTCTCTTGCTGGGTGAGTTCAGGTCCACATGGGGCAGCGGTTTGTAGATTGGCGTTGTCTCCGGCAATGAACCAATGATGTCCTCTTGTGTGAGCGACATCTGAAAATGAGAAGTTAATTAAACACATTTTTTTAAATGTATATATATATATATATATATATATATATTTAAATCCTAAAGAAAAGAAAACTTAATTTTCTTATTGTATAAAACATGATATTCACTATACATAATTGACACTCTGCTTACTATTTAATCATTATTAACTAAGTGGATTTTTTCTTTAATAACACGAATCAATATTTTATTGTAGCTTACATAATATGTCCACGTTTACGGCTGATCAAGGCTTACATTTATAAACCATGTGCAAAGAGTTCCCAGCACATACATACAACATTCATGACATGGATGCATGTGACACACATGTATGTGACACATATGTGTTTATTGTACTACAGTACAAAGAGCATACACACCGACAGGTGAGACACATGGCTCTTGCTATGCACACACTATCTGAAAACGAAGATGCGGCTACTAACTGGAACACGAGGCAGGGGCACAGTTCCGGCTGGCAGCTTGGCCTGGATGCGCACACCTCCGGCTGCCTTGTCATTCCCCTTACGACCGACAGAGAAGGTCTTCCCCGGCTCAATCTTCACCTTCACCGGGGTAGACTTGGAACCATTCGGCCCGCATGCGGCATTACTCCTGCCTTCCTCGTCATCTCGGTCCGCTTCGCTTTCGCTGTCTTCGCCCAACATACCATTTGGCATGTCAAACATGTTAAACTCCTGCATGACTGGCCTTTTTACCTTACCGCCTTTATCTTTACTTCTGCTACTGCCCGACTTACTAGAAGAGGATGCTTTCGCCTTCTTATCGACAGCCTTCCTATCCTTATCTTTACTGCTGCTGCCACTGCTCGAGGCCTTATCCCTGTGCTTAGAGGATGAGCTTGATGCCTTTTCACCAGAAGTCCGCTCACTGGTGCTACCAGATTTCGAGCCAGTCCCATCAGCGGACCTGTGATGGCCGCCACTGGAGTGTTTGCTGTGGGACTTCTCTCCTGCCTTGCTCGACTGTCTACTAGAGCTGCTACCGACCTCACCTTCTAGTTTCACCTTCACAGCACCAGACGACCTTGCCGACACACTGTCACTTTTCTCCGGCGGCTCAGATTTAATCATCACCTTACCAGAGGTCGACGAGGAGCCGCCACTCCGACTCTCCTTCTCCTGTTGTTCCTTCTTTATCGTTATTTTACCCTCCGAGCTGCTTGCTTTGCTGCTGCTGCCGCTGCTGCGCTCAGCTTGTTTGTCCTTACTTGCCTCTGCCACCCTACTCACATGCTGCGAATCGTCCCTGTGCCGGCCGCTGCTACTTTTATGGTGCGACGAGGAGTGCCTCCCACTACTGCTCTCCCTGCCGTGCCTGTCCTTTGTAACTGTGGATGACTTATCACCATGCCCTTTACCCGTGGCCGGTGCTGGGGAGTACGCCCTCTCAGTCTCATGTTTCAGAGCCACCCGCTCCTCTGGCTCCTTCTTCACCCGCAGAGCCTCCTTCACCTTTTCTTTTTTAACCCTAGCCAAATCAAACCCTTCCCCCTCCTCCTCCACCACCACCGGGTGCTTTGGCTTCTTCTTCACTCTCTCTGCATTGTCCCCCCCGCCCTCAGACGTCTCCTCCCGCTCGCGCTTCCGTGCCTTCTCCTTCGACGACGACCCGTGCTTCTCCCTGTGTGAGGAGGAGGAAGCGGAAGTGGACTTGCGCTTGTCGGCGTCCTCCCTTGGCTCCTCCTTCACAGTGACACAAGATGCGGGGGCATCGCCCTTCTCCTTCTTCACCATGGCCGTGCCATCCATGTATGGGGCTTTCATGACCACCTCGTCCAGGCGCTGAATCACCCGCCCGCTGTTGCTGCCGTACGTGGTCTCCGACACTGTCTCTGTCTGCAGACCGCCACCCGAGAAGGCCGGAGGAACGCTGACCAGCTGTTTCCACTTGCTGACCAGCTGCCGCGCCTTCTCACCAATTTGGCCGTCATGTTTCCTGAAGCTGTTGATGACCTTGCCGACCCCAGTCGACTGGAGGAATAGAAGATAACATTCATAAATCAACCACATTTTAAAGCTTCACCAGTGGTTTCATAAATGTACATTTAGAACTGGTGCCATAATGGGTGCAGTTTACAAATACTACATAAGTTTAGAGAGTTTGTGCTATGCATATGAGAGTTAACTTATATTTACAGTAGTACCCTTATTCAAAGGACAACTCTGCATCTAGGCCAATGTTGTCTTGACACAACAGGTAGGTGTCCTGACATCAAATCTCAAAGCAACAGTCAGACGTCAAACAAAACAAAAACAGTTCATACATTGAAGGATTGTTCGGACACGGAAAGGCTCCGTCGATCACGAGGGTCGGTGAAGCCATGTACTACTGTATATTGAAATTATATTGTATTTATCGGAAGTTTCTTCTATTCTGAATGAAACCAAATTTTCAGCATATTAAATTTAATTTCAATTACACCTACCTGTAATATTTCCAAGGTGATGTTCAGCCTGTCTAGTTTTTTGAAGACATACAGAATCTGTAAAGAAATACCGAACAGTGAAATGGAATACTTAATATTAACATGTGTTCACTTCATATACATGGTCACAGCATATGCACACATAGTCGCAGCATATGTATACATGGTCGCAGCATATGTAGCTCCAAGTAAAAGTTCAGATGGTATCAAGGGGCTTGTCGCCTAAAACATTCAGAAGAACGTGACCACTCATTAAATTGGTCGTTAATTGACTCGTAATTACATGCTACATTAGGACCAACTCATGGATGCAACTCTCACAGCAGAGAGCTAAATGGAGAGCGGCAGTCAAGTAATGAAAGCAGTCTTTGTCGCATCGCGCCCGCAGCATCATGATCATGAATTACATGCTACCAATCGATAATTATCTACATTTTACTAATTTTTAGTAACTAGTCACACTGGCCCACATCTCTGTGGAAATTGCAATGGATCTTACGATGTATGATTAGACAAATTGTAGTTTCTTTTACCATCGATATACATAAATGATAAACTGTTGATACATTATGTCAAAATACAAGGGATATTAATAGGTACTCCAAACATAGGACTGGTTGCTGATGCTGACTGGCCATTGGAAAAAATAGAAGACTTGCTCTCAGCGTACTACGCCTCTTTGAATGTTGTGTGCTGCGAGTGAGTGCATCAGAGCTAAAAATAACTACTTTCACAGTAAAGTAGAGATCACTAGCTTTACTTTCGTATCCATTATGGCCGACTTCAGGTGGGAAAAATTTAAGTTTGAAAACTTTGGAATGGGCGTAAAACATGATTTTACCAAATATTTTTCATGAAAAATATAATATTACATAGAAATATTTGTTCTCTACAAATCTGTGTAGGTTGTTAACCACCATTTAGCAGTTTGGACTTAACCAATCAAGGGCGGTTAATGATCTGCCATGTTTGATGTCAAATTGCTCAACAAATATTTATTTGTAAGGTCTGAACAAAAATCAAGATTAGAATTTGTACTAGAAATAATAAGTTAAAAGAATAATGGTGTGATTAAAATTTAATTTGCCTTCAGCAGGCAGCCTCAAACATCAGGATTTAAGCATTTCCAGAATCATGAAAAATGTGTATAAAATTAAGGGCAAAAACTAAATATTAAAGAATTCATAACTCAGGGACCAACAGACCAATTTTCCATTATTATATATATTTGTAATCAGAATGATAAGAGCTTTCTAACTCTACCATTTGCAAATGAAATTTGTGAAAAGAAAAATTCAGGTTGAAGTACCTATTATTAACATGTACAGTTCTATTACCAAACAAGAACATTTACGACTAATCTCAGCCAAACACACAGGAAAGTCTTTTTCTTTAGCCATGCTCTAGAATAAGAGATATCATTATGAGTTGATTAAGTAAAAAAAGGAGTAAACAGCTTTAGCCTACTGTTACTTAGTATCCCATGACCAATGATGGGCTTCATAAGTCTGTGGTAGATAAGCAGCTCCTCGAGGCTTACTGATAGGCTAGTTATAATAAATTAAGTATTAAGTCCAGGTCTAAAGATCGTAAGAGAGTATACATGTGACATTCATTCAGTTGAGAGTATTTTGATATTTGCTTGAAACAAATTTAACAAACCAGTGCAGCTGTACGATTGTAAATTCGCCCTACACCCATACTATTGCATAATTAAGTTGTTAGATGTGTGTAAGCGTAGTCAAATAAATAACTGCAACATTAATTACCTTAAAACAAATCGCTCAAAGCAAGAACAATGATACTATGTCGTGTTTATTCACTCCACCATTAAAAAAAAAGAACCGAATGACTAAACTTTCGATCCATGGGAAGCTTTACCGTCCCTCTTCTTACAAACCGCCTTAGTTACATAGTTCAATACAACCCGTTAATATAATATAATAAATAAAATAACAGAGTCTGGGCATGGGTGCGGGCAAGGATTGGTATTCAGAGAGCATAGCTAAAAGCAAATTATAACGGGTACTAAGCTAGCATAACCATAACATAATATTTTGCAATGGCTAGCTTTTCATCTTACTGTAGATCTACCAGGATAGAATCAATTGTTTCTTCAGTTTCACGGGAAAAAGCAAATCATACCATATGGTCAGTAACACAGTGTAAAATATTGTGATAAAACGCATTGGTGGGGAATGCAAATGGTCTATAATGGAGTACAAATGGTCTATTAATGTAAATGATGTATAGGGCCAGGTGCATGAATGTATTTATGTAGTTGCTGGTGATTCTTTACTTATGGTCAATAGTCATTGTGTATTAGGTAGATAGTGTGAATAAGGCACTAGTGATAGTGTGTAAGGAGACCCAAGAGCTCTACTCACTACCCCCTCCCCCCAACTGTTTGTCACGGATCACCACACACACAGCTCCGGCAGGTGGAGGCCAAGGAGCCACACAGCATGGTGGTGGTGGGTAGATCACAGTAGCCATGGTGACCCCAGAATGCTTACTGTTCATTGGTGGAACTAGAAATGCTTGTTGCTGATTGGAGATAATGGTCAGGTGGTATGCCATACCAGATCCATGTACCACTGAATAATAGTAAACCTGAGGGTAGAAGCTCATACTCTAATTTCATTCTTTATACTCTTCCTTTCTCTTCTTGCCTGTGTTGATTTCATATAGCCTGCCTACACAACCCACAGATGCCAGCCATCGATTTTACAACAGGTTTCGTGTCACGGACAATCACTAACGATCTACATTCATTTCTTTAAAAAATTATTCTATCGTATACTCGCAATTATAATTTTTGGTAAGGATTATTATTAATGAAAGATGCTCATGAGATCGCATTAATTGGCCACTTCCCTGCTCCACTTCAAACTACATATGTTTTTATTATAAAGAATTTCATTTATTAATCTGTTCATCCATAATCTAATCTGAGAATATCAGGCTACTACTGTCCATCGCACAGACACATTATAGCAATGACAACTCTTCCGCCAGACCAATGTTGTTCGGACATAGCACATATCCTGTTATTGGAGGGGCAGTCAAATTAGACAAGTATGTGAACTGAAAAACTGTTTGCATAAAGCTGGAGTTCGTCGATTGCACAGGTCATTCAAAACTGTAGTTGATTCGTAGTCTAGCCTCTACTAAATGGAACCAGATGGGATGGCCGAATGAGTTGAGCATCCGTCTCTTGGTTTGCCGAACGCCAGGCTAGGGAAGCGACAAGTATAAATTTTAAAGTCATTAGTTTGACTCAACCGGGAACCGAACTCCCGACCTTCCGCATGCAAGTTGCGCGCTCTACCGATTAGGCCAGCGCTTCCGATATTCTTGTTTTGATAGGTCGTGAGATTCGAAACGGTGGCTTTGAACACTGGTCAAGTCAAACCAATGTCAATTAGTTAAAAATTGATACTTGTCAGTAGCTAGCCTTGTGCTCAGTGAAAACTTGTACTCGGCATTATGCATGTTGCCGGTAACATGATTAATTCACGACGTTGGAGACCGTTTTAGTGTTGCTTAGTGAAATACCAAGTCACGTTGGTTTCTTATGCTGAGGATGCACATATCGTCATAGCAGAGCTGTCACTAAGGTATCGAAGATTTCTTGTTACGACAAGGCTAACGGTTCAGCACTCGCTACGGAAGCAGCAAGCCGGACGGTTTGAAATTAATATACTCCACCGTTATAGCCAGTTCAGCGATAAAAGAAAAACCACCCGTCCCACCCTTCATTACCGGTTGTCACGAGTTAAGTGGCTGAGTGTCTGAGGCGCTTGTCTTATTTGAGAAGTCCCAATTAGTAGCGCTTTTGCAAGTAAGTTGTTCGACCTGCCTAAAAAAATGGGATAGTCTAAATTATAATATACATGATTGCTGTTAACAACTGAATATAATTATCATAAAAAGAAATAGATGAGATGTCAAAGGAGGCTGGACCGATGCAGCGTTGTGATATCATACTGTTATCTAAATGTTACTGTGCGATCCCAAATATGTCTGCTATGGAGTGTCAGGCGGTAAGAGTTACTAATATATAAAGTGCGAAATCAACTGTTAGAATGACCAGTATTTATAAATAGTAATGTTGTATAAATCGAAATATTAAGTGACGGGCCGTGATAATTAAATATGTCGGTCAAGAAAGAAACCTGTTTAAACAAAAATGTTAAATGCTGTTATCACTGTTGCAAAATAATTATGAATACCAGAAATACTGGTGGATGCCGTTATGTTTCTGTAATAAAGAGTTTGTTGCACTACTTCTGTCTCCATCGTCGTGAATTACTAAGATAGGGCAACGTGTAGTGGAATGAGGAAGACCAGTTGTCCATGATTGAAATTTCCAGTTTAATCAACTAATGTACAACAAAAAAGCCCATTATTAATCTACATTTAATCATAAGTCAATGAAGTTCTGTGATGATATCGCAACAGGAATGGGCTTGGATAGGTACGCGCGTAGTCGCCCGGGCACCACCATCGCGATGCATTCAAAATAGTGTGTTTTCATGAAGTATATGATTTTGTACACGCACACAACCAAAGACCCTATAATACTAAGACGGCTCACTCAGCCTGTATTGTGCAATCAAAATGATCAAACCCACCACTTGGTGTGCTGGCTGTTCTCTTGGATAAACAGGTGCTATATTATATGTATAAATGTATATATGAATGTGAAAGATGTGTGATGATGGTGATGCTGATGATGATGCTGATGATGATGATGTGTATTTGTTCATAGCAATTTCATATTAATGTGTATTCATACTTACCTATCTCATGTATAATATAATTGTATGTGTTTACATGTGAAACACCAACCAGCAGCTGGGCTGATCAAACCCACCGCAAGGTGGCACTGCAAATTTACATTACCATGGGAGAGATAGGGAGTAAGTCGTCTTAGTATTATAGGGTTTTTGCCACAACTAACTTACTCCCTATGGCTATGCAACCTCTGTGGGAATATTTGCTGAGGTACTTCTGGTTTTGAAAATAATTTTGATTCAGATATATTTTGATGTGTTTTTAAAATTAAATATTTCCGATTTTGACTACTGAAGAATTGACTTTGAAGTTTTCAATCTGGCAAAAAAGAATGTACAGCACCACTAAGCTGAATTTTAAGGCTATGAACCGATTTATCAGACCATGTCACTCTGGTCAACTGAGTTCACCCATAAATTTCAAGCAGCCTTTCAAAAATAGTGTGATTGTTCTGCAACCATAATAACTCTAAAACTGTGTGTATTTCATAAATGTGTGTACATCACAACTTTGGTTCTATTGAAGATATTGAGATAATTTAAACTGTTCTGAGTTCTGGTCTAGGCTAGTTACCTAACTATCATAATTGCAAGGCATTATGATTTATTTAATTTTTTGTATGTATCGTACCTAGCTTGGTCTTGGAGGCCAAGCCTTACTACATCAATAATGGACTATTGTAATTTGTATGCAGCGCCATCGTTAACACATTATATCACAACTTATTTCAATGGCAAATAACAGAATGTCAAAAGTAACCCCAAAATCACAAAGCTTTCACTTCACTCCTTGACATGCTTATGAAAATTGAAATACACGTGTGACCTAACTTAGGTACCATAGAATCCGCCGGACCGATAAAACTCGTACAACCTTTTGCGACCTCATGAGCGGCAGAGTCATGTTGGAAAAAGGCACCACACCTGAAGCAATACTGTGATGTGCACATGCCTAATACTCATTGGATAATAGGAGTAGAGCTTAGCCTATTAGACAAATGTAAAGAGCTCCTTTGAAAGGTTTGGCATGCAAATTTTCAAGTTTTTCTATAAACAATTCATGATTTTAGAGATGGGTAAAGTGCACCACTTTCAGGCGCCAAACGACGTGTGAAATCACGACACGCGATGATTGACTTTTTTGACAGCGCCTAGTCTTAGGCTACTATGCATCCTCAAAATGCATCTGATCCTCACCCAATTTTCATGAAAATAGGACAATAAATAGAAAACAAGTATACAAAAATTAATATTGTAGTTTCAAAAATGAATATCCTCAAATAATAATAAATATTTACGATTATCTGCCAATTTGCAAATTTGTCTGATGGCATTACCTTTTGCAAGGGCAGGATTTGTGGTTAAGAGTATGATAAGATGGGGACTTTTATCTGACTCCAGCTGAGATTATCACAGACATTTTGCTTGGTGATCTTTGTTTACAAACATAGACAAAGTGATATATGATTGAAGTGTCTATATATGTGCTTAGGGAGAAATAAGTTAGAACTAAAACCATTAGCTATCTAACTAGGTGCCAAGCGCGGTGGTTTTCAGGGGCGGCCACTTCCAGTGGGACCGTCCTTACCTATTTCGGATCGACCTTGGATAGCCAAACCCAACACAAAACAAGCTCAAACATCTACGAGCCAAGAACACACTTAACTGCCACACCTAAAAGCTACCTAGCAGTCCTTCCCTATTTCGGATCGACCTTAGATAGCCAACCCCAACACAAGACAAGCTCAAACATCTATAGATACTAAATAATCATCATGTGCCTGGTACTGTGTAAGAAACAAAAACATCTTATCAGCATGATCTTTAGAGCTTTATACCAGACTTACTTGTAAGTTGTGGTATTACTGAGATTCTTAAGAATCTATGAATTATGTTGTAAGTAATGTGTGAATTCCAGGATTAAGTGTGGTCTTTAGAGTTTTAGTAGTTGTTTTAAATTATAGTATGTAAATAATGTTTGAATTTACGGTTGGCATGGGACCCACATTTTCATGTGATCTAATTTTTTTATATCAGCTTTGATAAGCTGAGATGATTTGCCATACCAAGAATCACCTTGATGTCAAGTTTGATCAGGATCTGACTGTTAATAAAGAAACTACAGTATACTGTCAAATCTTAGGTGGGTATGATTGTATTACAGTTGCCATGGAAACCCACATGTTTCTGTGATTTTTTAAATATCAGTTTTGATAAGCTGAGATGATTTCCCATAGCAAGAAGAACCTTGGTATAAAGTTTGATCAGGATCAAGCCATTTATAAAGAAACTGCCGTTGTGGGCATGATTGTATTACAGTTGCCATGGAAACCTACATTTTCCTGTGATCTAATTTTTTTATATATCAGTTTTGATAAGCTGGGGTGATTTGCTATACAAATAAGAACCTTGGTGTGAAGTTTGATCAGGATCTGATCATTAATTAAGAAACTACAAAGAAATGTTGTTATAATTAGTAGCTAATACAAAAGATCTTAAATTCAACAATCTCACTCAATTTTTGGAATATCTTAAAAATTCAAAAAGCATATTGCTTTTGATTCATTGCAGCTTCCAATGAAATTATAATTTGAATGTTTGCAATAATTTGAAAATTTTAGTGGGGTACCTACCTAACTACCGAGAAAGAAGTCACATAACAAACAAAAATCATGTTGGCATGGTCCAAAAGATAACACCCACCCAAGTTTGAACACGACGTAATAATTCGGACCTGCATAACCTATTTTTAGTACGACTACTAATAGTCCAGTACGTGGTAATACTACTGACTACCGTGGTGGACTGTACTGTGTGTGCAGTACTGAGTGTATAGGATATAGCCATTCTTGGAGGCTACTCCACGTAATCATTTCTCAACCAACGAAGTACTTTATTTTACATCATCATATTACTCTTACCATATTAAATACAATGCTACATATCTTATGTACACATACGTACCTTCTCTTCCTTGGGATTATCGAAATATTTAGATAAATACGCCTTGTATTGGTTCACTTTTTCTTCTATTTCGGCCATCTTTGATTAAATGAATTGGGTGATGATTCCGTTAACGGTATTCACTGCTTACATGTGACTGTCACTATTAAGTCCATTCATAGTCGGGGCGTATAACATAGGTAATAAAATATAATACCGCAGGTATTATACAACAACAGGGTTTCTGTGTTTACACGGTACGAGACCCACAATACAATAATTGAACGAAAATCCTAATTCACGAACGGTGCCACGGTTTTAAACCATATGGTAGACGGCGCCACGATATTAGCTGTAGTTTCTAGTTTTCACGTTAGGGGGAAGCAATGCAATTTTATCTGCATCACAGTGATTTATTCATATTACAATCTTTAAAATGTAACAATATACCATTTCCGGAGGGGGGGGGCGGTGTTGCGGATTCCGAGGGACACCAGTTTCACAGGGACACTTCCATTCAAATGCATTGTTAACGGCCGTGAGCAAATCTTCATACAGAAAAAGTCAAATATCTCCCAAATTACACCATCTAGAAATAAATCGCTTGGTACACATATAGAAAACATCTTTACCAAAAACATTATATTAAAGTTATAAGGTTAGGGTTCTTGAATTCTATTAATTTTTAATAAAACTAACGTTTTACACTGCGCATACCGTCAAACTCAAGGCATTGTCAATGGCCGTGAGCAGTCTTCATACAGACAATACAGAAAAAGTGAAATATCTCTAAAATTACACCAGCTACAAACAAATCGCTTGGTACACATATAGAAAACATGTTTAGCAAAAACATTATATTAAATTTATAAGGTTAGTGACGATGCTGTTCGAGTTTGACGCGTGTGCAGGAGCGATGTGTCCCTGTGAAACTGGTGTCCCTCGGAATCCGCAACAGCGGCATGCGCAGCAAGCTGAAACTCGGGTTGTGGGTCAACTTCAGAAGTATGTACATGTATAAAGTTCTTTACATTGATTGAAGCTATGCATAATGTAAGTTTGTTACACTGATTGAAGCTATGTTGGCTGCAAGATCCATAATCACAGTAAAATAAAATAGTGCCATTTATTCTGTCAGTTTTGATAATCACATTTATATGCTTACATTGAAGTATATACTAAAATCTGAAATGGCCAGATTTGTGTCAAATGAGAGCAACAGATTATCTCAGCTACAATTTTGAGGTGGAACAAAATGTATCCCACAAAGCAAAGCTAGAATTATAGGAGGTGATAGTACTGATACAGTCATGTTTAGATTCAATGGTCCACACGGCGTTCATCAGATACTGTGGTATGTGCTATCCTCTCTGTGGGAAAGTGTGTATGAAAGACCCCTTGCTGCTTCTTGGAAAGAGTAGCCTCCAAAGAAATATGTCAGAATGATCATATGTTTCATGTCCAATAGCCGATGATAGAAAAATCAATGTGCTCTAGAGGTGTCGTTAAATAAAACAAGAAAGAAGAAGATTCAATGTTCAGACTCAAGGGTCACTAATTACAATTGACTGCAATAGAGTTTCCCATGGAGAGAGAGTAGGGTCTATCACACAGCTGACTTTGACTAGTAGTGAATTTGAAACCATTTAACTATGCCTTATATCTCGTCCCTGTATGACATCACAGAAAAGCCTAAAAGTGAACGAGCGAGGTCCAGGACCATTCCATCCATTATTCCAATATTATTATTATTAATAACTCTAATTGCAGTGCGGTAGATATGTCTAGAATACGAAATATATAGAGAATATTCAAGTAAGGGATATGTGTTAGATCAGAATTGTTATAATAATGCCATACGAGCTTAATTAGTACTTGCTTCCAGACTTGACTCGCACCCTGAGTTTCAGCTGGGTGCACATGCCTAGCAGAAATCGTCTGTAGGAACTTAACACCTCAACCAAATTCACTACAAAGTGTGTAGGCCTATATGTTCACACTGTTGCGGATAACTAAGATAGCACAGGGATATAAAACCCCAAAACCCAATTTTATGTAATGGTAGAAACTGTTGCCGTAGTGCATATTACTCGCCCATAACCGTGGGCGCAACAAGCGCACTGATTTAAATATACGCTGAACTGGGTGTAGCAGACCAAAGGCCCTGTCACACGACGAGGTATGGCGTA